>CM050171.1:120728332-121075832 GCA_027410445.1 Discoglossus pictus
CAAGAGCATAAAAGTATCTTAGATACAATCTTAAGCACTCGTCCTGTGCGGAAAGCATTCAACATTTGTATGTTCTCTACTCCCTGATGACTTGGGGTCTAAGGGGGTGTGTTCTGCTAATTTATATTATCTACTCTGGAGACTCGTTGGTTAATTCACTCCTTCCCCACAAGTCCTATTTACCTGTAACATGTATTTAAATGGAAGTATATCCATCATGGCAGAAGCAATTGCTACTAATATTAAGATTTTCTCTGAAACACAGGGCTGTGTATGTTGCGAGCGTGTAGCATACTGCACAAACATGTGACGTTTTACCTAATCTACCGAGGCACTTTAACCTAATGGCTTTGCATTTAATATTACTGTAAAGGCTGTTAAGGGGTCCTGTAGAGGGTTTTATTTGTTTATATAGTAACCGATTGGCAATAAAATCAGGATTGGAACCAAATAAATTCCAAGTAGCTGTTAAAACTTTTATATGAACTTTAGTGTTCAGGGACTAACTGATCTCCACCCCTATTATGTGCCAGGGGGAAGGGGATGTCTTCCTAGAGTGGTCACTTTCTGTGTCCAGGAGCAGCATCCTTAGCCGACCTTCTCCCTGAACACTTGATAGAGGTGGAGAGAAACATCTGCTAAAGCCTGAAGCACAAATGTTACTTGTAAGAGCTCACCTTAATTTGTTATTAAATAGTGATTGTAACGATAATCAGTTATTAAAGAAACAGAAATATACAGAATAACGACCTGATGTTCTGGGACACAATATATGCTTTAGTGCCAAGACTGCCCGTATTATGCCAGCTTTGACGCTCTAGTTGCTTGTGGTGTTGTTGGGTATTGGAGGATCTCATGTTGGGTGCATGGAAGTGCTGAGATTCGGAGAGTTGGTGTAAATATAATTTAGGGTTTAGTTGGGGCCAGATGTTGTGATACATAATTACTCTTTATTTATGAATGCCTTGCAATGTGTGCTATGCCATTGTGTGCTTGGTGGGTACTGTGTGGGCTAGGCCCACTAACATCTCCAATGCACTCTGCATGCCCAGATATAATACTGTAAGTGGCCGTCACTGCTTTTCCTGCTAATATACAACCATGGACAAACTCACCATGATTGGTCTATCATTGGTGCAGGTTGTGGTGTAGGTTCTACTTTGTGACCTATTATTTGTTTCACTACAGAAGAAGAAGATGAGCGGCCTGAGAAGGAGGCAGTCTCCAGACCCTCAGTTACCCTAAGGTGAGTAGGGGTAGTCCATATGTGCTAAGGTGAGAGGTGTCTCCCCATATGAGAAATCCTGTTGCACTTTAGTGAATATGTTCCATATAATACACAGGGATTGGAACCATTTTCCCATTAGTGAAACATTTCCAAACATAAATACTTTATTTATGAATATGGGGCCCTGGAGATTAACTGGTTGTGGGGGACGGAGCCTGTGTACGGTACTCGAGAGCCTGAGCATATAGAGGGGGAGCACAGCATCATGGCTGGGGGGGGGTATCATGCTGGGAAAAAAATATATTGGCAACAAGAGGAGAAGGGATGATATAAGCTGAATTAGCTGTCTGACCTGATATGGGGTCACCCACAGGAATCCCGAGCCCCCAATAACTAGACTGATGTTGAGTACTAGATTTGGAAGTATTTAAGGCTGAAGGTTTTTTGGGGTCATTGTGCCCAGTTTCTGACAGACAGAGAGGATTCAAATAATAATTAAATAGTAATAGTGGTCCTGAAATAGGGTTTCAATTATTAATTTAACAACTGATTAGCAGCGAAAACTTACATTTGAACTTTAGTGTTTCAGACACTAGTGGTGTTGCTTCTTTCCATTGGGTAGAATCTGCCCAGGAGGCTGTCCTAATGTCCTGAACTGTTAAGATGTGCTGGTATTAGTCACCAGATGGACAGAGGCAGTAAAGATTTCTGCAAGTACAGCCTCCTGGGCAGATCCTTTCCTACCCTCTGAGTTGGGGAATGGCAAATCTGCTTGAGTCTTAAACACTAAAGTTCATATGCAAGTTTTAAAAGCTACATTGAATTGATTTCATTTAAATCTTGATCTTAATACATTATTATATTAACAAATGAACCCTATTGTGATCACCACGCAAGTTGTAAAAGGTGCAATGTACAGTTTTTATAGAAATACTGATTTTCTTACTAATTAGTTATTAAATAAAGACATTAAACTCTATGATAAGGAGCGATGGGTGTAATGTAATGCTGTGACACGTACATCTTGTAGTACAGGATTCCTTAAAGGAGCAGTGCACCTTATTACCAGACTTTCTATTGAATGTTTCAGAGAGAAGCGTGTCCTGAGCATCAAACCTCCTGATACTTCCAGCAGTCTCCACCGTCGTCACTCCAAGCTCTTCAACTCCTGTAAGTACCTGATACACAGTGGTGGAGCTACAGCTGGTGCAGCAGGTGCAAAGCACCAGGGCCTACAACAGGGAAGGGACCCTCTGCTACTGTGCGTAACGAAGGAATCATATTTTAATTGATGAGGATGGTAGATAATTACTTTATAGAAAGGTAATTAGTGATTTGCCCATGCTTATATAGTTTTGGCATTCTTATTGACCAGTACAGGATGTATAGAAAAATTGCAAGTGGGGGCCCAAAGTGTTTTGCACCAGGGCCCTCCTTTCACTGGCTCCCGCCCCTTTATGTAGAGTTACACACAGGAGCAACTTGTACACCTGGATTGTCCTCATTGCTCAGCTGATCAGATGACCCGAGACATGAAACCTGACTCCCCCAATGTCTTCAAGGACAGGTCCTGCTGTCGGACACGTTCTAAGACACCTTCACTGAATTGCACTAAATGCCACGTCCTGTCAGAGAATGTGAGCACAGGAGAGAGCAGGGCGATAATAATAGAAAAGCACGACCAACACCCACAGTGCTGTCATGCCTGCAAAGGAAAATGCTTAAAACATTACAAATGTTGTTATTTTTGTGCATAAAGATGAATGGGCTAATGTCTATAAATATAACATCAATATAGAATAAATATAGATTCAGATGAATGTGCCGCCACCACCTGAGACGAGGCTGATTGTCCTTTTAGGAGTATTTACTTTGAGAGATGAATTGACAATAATTTAGTTTATGTGGGATTTGTATCACTTAAAGGATAATAAAAAAATAAAAACTTTGAGCCTGACTAATTTAGCAGGAAAAAGGTCATACAGCTAGTTTTTAGTTTGAAATATATTGATGCCTGGAGGGATCCATGATACATTGGTATGTCCATTTCTGAAATAAATATATTGCATTATTTGATGCAACATCCTTCATCTGGGCCAGTGATGGGGGGAGAGATGTGGTGTCAAATTCAATATTGTCCAATTAGTATACAAAGGCCCTGGGCCTATTTCCTCCTCCCCATCCCTCCCTCCACTAATAACTACAAGCAAATCATTCAGCTCTAATGATGTGATGTAACAAACACATTTAGCCGATGATCACATTTTGCTCTTCATTGATCACAGTGTAAATAGCAGACTAAAATGGTCCTTAAAGGGCCCACACCTGGGGAGCCAATCAGAAGTATGGGGAGCCAATCAGAAGTACACAAATGTACAATCTCTAAACTATAACGTTTTGTTTTGTGATGTATAATACATGCTCCTTTAAATGTGTGATAGAAATGTGGGATGTAGGGCCACTTAAAGGATTTCAAAAATGCATTGGGTATGCGAAGCAGGTGCAGAGATGCATTGGTGCAGATGGTGCACCCGGGCCCTTCTCTGTGGGGCCCAGTGCAATCTAATTTCATTTTTTTTTGTATTGCAATTGTATTGAGGTATGGGGCCTTCTTGCCCGCCACCCCAGCCCATGCCCCCTTAAGTCAGCAGGCTCTCCCTCTGGTGGGCTCCTTGCAGTGATCGGGAGGAGTGCATTGCTAGTTCTTCTCCTATGCCTCCCCTGCCAGTGCATCTTCTTGCCTGGGCAGGGAATCCCCAATGACATCACACATTTTGGATTTCCTGCTCAGCAAGAATGTATATATGAGGAACCGGAGTAAAGGGAGCAATAAAAAACGATTGGGCCCAAATGTTTATTTTGATTGTGCCCTCCATTCAATATCTCACCACTGATGGGAAGAGCTATGCTGAGAGTTCATTAACATATATTACATATATTATATTCAGGTAGACAGGAGAATGGGCAGGCTGGGCTGGCTAGTCTGATCTCCCCCTCACATCTGGATGTCTATGTAACCCTTTCCTTGCCTCTGTGCTTCTCAGCCAGTCTCCTGTACCAGGAGTACAGCGATGTGGCTCTGAACCAGGAGATCCAGAAACACAAAGCCCAAGACTCCCCTGCAGAAGAGAGGGACCCCGGCTCCCCCAGACTGCGCAGGAGAGCGCTCTCATCCCAGGATTCCTACCTGCAGCGCCTGTCTATATCCTCTGCTGACTCGCTATGGCAGGACATCCCAGTGATAAGGGAAAGCTCCACCTTCCTATCAATGAGCAGAGAGAAGCACAAACTGCAGGAGGTGAGTGAGGGGCAGTGAGCGAGTACAGGAGGTGAGTGGGGGGCAGTGAGAAAGTACAGGAGGTGAGTGAGGGGCAGTGAGCGAGTACAGGAGGTGAGTGAGGGGCAGTGAGCGAGTACAGGAGGTGAGTGAGAGCAGTGAGCGAGTACAGGAGGTGAGTGGGGGCAGTGAGCGGGTACAGGAGGTGAGTGAGGGGCAGTGAGCGAGTACAGGAGGTGAGTGAGGGGCAGTGAGCGAGTACAGGAGGTGAGTGAGGGGCAGTGAGCGGGTACAGGAGGTGAGTGAGGGGCAGTGAGCGAGTACAGGAGGTGAGTGAGGGGCAGTGAGCGGGTACAGGAGGTGAGTGAGAGGGCAGTGAGCGAGTGCAGGAGATGGGTGAGGGGCAGTGAGCGAGCACAGGAGATGGGTGAGGGGCAGTGAGCGGGTACAGGAGGTGAGTGAGGGGCAGTGAGCGAGTACAGGAGGTGAGTGAGGGGCAGTGAGCGGGTACAGGAGGTGAGTGAGAGGGCAGTGAGCGAGCACAGGAGATGGGTGAGGGGCAGTGAGCGAGTACAGGAGGTGAGTGAGGGGCAGTGAGCGGGTACAGGAGGTGAGTGAGGGGCAGTGAGCGAGTACAGGAGGTGAGTGAGGGGCAGTGAGCTAGTACAGGAGATGGGTGAGGGGCAGTGAGCGAGTACAGGAGGTGAGTGAGGGGCAGTGAGCGGGTACAGGAGGTGAGTGAGGGGCAGTGAGCGGGTACAGGAGGTGAGTGAGGGGCAGTGAGCGAGTACAGGAGGTGAGTGAGGGGCAGTGAGCGAGTACAGGAGGTGAGTAAATGGCAGTGAGCGAGTACAGGAGGTGAGTGAGGGGCAGTGAGCGGGTACAGGAGGTGAGTGAGGGGCAGTGAGCGGGTACAGGAGGTGAGTGAGGGGCAGTGAGTGAGTACAGGAGGTGAGTGAGGGGGCAGTGAGCGAGTACAGGAGGTGAGTGGGGGCAGTGAGCGGGTACAGGAGGTGAGTGAGGGGGCAGTGAAAGAGTACAGGAAGTTAGTGGGTGGAGTGAGCGAGTACAGGAGGTGAATGGGGAGGAGTGAGTACAGGAGGTGAGTGCGGGGGGGGCAGTGAACGAGTACAGGAGATGGGTGGGGGCAGTGAGCGGGTACAGGAGGTGAGTGAGGGGCAGTGAGCGAGTACAGGAGATGGGTGAGGGGCAGTGAGCGAGTACAGGAGATGGGTGAGGGGCAGTGAGTGAGTACAGGAGGTGAGTGAGGGGCAGTGAGCGAGTACAGGAGGTGAGTGAGGGGCAGTGAGCGAGTACAGGAGGTGAGTGAGGGGCAGTGAGCGAGTACAGGAGATGGGTGGGGGCAGTGAGCGAGTGCAGGAGATGGGTGAGGGCAGTGAGCGGGTACAGGAGGTGAGTGAGGGGCAGTGAGCGAGTACAGGAGGTGAGTGAGGGGCAGTGAGCGAGTACAGGAGGTGAGTGAGGGGCAGTGAGCGAGTACAGGAGGTGAGTGAGGGGCAGTGAGCGAGTGCAGGAGGTGAGTGGGGGCAGTGAGCGAGTACAGGAGGTGAGTGGGGGCAGTGAGCGAGTACAGGAGGTGAGTGGGGGCAGTGAGTGAGTACAGGAGGTGAGTAGGGGCAGTGAGCGAGTGCAGGAGGTGAGTGAGGGGCAGTGAGCGAGAACAGGAGGTGAGTGGGGGCAGTGAGCGAGTGCAGGAGCTGTGTGAGGGGGCAGTGAGCGAGTACAGGAGGTGAGTGAGGGGCAGTGAGTGAGTGCAGGAGGTGAGTGGGGGTAGTGAGCGAGTACAGGAGGTGAGTGAGGGGCAGTGAGCGAGTACAGGAGGTGAGTGGGGGCAGTGAGCGAGTACAGGAGGTGAGTAGGGGCAGTGAGCGAGTGCAGGAGGGGAGTGAGGGGCAGTGAGTGAGTACAGGAGGTGAGAGAGGGGCAGTGAGCGAGTACAGGAGGTGAGTTGGGGCAGTGAGCGAGTACAGGAGGTGAGTGGGAGCAGTGAGCGAGTACAGGAGGTGAGTGAGAGCAGTGAGCGAGTACAGGAGGTGAGTGGGAGCAGTGAGCGAGTACAGGAGGTGAGTGAGGGGCAGTGAGCGAGTACAGGAGGTGAGTGGGAGCAGTGAGCGAGTACAAGAGGTGAGTGAGGGGCAGTGAGCGAGTACAGGAGGTGAGTGGGAGCAGTGAGCGAGTACAAGAGGTGAGTGAGAGCAGTGAGCGAGTACAAGAGGTGAGTGGGAGCAGTGAGCGAGTACAGGAGATGGGTGGGAGCAGTGAGCGAGTACAAGAGGTGAGTGAGGGGCAGTGAGCGAGTACAGGAGATGGGTGAGGGGCAGTGAGTGAGTACAGGAGGTGAGTGAGAGCAGTGAGCGAGTACAGGAGGTGAGTGGGAGCAGTGAGCGAGTACAGGAGGTGAGTGAGAGCAGTGAGCGAGTACAGGAGGTGAGTGGGAGCAGTGAGCGAGTACAGGAGGTGAGTGGGAGCAGTGAGCGAGTACAAGAGGTGAGTGAGGGGCAGTGAGCGAGTACAGGAGATGGGTGAGGGGCAGTGAGCGAGTACAGGAGGTGAGTGGGACCAGTGAGCGAGTACAGGAGGTGAGTGAGAGGCAGTGAGCGGGTACAGGAGGTGAGTGAGGGGCAGTGAGCGAGTACAGGAGGTGAGTGAGGGGGCAGTGAGCGAGTACAGGAGGTGAGTGAGGGGCAGTGAGCGAGTACAGGAGGTGAGTGGGGGCAGTGAGCGAGTACAGGAGGTGAGTGGGGGCAGTGAGCGAGTACAGGAGGTGAGTGGGGGCAGTGAGCGAGTAGTCAAGTGATCGAGTACAGGAAGTTAGTGGGTGGAGTGAGCGAGTACAGGAGGTGAGTGAGGGTCAGTGAGCGAGTGCAGGAGGTGAGTGAGGGGCAGTGAGCGAGTGCAGGTGGTGAGTGGGGGCAGTGAGTACAGGAGGTGAGTAAGGGGCAGTGAGTACAGGAGGTGAGTAAGGGGCAGTGAGCGAGTAAAGGAATTGAGTGGGGGGGTGGGGTCAACGAGTACAGGAGGTGAGTGAGGGGCAGTGAACAAGTACAGGAGGTGAGTGGGGGCAGTGAGCGAGTACAGGAGGTGAGTGAGGGGCAGTGAGCGAGTACAGGAGGTGAGTGAGGGGCAGTGAGCGAGTACAGGAGGTGAGTGAGGGGGCAGTGAGCGAGTACAGGAGGTGAGTGAGGGGCAGTGAGCGGGTACAGGAGGTGAGTGAGGGGCAGTGAGCGAGTACAGGAGGTGAGTGAGGGGGCAGTGAGCGAGTACAGGAGGTGAGTGAGGGGCAGTGAGCGGGTACAGGAGGTGAGTGAGGGGCAGTGAGCGAGTACAGGAGGTGAGTGGGGGCAGTGAGCGAGTACAGGAGGGGAGTGAGGGGCAGTGAGCGAGTGCAGGTGGTGAGTGAGGGGCAGTGAGCGAGTGCAGGTGGTGAGTGAGGGGCAGTGAGTGAGTAAAGGAGGTAAATGAGGGGCAGTGAGCGAGTACAGGAGGTGAGTGAGGGGCAGTGAGCGAGTTCAGGAGGTAAGTGAGGGGCAGTGAGCGAGTACAGGAGGTAAATGAGGGGCAGTGAGCGAGTACAGGAGGTGAGTGAGGGGCAGTGAGCGAGTACAGGAGGTGAGTGAGAGGCAGTAAACGAGTACAGGAGGTGAGTGAGGGGGCAGTGAGCGAGTACAGGAGGTAAGTGGGAGGGAGTGAGCGAGTACAGGAGGTGAGTGAGGGGCAGTGAGCGAGTACAGGAGGTGAGTGAGAGGCAGCAAACGAGTACAGGAGGTGAGTGGGAGGGAGTGAGCGAGTACAGGAGGTGAGTGAGGGGCAGTGAGTGAGTACAGGAGGTGAGTGAGGGGCAGTGAGCGAGTACAGGAGGTGAGTGAGGGGCAGTGAGCGAGTACAGGAGGTGAGTGAGGGGCAGTGAGCGAGTACAGGAGGTGAGTGGGATCAGTGAGCGAGTACAGGAGGTGAGTGGGAGCAGTGAGTGAGTACAGGAGGTGAGTGAGAGCAGTGAGCGAGTACAGGAGGTGAGTGAGGGGCAGTGAGCGAGTACAGGAGGTGAGTGAGGGGTAGTGAGCGAGTACAGGAGGTGAGTGGGAGCAGTGAGCGAGTACAGGAGGTGAGTGAGGGGCAGTGAGCGAGTACAGGAGGTGAGTGGGGGCAGTGAGCGAGTACAGGAGGTGAGTGAGAGCAGTGAGCGAGTACAGGAGGTGAGTGGGACCAGTGAGCGAGTACAAGAGGTGAGTGAGGGGCAGTGAGCGTGTACAGGAGGTGATTGAGGGGCAGTGAGCGAGTACAGGAGGTGAGTGAGGGGCAGTGAGCGAGTACAGGATGTGAGTGAGGGGCAGTGAGCGAGTACAGGAGGTGAGTGAGTGCAGGAGGTGAGTGGGGGCAGTGAGCGAGTACAGGAGGTGAGTGAGGGGCAGTGAGCGAGTACAGGAGGTGAGTAGGGGCAGTGAGCGAGTGCAGGAGGGGAGTGAGGGGCAGTGAGTGAGTACAGGAGGTGAGAGAGGGGCAGTGAGCGAGTACAGGAGGTGAGTTGGGGCAGTGAGCGAGTACAGGAGGTGAGTGGGAGCAGTGAGCGAGTACAGGAGGTGAGTGAGAGCAGTGAGCGAGTACAGGAGGTGAGTGGGAGCAGTGAGCGAGTACAGGAGGTGAGTGAGGGGCAGTGAGCGAGTACAGGAGGTGAGTGGGAGCAGTGAGCGAGTACAAGAGGTGAGTGAGGGGCAGTGAGCGAGTACAGGAGGTGAGTGGGAGCAGTGAGCGAGTACAAGAGGTGAGTGAGAGCAGTGAGCGAGTACAAGAGGTGAGTGGGAGCAGTGAGCGAGTACAGGAGATGGGTGGGAGCAGTGAGCGAGTACAAGAGGTGAGTGAGGGGCAGTGAGCGAGTACAGGAGATGGGTGAGGGGCAGTGAGTGAGTACAGGAGGTGAGTGAGAGCAGTGAGCGAGTACAGGAGGTGAGTGGGAGCAGTGAGCGAGTACAAGAGGTGAGTGAGGGGCAGTGAGCGAGTACAGGAGATGGGTGAGGGGCAGTGAGCGAGTACAGGAGGTGAGTGGGACCAGTGAGCGAGTACAGGAGGTGAGTGAGAGGCAGTGAGCGGGTACAGGAGGTGAGTGAGGGGCAGTGAGCGAGTACAGGAGGTAATGGAGGGGCAGTGAGCGAGTACAGGAGGTGAGTGAGGGGGCAGTGAGCGAGTACAGGAGGTGATTGAGGGGCAGTGAGCGAGTACAGGAGGTGAGTGAGGGGGCAGTGAGCGAGTACAGGAGGTGAGTGAGGGGCAGTGAGCGAGTACAGGAGGTGAGTGGGGGCAGTGAGCGAGTACAGGAGGTGAGTGGGGGCAGTGAGCGAGTACAGGAGGTGAGTGGGGGCAGTGAGCGAGTAGTCGAGTGATCGAGTACAGGAAGTTAGTGGGTGGAGTGAGCGAGTACAGGAGGTGAGTGAGGGGCAGTGAGCGAGTGCAGGAGGTGAGTGAGGGGCAGTGAGCGAGTGCAGGTGGTGAGTGGGGGCAGTGAGTACAGGAGGTGAGTAAGGGGCAGTGAGTACAGGAGGTGAGTAAGGGGCAGTGAGCGAGTAAAGGAATTGAGTGGGGGGGTGGGGTCAACGAGTACAGGAGGTGAGTGAGGGGCAGTGAACAAGTACAGGAGGTGAGTGGGGGCAGTGAGCGAGTACAGGAGGTGAGTGAGGGGCAGTGAGCGAGTACAGGAGGTGAGTGAGGGGCAGTGAGCGAGTACAGGAGGTGAGTGAGGGGGCAGTGAGCGAGTACAGGAGGTGAGTGAGGGGCAGTGAGCGGGTACAGGAGGTGAGTGAGGGGCAGTGAGCGAGTACAGGAGGTGAGTGAGGGGGCAGTGAGCGAGTACAGGAGGTGAGTGAGGGGCAGTGAGCGAGTACAGGAGGTGAGTGAGGGGCAGTGAGCGAGTACAGGAGGTGAGTGGGGGCAGTGAGCGAGTGCAGGAGGGGAGTGAGGGGCAGTGAGCGAGTGCAGGTGGTGAGTGAGGGGCAGTGAGCGAGTGCAGGTGGTGAGTGAGGGGCAGTGAGCGAGTAAAGGAGGTAAATGAGGGGCAGTGAGCGAGTACAGGAGGTGAGTGAGGGGCAGTGAGCGAGTTCAGGAGGTAAGTGAGGGGCAGTGAGCGAGTACAGGAGGTAAATGAGGGGCAGTGAGCGAGTACAGGAGGTGAGTGAGGGGCAGTGAGCGAGTACAGGAGGTGAGTGAGAGGCAGTAAACGAGTACAGGAGGTGAGTGAGGGGCAGTGAGTGAGTACAGGAGGTGAGTGAGGGGCAGTGAGCGAGTACAGGAGGTGAGTGAGGGGCAGTGAGCGAGTACAGGAGGTGAGTGGGAGGGAGTGAGCGAGTACAGGAGGTAAGTGGGAGGGAGTGAGCGAGTACAGGAGGTGAGTGAGGGGCAGTGAGCGAGTACAGGAGGTGAGTGAGAGGCAGCAAACGAGTACAGGAGGTGAGTGGGAGGGAGTGAGCGAGTACAGGAGGTGAGTGAGGGGCAGTGAGTGAGTACAGGAGGTGAGTGAGGGGCAGTGAGCGAGTACAGGAGGTGAGTGAGGGGCAGTGAGCGAGTACAGGAGGTGAGTGAGGGGCAGTGAGCGAGTACAGGAGGTAAGTGGGATCAGTGAGCGAGTACAGGAGGTGAGTGGGAGCAGTGAGTGAGTACAGGAGGTGAGTGAGAGCAGTGAGCGAGTACAGGAGGTGAGTGAGGGGCAGTGAGCGAGTACAGGAGGTGAGTGAGGGGTAGTGAGCGAGTACAGGAGGTGAGTGGGAGCAGTGAGCGAGTACAGGAGGTGAGTGAGGAGCAGTGAGCGAGTACAGGAGGTGAGTGGGGGCAGTGAGCGAGTACAGGAGGTGAGTGAGAGCAGTGAGCGAGTACAGGAGGTGAGTGGGACCAGTGAGCGAGTACAAGAGGTGAGTGAGGGGCAGTGAGCGTGTACAGGAGGTGATTGAGGGGCAGTGAGCGAGTACAGGAGGTGAGTGAGGGGCAGTGAGCGAGTACAGGAGGTGAGTGAGTGCAGGAGGTGAGTGGGGGCAGTGAGCGAGTACAGGAGGTGAGTGAGGGGCAGTGAGCGAGTACAGGAGGTGAGTGGGGGCAGTGAGCGAGTACAGGAGGTGAGTGAGGGGCAGTGAGCGAATACAGGAGGTGAGTGGGAGCAGTGAGCGAGTACAGGAGGTGAGTGGGAGCAGTGAGCGAGTACAAGAGGTGAGTGAGAGCAGTGAGCGAGTACAGGAGGTGAGTGAGAGCAGTGAGCGAGTACAGGAGGTGAGTGAGTGCAGGAGGTGAGTGGGGGCAGTGAGCGAGTACAGGAGGTGAGTGAGTGGCAGTGAGCGGGTGCAGGAGGTGAGTGGGGGCAGTGAGCGAGTACAGGAGGTGAGTGGGGGCAGTGAGCGAGTACAGGAGATGGGTGGGGGCAGTGAGCGAGTACAGGAGATGGGTGGGGGCAGTGAGCGAGTACAGGAGGTGAGTGGGGGCAGTGAGCGAGTACAGGAGGTGAGTAGGGGCAGTGAGCGAGTACAGGAGATGAGTGGGGGCAGTGAGCGAGTGCAAGAGATGAGTGGGGGCAGTGAGCGAGTACAGGAAGTGAGTGGGGGCAGTGAGCGAGTACAGGAGGTGAGTGGGGGCAGTGAGCGAGTGCAGGAAGTGAGTGGGGGCAGTGAGCGGGTGCAGGAGGTGAGTGGGGGCAGTGAGCGAGTACAGGAGGTGAGTGGGGGCAGTGAGCGAGTACAGGAGATGGGTGGGGGCAGTGAGCGAGTACAGGAGGTGGGTGGGGGCAGTGAGCGAGTACAGGAGGTGAGTGAGAGCAGTGAGCGAGTACAGGAGGTGAGTGAGGGGCAGTGAGCGAGTACAGGAGATGGGTGGGGGCAGTGAGCGAGCACAGGAGATGTGTGGGGGCAGTGAGCGAGCACAGGAGATGGGTGGGGGCAGTGAGCGAGTACAGGAGATGGGTGGGGGCAGTGAGCGAGTACAGGAGGTGAGTGAGAGCAGTGAGCGAGTACAGGAGGTGAGTGGGGGCAGTGAGCGAGTACAGGAGATGGGTGGGGGCAGTGAGCGAGTACAGGGGGTGAGTTGGGGGCAGTTTGCATTCATTCCACTCTCTCACAGTACCTCTCACGTATATCCCTGTCTCTCTCTAGTTGTCTCTCTCATGTGTAGATCTGTCTCTCTCTGGTTGTACATCTCACGTGTATCTCCTGTGTCTCTCTCACCTGTATCTCCTGTGTCTCTCTCACCTGTATCTCCTGTGTCTCTCTCACCTGTATCTCCTGTGTCCCTCTCACCTGTATCTCCTGTGTCTCTCTCACGTGTATCTCCTGTGACCCTCTCACGTGTATCTCCTGTGACCCTCTCACGTGTATCTCCTATGTCCCTCTCACGTGTATCTCCTGTGTCCCTCTCACCTGTATCTCCTGTGACCCTCTCACGTGTATCTCCTGTGTCCCTCTCACCTGTATCTCCTGTGTCCCTCTCACCTGTATCTCCTGTGTCCCTCTCACCTGTATCTCCTGTGTCCCTCTCACCTGTATCTCCTGTGTCCCTCTCACCTGTATCTCCTGTGTCCCTCTCACCTGTATCTCCTGTGTCCCTCTCACCTGTATCTCCTATGACCCCCTCACCTGTATCTCCTGTGTCCCTCTCACCTGTATCTCCTGTGTCCCTCTCACCTGTATCTCCTGTGACCCTCTCACCTGTATCTCCTGTGTCCCTCTCACGTGTATCTCCTGTGTCCCTCTCACCTGTATCTCCTGTGTCCCTCTCACCTGTATCTCCTGTGTCCCTCTCACCTGTATCTTTTGTGTCCCTCTCACCTGTATCTCCTGTGTCCCTCTCACCTGTATCTTTTGTGTCCCTCTCACCTGTATCTCCTGTGTCCCTCTCACGTGTATCTCCTGTGTCCCTCTCACCTGTATCTCCTGTGTCCCTCTCACCTGTATCTTTTGTGTCCCTCTCACCTGTATCTCCTGTGTCCCTCTCACCTGTATCTTTTGTGACCCTCTCACGTGTATCTCCTGTGTCCCTCTCACCTGTATCTCCTGTGTCCCTCTCACCTGTATCTCCTGTGTCCCTCTCACCTGTATCTTTTGTGTCCCTCTCACCTGTATCTCCTGTGTCCCTCTCACGTGTATCTTTTGTGTCCCTCTCACCTGTATCTCCTGTGTCCCTCTCACGTGTATCTCCTGTGTCCCTCTCACCTGTATCTCCTGTGACCCTCTCACCTGTATCTCCTATGTTCCTCTCACCTGTATCTCCTGTGTCCCTCTCACGTGTATCTCCTGTGTCCCTCTCACCTGTATCTCCTGTGTCCCTCTCACCTGTATCTCCTGTGACCCCCTCACCTGTATCTCCTATGTCCCTCTCACGTGTATCTCCTGTGTCCCTCTCACCTGTATCTCCTGTGTCCCTCTCACCTGTATCTCCTGTGACCCTCTCACCTGTATCTCCTGTGACCCTCTCACCTGTATCTCCTGTGTCCCTCTCACCTGTATCTCCTGTGTCCCTCTCACCTGTATCTTTTGTGTCTCTCTCACGTGTATCTCCTGTGTCCCTCTCACCTGTATCTCCTGTGTCCCTCTCACCTGTATCTCCTGTGTCCCTCTCACCTGTATCTCCTGTGTCCCTCTCACCTGTATCTCCTGTGTCCCTCTCACCTGTATCTCCTGTGTCCCTCTCACCTGTATCTCCTGTGACCCTCTCACCTGTATCTCCTGTGTCCCTCTCACCTGTATCTCCTGTGTCCCTCTCACCTGTATCTCCTGTGTCTCTCTCACCTGTATCTCCTGTGACCCTCTCACCTGTATCTCCTGTGTCCCTCTCACCTGTATCTCCTGTGACCCTCTCACCTGTATCTCCTGTGACCCTCTCACCTGTATCTCCTGTGTCCCTCTCACCTTTATCTCCTGTGTCCCTCTCACCTGTATCTCCTGTGTCCCTCTCACCTGTATCTCCTGTGTCCCTCTCACGTGTATCTCCTGTGTCCCTCTCACCTGTATCTCCTGTGTCCCTCTCACCTGTATCTCCTGTGACCCCCTCACCTGTATCTCCTATGTCCCTCTCACGTGTATCTCCTGTGTCCCTCTCACCTGTATCTCCTGTGTCCCTCTCACCTGTATCTCCTGTGACCCTCTCACCTGTATCTCCTGTGACCCTCTCACCTGTATCTCCTGTGTCCCTCTCACCTGTATCTCCTGTGTCCCTCTCACCTGTATCTTTTGTGTCTCTCTCACGTGTATCTCCTGTGTCCCTCTCACCTGTATCTCCTGTGTCCCTCTCACCTGTATCTCCTGTGTCCCTCTCACCTGTATCTCCTGTGTCCCTCTCACCTGTATCTCCTGTGTCCCTCTCACCTGTATCTCCTGTGTCCCTCTCACCTGTATCTCCTGTGTCCCTCTCACCTGTATCTCCTGTGACCCTCTCACCTGTATCTTTTGTGTCTCTCTCACGTGTATCTCCTGTGTCTCACTTACCTGTATCTCCTGTGTCCCTCTCACGTGTATCTCCTGTGTCCCTCTCACCTGTATCTCCTGTGTCCCTCTCACCTGTATCTCCTGTGTCCCTCTCACCTGTATCTCCTGTGTCTCACTTACCTGTATCTCCTGTGTCCCTCTCACCTGTATCTTTTGTGTCTCTCTCACGTGTATCTCCTGTGTCCCTCTCACCTGTATCTCCTGTGTCCCTCTCACCTGTATCTCCTGTGTCCCTCTCACCTGTATCTCCTGTGTCCCTCTCACCTGTATCTCCTGTGTCTCACTTACCTGTATCTCCTGTGTCCCTCTCACGTGTATCTCCTGTGTATCTCCTGTGTCCCTCTCACCTGTATCTCCTGTGTCTCACTTACCTGTATCTCCTGTGTCCCTCTCACGTGTATCTCCTGTGTCCCTCTCACCTGTAGCTCCTGTGTCCCTCTCACCTGTAGCTCCTGTGTCCCTCTCACCTGTATCTCCTGTGTCCCTCTCACGTGTATCTCCTGTGTCCCTCTCACCTGTATCTCCTGTGTCCCTCTCACCTGTATCTCCTATGACCCCCTCACCTGTATCTCCTGTGTCCCTCTCACGTGTATCTCCTGTGTCCCTCTCACGTATATCTCCTGTGTCCCTCTCACCTGTATCTCCTGTGTCCCTCTCTTTTGTATCCCCTGTGTCCCTCTCACCTGTATCTCCTGTGTCCCTCTCACCTGTATCTCCTGTGACCCTCTCACCTGTATCTCCTTCTGTCCCTCTCACCTGTATCTCCTGTGACCCTCTCACGTGTATTTCCTGCGTCCCTCTCAGGCCAAGTTCGAGCTCATCATGTCGGAGTCCCTGTATCTGCGCAGCCTGAACATTGCGGTGGATCATTTCCAGCACAATCCGGAGTTACACGAGGTGCTGAGTACCCAGGAGCGCCAGTGGCTCTTCTCCCGTCTGTCTGAGGTGCGGGATGCCAGCTCAGAGTGAGTGCCCAGTAGCTGCTGCTCTCCAATTCTCATTAATACCACATAATAATATATATAATACTTTTAAAAGCAATAATTGTTGAGTTCTTTAGTCGTATCCGACTCTCGGTGACCATATAGATGCAGCACGCCAGGCACATCTGTCTGTGTTTATGGTTGTGTTTATCCATATGGTTTCTTGGCACAAATACTGTGGTGGGTTGCCAGTTCCTTCTCCAGTGGACTGCAATTTGTCTGCTGATAGTCTCACCTGTGGATAGTCACCTCAGCAGCTGATAGTTGGGCTCATTCCCTGTGTGAGGGTTCATGAGAAATCTCCAGACAATATGGAATTTAGCCTGAGCCATGTGATGGATATGAGACAAATCATGTGACTGCGCAGTATCATCAGGAGTGTGAAAGTGTAAGACATGGCAAGGGGATTAGGCCAAAGTGACTGTGTGAGTAGAGCTGACCCTTTAAATGGACTGAGAACTCAATGATATTACTCCGCCCCATCATGTAGACCAGTCAAAATCAAGCAGTCAAGCTGTAAAAGCTTCTTTTTTTTCACTGTTTGATAATTGTTTTTAGATGTTTCAGTCAGACTGTTAATTGTGTCCTTTTTGTGGTTCAGTTGCAAAAGCTAATATAATGAGTTAAAGGATAAGTCCTAAAGAGACCATAAACTACAAGCTCCCACTAAATGCTTAAAGGCATATGTAAGTTTCATGGATTAATACATTTCTGCGCTCCTTGGGCAAAAAAACAGCCTATATGTATGCAGCACATCTCATAAAACATTTTATTTTTATTAATATCTAAAAATCCCTATAATTATTATGTTGACACCTCCATGGGGTGTTTACACAGGTGTCTGATCCCCCCCAATCAGCATGCAGCATCAGAGGAGTGATATTAATTCACTATTTACCTGCTGTTGCTTGCTCAGTCAGTCTCCTTGCACTACATACACTACATATCCCAGGCTGCTTTGCAGCACAAACAAGTGTTAATCCAAAAGTTTTGGTTAACCGGATTGGCTAAAACGACATCAGTATAAATTTGAGGCTAATTTAACCTGGGTTCGGAGGGTGTTAAACCTAATTTACAACTGTCCGAAATTAAAAGAGATTTTGCTAACTTCAATGTAAGTGTTTAAATGTTAATTTTTTATTTTTTTTAATGTAAAACATTTTTTTATACACTACTAATTGTCCTCTATCAGACGCATTCATAATCCAGCAAACTTACATATCCCTTTAAACACTCTCATCACTGCAGGACTTTTTTTGTTCTTTGTGGTTTGAATGTATGAAGAAAACAAAGGATAAAGTTGATATTTTTTGGTTGCAAACAAATAGCCCTATGTAAATCAGGTGCTGTAAGTTAGGGCACTGCCATAAATCGGCTGGCGGAGCTTTTTCCCCCCCTAACTTCTACACTAATATAAATCTTTCACAGTCGTAAATCCTGCTTTAGCCGCAACAGATTTCTGCGCAGAGAGAACCCAAACCAAGCTTTACGGATGAAACAGGGCTATAGGAGCCAATAGGAAATGGGAACATCATAAATTTTATAATGAGGGAAGAAAGCCGTAACAAGTGCCGTAACTGGCTGTGGCAAGGAAACATTATATATATAAAGTAATAGTTTTTTTATTAATATATTTTGATATTAAAAATAGATGACAATTATATTTATAGCTTCAATAAATAAACATGTGTTTATTTTCTATTAAAATATGATATATTTATAGACACTGTATCAGAGCATTTGTTCCTAGGCAACATGGTTTTGTGACTTGTATTAACCCCTTGAGTACTGGGTTATTTGTTACCCTATATTTTGTATCATAAAACGGGCTTAATATCAACATATCATATTTTTTAATTACACATATGTTGATACTGGATTGGTAAGTGCCAATTAATGTTGAAATGTAATCATTCTGAAGTGCTTTTGTGCTATACTGTCACTTTAAATGCTTCTGGGGGACTCGGCAAGGGTTTTAAAACTACTTGCAAGTGATCTCTGGTACATTTACAGTGGATATAAAAAGTCTACACACCCCTGTTAAAATGTCAGGTTTCTGTGCTGTAAAGAAATGAGACAAAGATAAATCATTTCAGAACTTTTTTCCATCTTTAATATGACCTATAAACTGTACAACTCAATTGAAAAACAAACTGAAATCTTTTAGATAGAGGGAAGAAAAAATATAAAAATAAAATAATATGGTTGCATAAGTATGCACACCCCTGAACTAATACTTTGTTGGAGCACCTTTTGATTTTATTACAGCACTCTTTTTGGGTATGAGTCTATCAGTATGGCACATTTTGACTTGGCAAGATTTGCCCACTCTTCTTTGCAAAAGACTCCAAATCTGTCAGATTGCGAGGGCATCTCCTGGGCACAGCCCTCTTCAGATCACCCCACAGATTTTCAATCGGATTCAGGTCTGGGCTCTGGCTGGGCCATTCCAAAACTTTAATCTTCTTCTGGTGAAGCCATTCCTTTGTTGATTTGGATGTATGCTTTGGGTCGTTGTCATGCTGAAAGATGAAGTTCCTCTTCATGTTCAGCTTTCTAGCAGAAGCCTGAAGGTTTTGTGCCAATATTGACTGGTATATGGAACTGTTCATAATTCCCTCTATCTTAACTAAGGCCCCAGTTCCAACTGAAGAAAAACAGCCCCAAAGCATGATGCTGCCACCACCATGCTTCACTGTGGGTATGGGGTTCTTTTGGTGATGTGCAGTGTTGTTTTTGCACCAAATATATCTTTTGGAATTATGGCCAAAAAGTTCAACCTTGGTTTCATCAGACCATAACACCTTTTCCCACATGCTTTTGGGAGACTTCAAATTTGTTTTTGCAAAATGTAGCCTGGCTTGGATGTTTTTCTTTGTAAGAAAAGGCTTTCGTTTTGCCACTCTACCCCATAGCCCAGACATATGAAGAATACAGGAGATTGTTGTCACATGTACCACACAGCCAGTACTTGCCAGATATTCCTGCAGCTCCTTTAATGTTGCTGTAGGCCTCTTGGTAGCCTCCCAGACCAGCTTTCTTCTTGTCTTTTCATCAATTTTGGAGAAAGCTCCAGTTCTTGGTAATGTCACTGTTGTGCCATATTTTCTCCACTTGATGATGACTGTCTTCATTGTGTTCCATGGTATATCTAATACCTTGGAAATTCTTTTGTACCCTTCTCCTGACTGATACCTTTTAACAATGAGATCCCTCTGATGCTTTGGAAGCTCTCAGTGGACCATGGCTTTTGCTGTGGGATGTGACTAAGAACATTTCAGGAAAGACCAACTAGAGCAGCTGAACTTTATTTGGGGTTAATCAGAGGCACTTTAAATGATGGCAGGTGTATGCTGACTCCTATTTAACATGATTTGGAATGTGACTGCTTAATTCTGAACACAGCTACATCCCCAGTTATAAGAGGGTGTGCAGACTTATGCAACCACATTATTTTTCTTTTCTTTTTTTTCTTCCCTCCATCTAAATGATTTGCACTTTGTTTTTCAATTGAGTTTTACAGTTTATAGGTCACATTAAAGGTGGAAAAAGTTCTGAAATGATTTATCTTTGTCTCATTTTTTTACAGCACAGAAACCTGACATTTTAACAGGGGTGTGTAGACTTTTTATATCCACTGTAAATCTTTCTCCTGCTTTTTGCAGTTACGGCAGTGCCCTGATTTGCAAGTGATCCGTAAAATCTTATAAGCATAGGGTTTGGGTGTCAGAGTGTCAGGGGGTAACTTGTAATTTATTGTCAGTGCGAAACTCAGTGGAGATTTATGCCTTGATTTTCGGCTTTGTTGTGAAGTTCACTCAGAGCAGTGACCCAAAACAGTTCTCTCACAGTGTTTAGGGATGGGGATTAGTATAGCTAGGTAGAATTTTTTGTGCCACTACGGCACTCGCTATTGTTTTTTCAGGGATTAGCATAGGGCCCAAAGTGTTTGCCATTTGCAGGGTGCTTGTGATTTCTGGTCCTTTCAAAACATGTTTTACTTGATTTTTAGCCTCTGCCATGAAAATAAAGATTGTGGTGAGGTAATATGGGAGGCCAGAGAACAGGTATTATTAGATATTATTATTATGCAATGGATAAAGCCAGGATTTACATAAGAGATTTGTGGTGATGTGACAGGAGGTGCACAGCCTTTGTCAGGTATTTATCCAGGAGGATTAAGTGAACTGTGCAATGTTTGTGTCTAATAAAACCTCAATAATGAGTGTACTAAAGCAAAATCAAACTCTTTTAAATCTTGAACATTCACCCTATGTGCTTAAAGGGCCATTGAAGGCAATTTTGCCTTTCATTTGGTAGAGGGAATATCAAAATGCTGAAAACAAAGGTCCTGGAGCAGAATGTACTGCTTTGAATTTAAAATTATGTTCCCTGTCAGCCAATGAGCAGCAATTTATCTGTATGAACCATACATTTCAGCCAATGAGATCTAGAGTCGTTCATACTCTGCTCACCCCGAGATATTTCCTGTTGGTTTACAATACGTTTAAACAAGTTTTACTAAATATATTTCATGACAAAAGCAACTTTTGTAATATTTAAAGCATGCTCTTTTAAATGCATTATAGATTTTTTTTTGCATTCCATGTCCCTTTTAACAAAAAAAGTCAGAATCGGATACTTCCTCAAAACTTATGCTAAGAGTCTGACTCCTCAGCCAATCTCAGGCCACATCCCATGATGTTTTCCCATGATTCCTCGTGACTAGCTTAAATGGCGACTTTAGGCTCTCTAAAGAATAGTTAGGTATGGCCTGTAAATAAAACTGTTTTTTAAAATTTTACTATGTATTTAAATAACATTTTTTTTTTAATCAAGCCCCCAGGCTGTATATGCGCCGGGTCCTGAATTATGTATTGTATCCGAGGGAGTGGGAGCTGCCCAGAGGGGAATGCTCTCCAATCAGGTATACCGTTCTTGTAGTATAATAGTGGGAGGTGACTAGAAAGTGTATTTGTGTACATTGCTAGAAGCTCATGTTACACTACAGCCTGATATTAATGTGTAGTCTCAAAGGTACTTCCCCCTAGGCAGCCCCACTCCAGAGACAATACATCATTTAGAGGGTGGACAGATCTGGAGATTATACAGCCTTGGACATAAACTAAAATGTATTCAATTGTATAAATACAGCGTAAAAGTTTAATAAGTTATTTTCTTAAAAGCCTATGTACAATAACTATTCTTTAGAGATCGCTTTATAAAACTAAGACCAAGAAAGTGATCCTTTACAGTTTCTGACGGAGATGGAGAGAAACATCTGGACCTGGCTTCCTTAACTTAAACTCGCTTTTACATTGCATTAGCCATTTGCTGAACATTTTTGAGAAATTTGCTATTGTTTTTGCTGTATTTGTATGCAAATCATTGACATATGAATGTCAATTAGCTGTTTTGATATGCTTGTTAGAATCACAGTCTGCTTGTCTGTCCCTATGGTGGCTAAAACAATGACCCCAATGTTGTCATTCGGATTGAGTACTTTGCGCTATGTATTAGCATATAGAAGCAAAAATAATCATGTTCCTTAAGATGAAGCCAAGTTCCTGTTGGGGTGACAGTGTCCAGTTTGCGCACCTTGATGCATACGTGTATGGTCAGTGTAAAGACAGTTGATGTCCATCTATCTATCTGCAGCTTCCTGTTTGATTTGGAGGAGGAGTTTGAGGGCGATATCTACAGCTTCCAGGTGTGTAACGTGGTACTGAACCATGAGCAGAACTTCCGCAGAGTCTACCTGCCCTACGTCACCAACCAATCGTACCAGGAGAGGACCTTCCAGAGGCTTCTGTAAGGACACTTGTCATCTCATGTTGGGTGTGTCAGGGATAGACGTGATTGGTTATTATCATTTGGGTGTCATGTTAACATGACACAGCAAAGGTCCGACACTGAACTAATGAGAATTACACATATAAATAAATTACAGTTGGTTATTATTAAAATACACGAGTGGAAGTGTTAGATAACTGAACTTCAAAATTAGGTATTTTAGGCAGAATTTCAGAAAATATTCTCTATATCTGAAACTTCCTTTTTAACACCATTAATTAATCCTTACAGTGAGGGTTCAACATTTTTAGTAACAATTGTAATCCATTCTCTGTCTGGTCTCTCCTCTCTCTCTCCCCATTCTCCCTCTATCTCTTCTCTCTCATATCTCTCTCACTCTTCTATCTCTCCTCCCTCTTTCTCTCCTTTTTCTCTCCTCTCTCTCTCCTGCAACAGCTGAATCCAGGCCATCAACTGCCCCTCTCATACTCTAGGAGCAGCCTTAAATTAGGGTTACCCGGTGCAGCTAATTAAGTTTGCAGATTGGTTTACTACTTTTAGTATTCCTGAGGGAACAGTGCTTTACAGACTCTTTGATGCACATAAACATCTTGTATGACTCTGTCATAATAGGTCTTGCTTTGCTGTATCACGCTAAAGACAAATACCTTGCCAATTAATCTGAGTGTGGTGTCCCCTTATACTTGTGTATTAGGAGTCACAACCCGAGGTTTCAGCAGGTTCTGGGAAAACTAGAGAGTGACCCTGTGTGCCAGAGACTAAGCCTCAAGTCCTTCCTCATCCTCCCATTCCAGAGGATCACCCGCCTCCGACTGCTGCTACAAGTGGGTAACTTATCAGGCTGTTTGACCATTCCTCTGTGTCTCACTTTATAAATGTGTACTATTGGGTCTCTATGGCTGCTGTACAGTGTTAAGTATCTATTAATATTGTATCCTGTTATTGGGTCTCTATGAATGTCATACCCATTTATGGTGTCTTAGTGACAGTTGTACAATGTTACTAAGTCTCTATGACTGTTGGACTTTGTTATTAAATCTATATGACTGTTGTACTCTGTAAGTGGGTCTCTATGAATGTTGTACGCTGTCTCTGTCTGTCTTATCCTATTATTGGTTTTCTATGACTGTTGTACCCGTTTACGGAGTCTCTGTGACTGTTGCAACCAGTTATTTGGTCTCTATGACTGTAGTATTCTGTTATTGAGTCTTTATGTCTGGTGTACCCTGTTATTGGGTCTCTATGACTGTTGTATACTTTTATAGAGTATTTATGACTGGTGTACCCTGTTATTGAGTCTTTATAGCTGTTGTACCATGTTATTGGGTCTATGTGGCTGTTGCACCCCGTTATTTGGGTTTCTAGGACTGTTGTATCCTGTTATCAAGTCTTTATGACCGGTTGTTAAGGAAATATTACCATGCAGAAGAAAAGAACACAGCACACAAATGGTTTACCTGGTACCAGTGAGAGACACAAAATAAAACATGTAGGTATAGTGATTCAAATGAACTCTGTTTAATAATCATTTCTCACGCCGTTTTATATCATAAGTGTTCATGCAAGTTTGCCTTTACCATCCTGTTGGCCAGCAATTAAGGACACAAAAAAGGAAACTGTGGATGTCTGTCGCAGATGTGGACCAACAGTATATTTTGCAAAGAAACAAGGTATTTTTGCAATCCCAGCATTTACAAGGATAAACTCTTAATTAGTTTCTTTTAACGTGTGGATATAATCCAAGAAAGGCAAATACAGAACATTCTGCGGAATTAATATATTAGCGAAAGAGAGAGATTTAAGCAAAGCAAATATATATATACAGTGCCTTGCAAAAAGTATTCACCCCCTTTTTGTGTTTTGTTGCCTCACAACCTGAAATTAACATGGATTGTTTGAGGATTGGCATCATTTAATTTACAGAACATGCCCACAACTTTGAAGATGTTTTTTTATTTTTTTTTATTGTGAAGCAAACAACAAATAGGACAAAATAACAGCAAAGGTCAATGTGCATAACTATTCACCCCCCTAAAGTCAATACTTTGTAGAGCCACCTTTTGCAGCAATAACAGCTCCAGGACGCTTTGGATAAGTCTCTATGAGCTTGCCACATCTTAGCACTGGGGTTTTTGCCCATTCCTCCTTGCAAAACTGCTCCAGCTCCTTCAAGTTGGATGGTTTGCCCTTGTGAACAGCAATCTTTTAAGTCTGACCACAGATTTTCTATTGGCTTGAGGTCTGGGCTGTGACTACGCCATTCCAACACATTTACATGTTTCCCATTAAACCCCCCAAGTGTTGCTTTAGCAGTGTGTTTGGGGTCATTGTCCTGCTGGAAGGTGAACCTCCGTCCTAGCCTCAAATCACACACAGAGTGGTACAGGTTTTGCTCAAGAATATCCCTGTATTTAGCACCATCCATCTTCCCCTCAACTCTGACCAGTTTCCCAGTCCCGGCTGCTCAAAAACATCCCCACAGCATGATGCTGCCACCGCCATGTTTCACTGTGGAGATGGTGTTCTTTGGGTGATGTGATGTGTTGGGTTTGCGCCAGACAGAGTTTTCTTTGATGGCCGAAAAGTAAAATGTTAGTCTCATCAGATCAGAGCACCTTCCTCCATACATTTTGGGAGTCTCCCACATGCCTTTTCGCAAACTCAAAACATGCCATTTTGTTTTTTGCTGAAAATAATGGCTTTCTTCTGGCCACTCTGCCATAACGCCCAACTCTATGGAGCGTACGGCTTATTGTCGTCCTATGTACAGATACTCCAGTCTCTGCTGTGGAACTCTGCAGCTCCTCCAGGGTTACCTTAGGTCTCTGTGCTGCCTCTCTGATTAATGCCCTCCTTCCCCGGTCCGTGTGTTTTGGTGGGCGGACGTCTCTTGGCAGGTTTGCTGTTGTGCCATGATCTTTCTATTTGGTTATAATAGATTTGATGGTGCTCCTGGGGATCATCAAAGACTTTGATATTTTTTATAACCTAACCCTGATTTGTACTTCTCAACAGCATTGTCCCTTACTTGTTTGGAGAGTGCCTTGGTCTTCATGGCAGTGTTTGATTAGTGTTGCCTCTTGCTTAGGTGTTGCAGCCTCTGGGGCCTTTTAAAAAAGGTGTGTATATTTAATGACAGTCATGTGACACTTAGACTGCACACAGGTGGACATCATTTCACTAATTATGTGACTTCTGAAGGTAATTGGTTGTACATAGTTTTATGTATATATTTTTCTCATTTCACTTCACCAACGTAGACTATTGTGTTCTGATCCATCACATAAAATGCAGATTACTAAAACATTGAATTAAGGCTGTAATGTAACAAAATAGGTAAAAAGTAAAGGGGGGGGATACTTGTGCAAGGTACTGTAGATATCGGTTCAGGAAGGCAACGAGGAATCTTGTCTGGTCAGCCAAAGTTCATCAGAACTATACTTTTCCATATAGGGTTTGAGTTTGTCCTTCATGGGGATGGGTCATGTCTTTAGACATGATTCTCATATTCCTCTTCTTCCATGTCCTGAGGCATGTGTGGGTCATAGAATTGCAGCCTTGGACTTTTTTACATCCAGTTTCACTATTGCCTTTAGTTATGCTCATCCTTGCTTTTATATCTTGGAAATGCCCAATTGGCTTCCGATGGTAGCCATAATCTGAGTGATGGGTAGTCCACAGGGCCAAGTCCAATGTTGAGCATTTATTGTCAATTTTGGCATACACTATGACCACGTATTTGTCTGACAGTTTCAATCTTTTGTTGTGTACTCCTCCATAGGAACCACAATTTACAACTTGGCAGAAGCCAATCTGGGCTGTTTTTGTGTCTCCTCTTGTGAATACCAGGTTGACATCTCCTGGTTCTCGATAAGCTTGTGCCCATTCAAACGTCTGTTTTACTGCTCTTATAGATAGGAGATGGTGGTATCCTGGATATTTCATCTGGTAAGTTTCTGCACCTCCATTCTTTGTAGAGTTGGACTCGTACCCCCGGTAGTTCGTTCTCAGCGTGTTTTCCCAAATCAAGAGGGGTACCACTATGATAGTGGCCATGAGGGTCAGGCATAATAAAGAGCCTCTCAGTCCACACTATCCAGTTTCTCTGAAGGGGTGCCAAGGCCTCTGCGCAAGCATTCTCTAATCTGTCTGTATTTCTTCACTGGGTTTGAGATTAGTGACCCTATTGGTTACACTCTCCTTTGTTGCCCAGATGTTGCGACAGAGGTGGGGTTACTCAGTTGGGCAATCAGGTTCCCCTGAAGATACTGACAGTGGGACCTTTTTACAGTGGGTCACATATATCCGCGGGATCCTTTCTGCGATCTTTACTGCTGTAGGGGTTGCTAGTAGGACCTGGTAGGGACCTTCCCACCTGGCATCTGCCCATTTTTTTCTCTTGATGATTTTAATGAGGATCCACTCTCCAGGCTTTATTAATGTGGGCAGCTTGCGAGAAGGAGAAAAAGGATATTACCTGTGTCACTCTTTTTTTCAGCATTTTTTGCATGTAATCTGCTAAATGTTCACTCATTCCCTCGTCTTGGCTCACAAAAAGGTTTTAGTTCATAAATAAAAAGGTCTACCATACAGTATTTCAAAGGGTGTTAGGTTATTTTTTGTAGGTATAATATGCATATTCATCATTACCAAAGGTAGACAGTATATCAAATTGTTTCCTGCTTCTGCCATTGTCTTTCTTAGTTTGGATTTTATGGTGCCATTTGTTCTTTCTACAAACCCTGCAGATTGTGGGTGGTGTGAGCAATGGTATTTCAATTCTAAGTGTAATGATTTTCCCAGTTGTGTAATTACACTGCTAACAAAATGTGTCCCATTGTCACTATGGATCTTTTCTGTTACCCCAAATCTAGGTATTATTTGTGTTATTAGGGCTTTTGCTACTGTAAGAGCATCTGGGTGTATGCATAGTGTTGTTTCCACCCACCTGGAAAACATGTGTATCACTATACAATACTTTTTCCCTTCACATCTGTATAGATCAATGAAGTCCATGCAAATAACTTGGAATGGGTAAACTGGTGTAGGAACACATCCTCTTTTGGGTCTCACATTTCCCATACAAAAATGTTTTGAATAATTTGTGAAACCATATGCTGTAAATACTTTATCTATCATTGCTACCATCCCCCCTTTTGAGACATGGTTTATCCCATGGCTCAATATCGCTGCATATCTGTGTAATTGCGGGGTATGACAGGTAGACTCCTTGTGTAAGCCTGTATGCTTTTTCAGATTCTGGTGAGCTTTCTTGCATTTGTTTAAGAACGTCGTGGTCTGTGTGTGTTTGTCTTGAGACATAGTGGAAGCAGCTATTTTTGTTTCTGCGCTACCTTCTTTGCATCCTCATCTGCTTTTCTGTTTCCTTTTGAAATGGGATCAGTGCCTGTGGTGTGTGCTGCGCACTTACATATTGCTTAGGCAAGTTTATTGCATCCAGTAAGGAGAGAATTATATCTTTATGTTGGATTGGTTTACCAGTTGAGGTAACCATTCCTCTATTTTTCCACAACTGAGCAAACACATGGACGGTGGATAATTCATACTGTCTTTCATTGTATATATTCAGATTCCCTTCCGATAATTTACATGCTTCTGTGAGGGCTATTAGGTTAGCTGTCTGTTCTAAGTGTGAAGGCAACTTTTCTGCTTTTAATACTTCATTTCCTGTCAGTACATCATACCCTGATGCATTTGTACCATCAGGGTTCTTTTTACAGGACCGGTCTACAAATATAGTGATATCTGGATTGTCATATGGAGTAACTTTTAGACCAAGTCTAGGTGATACTACAGTCTCAATTGCCTCTATGCAACTATGCTCTGTGACTTCTCCTGGAAATGTGGAGGGATTCAGAGTAGTGCAGCGTTGGTTGGGAGAGCAAAGTGGTCATACAAGAGAGTTGCCTTGACGGTGATAGATATGACAGTTTACTTTGTGACAATATCACTGATCCTCCGTGTGGCACTTTCAGCAGCAGTGGGTGGAACAAAACCACTGGGGCGGACGCCAGTACAGCCATGGATGCAGCTATTACTGATTGTACACATGGCGGTAGGCCCCTTGCTACTGCATCCAACCTAGAAGAGTAATACGCTATTGGCTTGTCTTTTTGGTCATGTTTCTGGAGTAGATCTGAGGTCATATAGCCCTTTCTGCAGTCAACAGTCTGCACAAAGGGTTTACTATAGTCTGGGAGTCCTAGCACCGACGACCCGGTGATTGTTTGCATATAAGCACTGTGGCATGTGGAGCCTGACTGGACTGTTTTACACTATGGCCATGGCCTGACTGGCCAGAGTTACCCTGTTTTATTATTATGGTTATGTATTTCTTGTTGCTTATGGTTAAAATATGATTACACTGTTATGCAGAGCATAAACCAACATACATACAGTATAACACATTAGCTATTCTGCAGGCTATTGCATCAGCCAACACCCAAGACCATAGACTAATAGATACTCATTTTAAAAGGTTTACCAGTAAGCAGGAGCAGCCTATTATGTACAATGTTGTTATCTGGTGAAGACTCCCCCGGGCCTCCCAGGGGCCTTGAGCAGATAAGCAGAAAGTCTGAGTGGTTAGAACAATTGTTTAAAGTTAATATAATCACAGAATGAGGTCTGATCTCATCAGAGGTACAGGGTTTTCCCAGTAAATAAAGGGAAGTCTATCATTTAGGAATAGGGCTTACTTATTGGCCAGCCTGTGTGCCAGAAACGTGTATAAAATAATAAAGGTATACAGTGGTATCTGAACTTACATAGACAATGTATAAGTGTCATTCTGTGCATTAATCCTAATTCTAAGGGATTATATGGTGTTCCTGATATTCTGTTCTGCTGAAGCAAGTTCCTAGGAATTGGAGCAAGGAAAGTGTATCTTTTCTACAACTTTCCCACGTGGGGGAGGCTAACAATATGTCATCCACAGATAGGAGTATCTGGCTACCCTCCGGGGGGTTGAACTGTGCCAGGTTAGAAGACATTGCTTGGGAGAATATTGTTGAACTCTCAGTGTATCTCTGTGGCAATCTAGTATATGTGTACCTTTTTGATCTGTATGTAAAGGCGAACCAGAACCTACTTTCTGGGTTTATCGGAAAAAAAAGAATGCATTCGCAAGGTCTATCACAGAAACGTATTTCTGTTCAGGTCTTAGATCATTGAGCAGCACATGAGGGTCAGGTACAGTGGGGGCCCGTGGAATGATGGCTTTATTTGTGGCTTGTATATCCTGTATCAGCCTCCAATCTGTAGAGGGGGCTGCTTTCTTAACTGGGTATAGAGTGGTGGGGGCACTCATTTCTAACAGATCTGTTATAATTGGTTCTATCCCCTTTTCTGCCTCTGGTCTCAATGGGTACTGTCTTTAGTACGGGTGGTAAGCGGATTGGGAATTACAGTTATAGGGAGTGCACCTTTTATGAGGCCTACGTCTGCAGGACCTTTTGACCACAGGGTATCCGGCACCCCTGCAGAGCTCCTTTGAGGAGGAAATCCTGGTGTCATTCATCTAGTTCTGCTTTATGCATGAAAACTTGTTCCCACCTGCCCTCTTGGAGGTGTATCTCTTTTCTAGCTTGGGTAACTCAGTCTAGTCTTATTCTGTATATTTGTGTAGAGGGGGAATACTGGATTCCATCAGACAAAGGTATGTCTTCCCATATTCCTCTTCCTTTCTCAGCCTCTTCCACAAAACCTCCCACCATCACCCACTTTGCTCTTAAAGGTATGGTTAAGGAGATGTGTAGGATGGTACCCCCTAGGTACAGTGAACTCTCTTGGGACCCTAGTTTACATGCTACACCCATGAATCCCTTCTTATGCCAGTGTAAGTAGGTAAGGTGGACCTTGGCTCCTGGGTGTCAGAAGAATTGTTTCTCTGAATTTTTATCTCTAGCAGGGGTAGACTTTAAATTCATGGTACAGTGTAGGGAAGTTGGGTCTTGGACTACAACACCCAGACTACCCTCCTTTTCTATCCAGTCTATTAAATCTTTCACTATCTCTCATGGACCTGAGGTTATTAGATACAGGGAATATAAATAATATGGTTCCCCAAGTCCTTGTTGCACAAACATCCCCTGGGGTACCTCATTCCTAAATGCTCGCATTCCTTTTGGTGTGGGCACTATTTTTACGTTCAACTTTGACATTAAAATCTCTCTCCACTTTGGGCACTTTGAAGATATCACAAACGTGTGATTTAATGAGGTGCCGTCATACCAGTTTACTTTAAGTGGGACTGACAGGGGTTCTTTATTTGTCTGGCCGCAGGCAGATCTTACCAGTATGTCTTAATTTGAGTGTTTGTAGTCCTGTTCTCCTCTATTTCTTAGCAATGGTCTATCTGCTCGTGAGTCACACAAAAATCATCTAATGCAGCGTCCCTCTATTCCTAAATCCATTTCAGGTTGTTCTTCCATGCTTAACAACATTGTTTAAAGCTAAAATGTCTTATAGTTCCTCAACTTATGGTTCAGCATTTTCTATTACAGTAACAGTAAGTGTATTTGATAGATTTATACAACCTTGAGTCTGGTGGTCTAGTCATTGTCCTTGTCGGTCCCCTTCCTCCACCCCGCCTCCACACCCACTCTGGACTCCTTTGTGATTTTTTCTTTGTGGACAGTCACGGGCCCAGTGACCGGTTTCTCCACATACGTAGCATGCACCTCCTCTTTCCCCCTTTCGGTCGGCCTTCCTCCTCTCCTTCCTCTTCTCGCATTTTGTTTCTGATCATAATTGCCTTGGGAAAAAAACATTAGCATCATTATTTTGTTCATTTGGGTTCTGTATCACATATACTTATTTTAGTTTGCTATCTACCTTTTTCTCCATTGCCTTCTTACATTGCTCTTCAGCATTCCTTGCATAGTCTATAGTCTCCCTCAAGGGACAGGTCCTATAAGTTATTTGATGTTTTACAACAAAATCTCTGATTTCGAAATGGCATCCTCTTAAGAATGCATTTTTAAGCTGTTGTGCATACGGCCTGCATCTTCATAGGGCTCCGGGCGGATCACCCCACTATGGCTATCAAACACGGTTCTCAGTCTGCCCAGATATTCTACTTCCTCACCATACTTCTGCATACATTCATTCATTTTTGTCCAGTCTGCATGTTCCCTGTGTCTGTCTGCCAAAGTCTGTAGGCGTTGTCTTAGCTCATCTGAATCACAAGCTAAGGGTTGTGGAGTTTTTGGGTGTCTAGTGGATTCCAATCCCCCTCAGTTAACACCCAGTCTGATCCCAGAATCTGTCTCATGCACCTTTCAATTTCTATTCCATTCAATTTAAAGCTTTGTATCGACCTTTGAAACTTCAATCTAAACGTGGGTCCCTGAACTTCTCTGCCTCCCCCACCAATGTTTTCCCCTGCCCTAGGGTTAGGGACTTCTCTAAGAGGGTACAATGAGGAAGATGAAACGTCGCACTTACCGCCATAGGTGTTCTGTGGAGGTCGCCTATGCCTCTGCAACCTTTCCAGTGGCTGGGGTGATCCATAAGGAGGAGGAGGTATGCTTTCCTCCGGGGGCGCAAGGGGTGAGTCCTCTTCTGGAGCCATGAGAGGTAGAGCTGGCTGCGTAGCGGGGACTGTCTACAATTCTTATTAATTCCTTTGATATTTTTATTTTCTATCTCCCTGTTGCCCAGGCAAAGACTGCAGTTTTGTCCTATACTTTATTTATTATACATGTATAAGAGTAAGTATTATAGTATCTCTCAACAGACTCCGTTGGACGGCTGACCCTCATCGGTTTTAAAAATACACGCAGTCCTACTATTGACCCTCAGTGGTCTCAGAATAAGCCTTCACCCCTACACAAGGCTGACCCTCAGCGGTCTCAGAATAAGCCTTCACCCCTACACAAGACTGACCCTCAGCGGTCTCAGAATAAGCCTTCACCCCTACACAAGGCTGACCCTCTGCGGTCTCAGAATAAGCTTTCCCCCCCTACACAAGGCTGACCCTCAGCGGTCTCAGAATAAGCCTTCACCCCTACACAAGGCTGACCCTCAGCGGTCTCAGAATAAGCTTTCCCCCCTACACAAGGCTGACCCTCAGCGGTCTCAGAATAAGCTTTCCCCCCTACACAAGGCTGACCCTCAGCGGTTTCAGAATAAGCTGTCACCCCCTACACAAGGCTGACCCTCAGCGGTCTCAGAATAAGCTTTCACCCCCTACACAAGGCTGACCCTCAGCGGTCTCAGAATAAGCTTTCCCCCTTTACACAAGGCTGACCCTCAGCGGTCTCAGAATAAGCCTTCACCCCTACACAAGGCTGACCCTCAGCGGTCTCAGAATAAGCTTTCCCCCCCTACACAAGGCTGACCCTCAGCGGTCTCAGAATAAGCTTTCCCCCCCTACACAAGGCTGACCCTCAGCGGTCTCAGAATAAGCTTTCACCCGCTACACAAGGCTGACCCTCAGCGGTCTCAGAATAAGCTTTCCCCCCCTACACAAGGCTGACCCTCAGCGGCCTCAGAATAAGCTTTCACCCCCTACACAAGGCTGACCCTCAGCGGTCTCAGAATAAGCTTTCACCCCCTACACAAGGCTGACCCTCAGCGGTCTCAGAATAAGCCTTCACCCCTACACAAGGCTGACCCTCAGCGGTCTCAGAATAAGCCTTCACCCCCTACACAAGGCTGACCCTCAGCGGTCTCAGAATAAAATTTCACCCCCTACACAAGGCTGACCCTCAGCGGTCTCAGAATAAGCTTTCACCCCCTACACAAGGCTGACCCTCAGCGGTCTCAGAATAAGCCTTCACCCCCTACACAAGGCTGACCCTCAGCGGTCTCAGAATAAGATTTCACCCCCTACACAAGGCTGACCCTCAGCGGTCTCAGAATAAGCTTTCACCCCCTACACAAGGCTGATCCTCAGCGGTCTTACAAAAATTCCCAACTGCTCACCACAGTTGTAAATTGCAGTTTATTTTAAGTCCCAGACTTAAAGACGTGGATGATTTGTAACTGTATAAAAGTGAGAAATTACAAGAACAAACTCTTAATTAGTTTCTTTTAACATTTGGTTATAATCCAGGAAAATCAACTACAGAACATTCTGCAGAATTAATATATTAGAAGATGGTTAAACTCTAGGCATATATGAAATTTTCCCTCACACCCGTGTACCGTTATTGAGTCTCTATAACTGCCACAGCCTGTTAATAAGTCTCTATAGGTGTTACACCTTGCTATTGAGTCTCTATGACTGTTGTACCCTGTAATTGGGTCTTTATGACTGGTGTACTCTATTATTGAGCCTCTATGACCGTTTATCATGTTATCAAGTCCTTACGGCTGTTGTACCCTGTTTTCGGTCTTTATGACTGGTGTACCCTGTTATTGAGTCTCTATGACTGTTGTACCCTGTAACTGGGTCTTTATGACTGGTGTACTCTATTATTGAGCCTCTATGACTGTTTATCATGTTATCAAGTCTTTATGGCTGTTGTACCCTGTTTTGGGTCTTTATGACTGGTGTACCCTGTGTAACGGATCTCCTGGCACCCCGACCGGGTACCTCCGTTGATGGACGCGTCCTAGCTTGCGTCGAGGCCTACAAGCACCGCACCGGACACCAAAACCACCACAGACTCCAAGGATAGTACATCAGGAACAAGCGTTCAGTAGTTACAGCTCAAGGGAGTATGCAAAAGCATAGCAATCCCCAGTATGATATAGCGATCCCCTTCAATAACGAGATGAGACTATGTTTTGAAGGGTCAAGTAGAACTATCTTTAATAACAGGGGAATCTCCTTTTATGCAATGGTGCCCTCTGAAGGGCTACACCCACATAATTATCACAGCCAATTATATACATGGTTCAACCCCCACGTCTCCTCCCCTCAGATAACAGGTAACACAATTAAAACAGACACAATTTTAACCACATTCTGGATGTACCCCAAAAACAGGGGGTACACCTTTAAGTCCAGCACCGTTCAATAGCTCTCACCCAGGGGAACAACATATTAAAAAATGGCATGAATCAGAACAGGGGTTCAAAAGTTAGTAAAAGTATCTTTTACCCATAACACACAGACATTTCACATATCCCCCATACAATACACATATAGGGACAATAGGTGTGGTCACCCCTCCCTGAGGCAACTTGATATAATCAGACAATGATTAAATCAGCCTTCTTTGTTCTTATCTGAGAATGAAAACAGTTTATACACTCGACTCCCTTATCTCTTGAGTCTCTGTAATAGGATTATCTATTAGCCTAGGTCTGCAAAAGTCTGGCTAATATTCTGCAGAGCATAAACCAACATACATATAGTAGGATCATATTTCAACCATAATAATCATAAAACAGGGTAAAACAGTGATGGGTTCTGTTACACCGTTATTGAGTCTCTATGACTGTTTATCTTGTTATCAAGTCTTTACGGCTGTTGTACCCTGTAATTGGGTCTCTATGAATGTTGTATCCTTTTATCGAGTCTTTATGACTGGTGTACCCTATTATTGAGCCTCTATGACTTTTATATCATGTTATCAAGTCTTTATGACAGGTGTCCCCTGTTATTGAGTCTCTATGACTGTTTTATCGTGTTATCAAGTCTTTATGGCGGTTGTACCCTGTTTTGGGTCTTTATGACTGTTGTATCCTGTCTTGGGTCTCTATGATTGTAGTACCCTGTTATTGGGTCTCTATGACTGTTGTACCCTGTAATTGGGTCTTTATGTCTGGTGTACCCTGTTATTCAGTCTCTATGACTGTTGTACCCTGTAATTGGGTGTTTATGACTGGTGTACCCTGTTATTGAGTCTCTATGACTGTTTTATCATGTTATCAAGTCTTTATGGCGGTTGTACCCTGTTTTGGGTCTTTATGACTGTTGTATCCTGTCTTGGGTCTTTATGATTGTAGTACCCTGTTATTGAGTCTCTATGACTGTTTTATCATGTTATTGAGTCTTTATGACTGTTGTATCCTGTCTTGGGTCTTTATGATTGTAGTACCCTGTTATTGAGTCTCTACGACTGTTTTATCATGTTATTGAGTCTTTATGGCTGTTGTACCCTGTTTTGGGTCTTTATGACTGTTGTATCCTATCTTGGGTCTCTATGATTGCAGTACCCTGTTATTGGGTATTCTATGACTGTTGTACCCTTTTACAGAGTCTCTGTGATGGGTGCACTCTCTATAACAGCTGTACCCTGTTTCTGTCTCTCACAGAACATCTTGAAGCGCTCTGCTCCAGGGTCTAAAGAGGAGTCCGAAGCTACCGAGGCTCATAACACATTAGAGAAGGTGAGACAAAAGTGTAACTATCGGCTTAAAGGGACTTTTTAGGCATTTTTTGTTTTATATAAATATTTAAAGAAGCCTCCAGAGAGACAAACTCTCAGCTTCTACATCCCCCTTTCTTCCTGTTCTCTCCAATGTAAGGTGCCATGTTGTGACCTAAGGTCATACTCACACGGGAGGGGCTTCACACTTCCAGTGTTTAACACTGCTACAAGCAGAGTGATATGCTGTGTGTCTGCATGCTACAGCATTACACTTGTACAGTGAAGCCTTCTCCCTGAAGTTGTATCTTTAAGCCACAGGTGTGAAACATGGCAACCTACATCAGAGAAAATAGGAAGAAACGAGGACCATGATGGCTTCTTAGAAGTAAGTGAATGTACATTTATATTAAAATTAGATTAAGGATGATACAATTAATGAAGTCACCCAATGACTTATTATAAAATAAAATATTTTACCCAAACAGTCCCTTTAATATAGAGAATACCTGACCCCAGGAGAGGAAAAGACACGGACAAGTCACCTAAACTTCAAATACCCTTATTTTTGAGTTGCAAGTCATCCAACATTAAAGAAACTCTGTAATAAAATATTTTTTCAAGCTCAATGTAAATTAAAATAATAAAAGTAAACACTTAAAGTTTTAAATATGTTTACCCTGTAAACAAAAAGTATACAAAACTGATTCTTTTCAGCTACTCCCTGAAAAATAAACAGCTTGGCCTTGGAGACCTCTATGCTTTCAGCGCTCCACATGCAGATATTATGATGCGCGATGAACGATAATTATTCATGTTATTTATTTTCAGTACGAAAAAAAAAAATTAGACGGTACGGGGCCCCAAAGGAGGGCCCCGTGCAATGCACCAGTGGTAGCTCCGCCCCTGTCAGTGACAGAAAACATGATTCTAAGGTCCAGTAAGAGAACAATTTATACCTAAACAGCTGAGTGATAGATAAGCCACCTCCTATCCTATCAGGTTTAATAGATTGCTAGCTCATAGGGCAGGATATCCCTGATCCGTCATACTAATGTATGTTTTGTCTCTGCCTGTCTCTTTGTCTCTGCCTGTCTCTGTCTGTGCCACAGCTCATTAAAGATTGTAATGAGAGTGTCCAGAGGATGAAGGACACGGAGGAGCTGATCCTGCTCAACCAGAAGATTCAGTTTGAATGCAAGGTGAGAATCAGACTGTTATGTCAGATTGTCTAGACTAGGCAACCAGGTCCTGTGAGGGCCTCCAACAGTCCAGGATTTCAGGATCTCTCTGCTTCAACAGTCCAGGATTTCAGGATATTTCTTAATTAATCAGATTGAATGGGAGAGAATAACTCAAGGAAGCTAAAACTGAAGGAACCTGAATACACAAGCAGAGATGTGGTGTGTAACTGTAGTGTCATGCTGTTTGTGGTGGGTGCCAGACTGTTACTTTGCATAGGTGTCCAACAACACCCTGGATCTTTTGGATACTTGAAGGGATATAAAAAGGTTCTTGGATGTTACTAGGTATATAATATATCTGTGTATCTATTTACTTTCATGTGCTTATAAGCACCGTTTTTACTGCCTAAAATCATACAAATAGTGTCTGTATGGGTCTGCCCTCCGCAGCCTATGCAGATACAGACTCTGCTGTACTTGCTGTTCAGTGTCTCATACTAACCAATCAGTGACCATCTTTCAGCAACATGCTGCAACATACTGCTGAGACGTGGTCCCTGATAGGCTAGGACACTACACTGCAAATTCAGCCTACAGAGTCAGTATCTGCAGTGGGTAAACACATACCGGTACTGACACTGACCATTTAGTGATTGCTGTCTCTTTAAATATCTGCATGGACAGCGATAGCACTGTCTAACATTCTGCTACGCTCTCTCTCTCCTATTAGATATTCCCTCTCATCTCGCAGTCTCGCCGGCTGGTTAAACACGGGGAAGTCTCTTCTCTGGAATTCAGTAACTCTCTCACCTTTAGATGGAAGGTCACAACGCGCCCCGTCTATCTGCATCTCTTCAACGACTGTCTCCTGCTGTCTCGTCTGAGAGAGTGAGTCTCGGGCAAGAAAAAAAGTCTGGGTTTCCGGGCAGTACTGAGGAAGTAACACAATTTAGTATTGATTTATCACTTAAAGTGACGTCCACACTTGTAGATGTGACTGTTCTATTCTGTGAGATTTCAGGAATGTGCTAGAAGGAGCTGACCTGGTGGTCAGAAGCTCCAACCGGTCAGGGGCAGTAATGCTCTGCCTATGGGGTTAGTGTCAGTGAGGTTGCACGCGAATTAAAGTCGAATTTAAGGAGTTTCGGCACTTGAAAATCGTCTAAGTGACCAAAAAAATGGCGGCTGAAAAAAATGAAAACGAGGCTACACGACCTCTAAGCGCGCGAAACACCGCCAAGGACGTACGGCTTTTACAAACAACAATTACAAGGTCTTGGGGGAAAAACAGACCCGCGGCACTAAGGAAAAATAAATACGAGGCCGCAAAAATACGAAGCAAACGGCCAAACCGCGCACATCGAAAACCACGAGAAGCACAACAACAAAAAAATACCAAATAAATATTATTAATAAATAAATATATGAATATATAATTATATAAATATATATAAATAAACATATAAATAAATAAATACAACTGTCTGTGGGTAGGTCTCCTAACTCATGCATAATCCATCCTATAAAGTGGTATTGGAATAAAGTGTGAAAATGCATTGTGTACTCATTTGCATGTCCCCACCCAGTTTCCCAAACTGCAGTGCAATAATTGTATTTCTAGGAACTCTGAGTAGGAAATACATTTTTTTACTTTTTACATTTTAGACGTTCAAATATGAACACAAATGTACTCTTTCATTATATATATATATTGGCTTCTTTTTCTAAGCAAAAATACTGGTTTGCCCTATTAACATCTTTAATAAAGGGTTTATTTTCTGATATTTTGCGCGGTGCTGCGCACATTCCTCTGCCACTGGGCTGAATCTCGTAGCATCTTTTTTGGCATTTTATCTTTGAAAGGATATTAGCAAAATTAGAAACTAATCATGATGCAGGACAGAAGATCTATCGGCCTATTTGGTTCTTATCTGCCATCAAATCTCTGTTTCTATATCAGTCTCTCCATCTGTGCATGAATACAGGCTGTCTCTTCTCCTTGCGGTCTCTCACATTGTCTCGCTTTCAGGGGCGGTCGGTTTGTAGTATTTGACTACGCCAACTCATGTGATGTGCGAGTGGAGAGGTGCGAGATGAAGATACACGGGCCGCAGAAAAACACCTTCCGAGTATTCCTGAAAGAGAACGCTGCCGGGGGGAGAGAGAGCGGTGCAGACGGAAGAGAGACCGAGTACATCTTCAGAACAGAGACACAGTGAGTGCTTAAGGTTTAACTATGACTTGTGAGACCAACCTGAACGTTTAAAGGCATATCTACGTTTCCTGGATTATGATTGCATCTGATAGAGGAGAATTAATAGTGTATGAAAACATTTTTTGTGTGAAAAATACCAAAATAAACATTTAAACACTTACCTTGAAGTTCGCAAAATGTCTTGTAATTTCTGATAGTTGCAAATTAGGGTTAACACCCCCTCCAAACCCAGGCTAAATTAGCGTAAAATTAAAAAATGTGTTTTGGCCAATCAGGAGAAAGCACTGCAGCTGATACATTTAAAAAACCTCTGTGGTTCCTGTTTGTGCTGCAGAGCAGCCTGGGATATGTAGTGGGGTCCATGTTAGCACACATCAAAGACAGGAAGCAGCAGAGTGGGTCATATCCAGTTACTTGGGGGCTGACATCACAGCTGTCCTATTGGCTGAGTAAGTCACAGCGGGTGACTAATGGGTTAAAATTGCTCTCCTAATTCTGCATGCTAATTGGGTGTGGATCAGGGGCTTGTATAGACACCCCTGGGAGTGTCAACATAATCATTAGAGGGATTTTTTGAGAATAATAAAAATAAAATGTAATAACCCAGGACACTTGGATAATCCTTTAAGCATCTGTCAATGAATATTACATTTAAGTATGAGGTTACAGTACCCTTGTGAAGCATGAATTACCATGCATTGAACAGTATTGTGTAATTATACAGTCACTGCCAACTAATTATGTTTTTCTTTGTAGATTATTTTTTTGTTTTCGTAGTATTGGGCCCCCACCACCGGCCATGCCCCCTGACCCCTGGTCCCCTTAGCCTCACCAGAACCCCCCTGCCTTGTGTGGGCTTCTTATGATGATCTGGGGGAGCTCCTCCTTGCTCCTCAATGCCTCCCCTGCCAGGGTGTCTGTTGACTGGGCATGGAATCCCAAATGAGGTCACTTGAGGTGCCTAAAATGTTTTATTGCACTGGGGCCCTCCATTCACTAGCTCCTTGTGATATCTTGGAAGAGCTATTAAAGCAAATATAAGTTCTTACATTATCCCTGTATCCATTTCTTCCCCAATCCCTTTTTTGTGTTTGTTTATTTGTCTGGTTTTGTTTGTTCTCTCTGAAGCAATATTTAAGATCTTTAACTGACATATAAGAGACAGAAGAAAACAATGGATATTGACATATTTTATTACTACACATAATATTTGTAATTTCTTGATGTATTACTGTTAGTTATGGAAACAGGAACAAGATCACTTCTATATTGATGTCAATTTATAACATAGATGTTGATTATTTGTATTTCTCTATTATTGCTATAAAAAATTTTTTAAAAAGCAAATGCATCGCGGTGACAACGTAATCATGTGTTTATAAGTTGAGAAAATTAATGAAAAAAACAATAGGTTATTAATAAGAAATAACTAGCAATGACCCATGGGTCTCATACTAGTGACTAAATGAAGATATACAGTCAGGTCCATAAATATTGGGACATCAACACAATTCTAACCTTTTTGGCTCTATACACCACCACAATGGATTTGAAATGAAACTAACAAGATGTGCTTTAACTGTAGACTTTCAGCTTTAATTTGAGGGTATTTACATCCAAATCAGGTGAACGGTGTAGGAATTACAACAGTTTTTGTATGTGCCTCCCACTTTTTAAGGGACCAAAAGTAATGGGACAATTGGCCGCTCAGCTGTTCCATGGCCAGGTGTGTGTTATTCCCTCATTATCCCATTTACAAAGGGCAGATAAAAGGTCCAGTGTTCATTTCAAGTGTGCTATTTGGATTTGTTGCTGTTAACTCTCAATATGAGATCCAAAGAGCTGTCACTGTCAGTGAAGCAAGCCATCATTAGGCTAAAAAACAAAACAAACCCATCAGAGAGATAGCAAAAACATTAGGTGTGGCCAAATCAACTGTTTGGAACATCCTTAAAAAGAAAGAACGCACCGGTGAGCTCAGCAACACCAAAAGACCCGGAAGACCACGGAAAACAACTGTGATGGATGAACGAAGAATTCTTTCCCTGGTGAAGAAAACACCCTTCACAACAGTTGGCCAGATCAAGAACACTCCCCAGGAGGTAGGTGTATGTGTGTCAAAGTCAACAATCAAGAGAAGACTTCACCAGAGTGAATACAGAGGGTTCACCACAAGATGTAAACCATTGGTGAGCCTCAAAAACAGGAAGGCCAGATTAGAGTTTGCCAAACAACATCTAAAAAAGCCTTCACAGTTCTGGGACAACATCCTATGGACAGATGAGACTAAGATGAACTTGTACCAGAGTGATGGGAAGAGAAGAGTATGGAGAAGGAAAGGAACTGCTCATGATCCAAAGCATACCACCTCATCAGTGAAGCATGGTGGTGGTAGTGTCATGGCGTGGGCATGTATGGCTGCCAATGGAACTGGTTCTCTTGTATTTATTGACGATGTGACTGCTGACAAAAGCAGCAGGATAAATTCTGAAGTGTTTCGGGCAATATTATCTGCTCATATTCAGACAAATGCTTCAGAACTCATTGGACGGCGCTTCACAGTGCAGATGGACAATGACCCGAAGCATACTGCAAAAGCAACCAAAGAGTTTTTTAAGGGAAAGAAGTGGAATGTTATGCAATGGCCAAGTCAATCACCTGATCTGAATCCGATTGAGCATGCATTTCACTTGCTGAAGACAAAACTGAAGGGAAAATGCCCCAAGAACAAACAGGAACTGAAGACAGTTGCAATAGAGGTCTGGCAGAGCATCACCAGGGATGAAACCCAGCGTCTGGTGATGTCTATGCGTTCCAGACTTCAGGCTGTAATTGACTGCAAAGGATTTGCAACCAAGTATTAAAAAGTGAAAGTTTGATTTATGACTGTTAATCTGTCCCATTACTTTTGGTCCCTTAAAAAGTGGGAGGCACATATACAAACTGTTGTAATTCCTACACCGTTCACCTGATTTGGATGTAAATACCCTCAAATTAAAGCTGAAAGTCTGCAGTTAAAGCACATCTTGTTAGTTTTATTTCAAATCCATTGTGGTGGTGTATAGAGCCAAAAAGATTAGAATTGTGTAGATGTCCCAATATTTATGGACCTGACTGTAGCTAAAACTCACATTTTAGGTGTGCAAATACATATAATAATAATAATAATAATAATATCAAGACACAACAGTACTGAAGCTAAGGGTCCAAAGGGTGCTATATAAAAACATCCATGAAGGGGCAATTACAGACGTCTTGCAAACGTCTCTGTTTTTTATGCCAGATGATACAATGTGAGTGTTTTCACCTTGGTGACTGAAATTATTCATACACATTGTGCTAATGTTGTGTTAAAGGGACTCCCCCACCCAGACCAACACCCTTTTGGCCACTACAGATATAGACAAACATTTGAGAATTAAGGAGAGCGCTTGTGAGTTTCCAGTAGAGCTCCATTATGAGTGTCTGGATTCTGTTAATATTTTGGAGCCCAGATAGGGTGTGATGGTTGAAATATTTTGGCAAATACTTATGATAATAATAATAATAATAATAATAATAGGCCAATGGATAAATTCCCCCCTATCAGCTGAGTTCCTCTAGTACCTGTATGGACACAAGTATCTGAATGTATTCCTTGCTCTCCTAGGAGTCAGAAGCTGCGCTGGATCTCAGCTCTATCTCCCCCGAAGAAGGAGACAGACTTACTGAAGTATCAAGGTAAGATGGTACCTCCACACAGGACAGTCACCGAAGAGTTCACTTAATATATCACTAGGCTGAGATATACAACTAGAAGCAGGGCCACCATCACAAATCTTAGTGGCATGCCTTCAGGTTATCTTGTCTGACTACAGATGAGTTAGTCGGTGGCTCCGATATCTACAGATGAGATAGCCAGTGGCTCCGTTACTACAGATGAGATAGCCAGTGGCTCCGTTACTACAGATGAGATAGCCAGTGGCTCCGTTACTACAGATGAGATAGCCAGTGGCTCCGTTACTACAGAGGAGTTACTCAGTGGCTCAATTACTGCAGATGAGATAGCTAGTGGCTCCGTTACTACAGATGAGTTAGCTAGTGGCTCCGTTACTACAGATGAGTTAGCTAGTGGCTCCGTTACTACAGATGAGTTAGCTAGTGGCTCCGTTACTACAGATGAGTTAGCTAGTGGCTCCGTTACTACAGATGAGTTAGTCTGTGGCTCCGTTACTACAGATGAGTTAGTCTGTGGCTCCGTTACTACAGATGAGTTAGCTAGTGGCTCCGTTACTACAGATGAGATAGCTAGTGGCTCCGTTACTACAGATGAGTAAGTCAGTGGCTCCGTTACTTCAGATGAGATAGTCAGTGGCTCCGTTACTTCAGATGAGATAGTCAGTGGCTCCGTTACTTCAGATGAGATAGTCAGTGGCTCCGTTACTTCAGATGAGTTAGTCAGTGGCTCCGTTACTACAGAGGAGATAGCCAGTGGCTCAGTTACTACAGATGAGATAGCCAGTGGCTCCTTTATTTTGTTTCACTTGCCTGTGCTTATATGGGAAAGCTCTGAAGATGTGGTCTTCAAGCCCCAGAATTGGACAAGCCCGCTTTATATCTAGTTGCACTCGGCCGTCTTTCTGCCTCACTGACCTGAGGGGCTAAGGACTCCACTTGTCCTCCGAGGCACGTGCTGAGATGCCAACTGCTCTCTGGAATAAAGAGTAAATACATACAAGGGCCAGCTCGGCGTATTCTAATGTTACCAACGCAATGGGCAGTAATCTAAAGGCTTCGCACAAAATAAAAGCAGATAAAGTCTTCCGTTCGTATTTAGAGTCCGTTTCGCACAAACATCTAATATTGTAATTCCTTCAGACCCCAAATCTCTTTGTATAGAGCGGTCCCTCATCACTACAGGCCGAGCACACACTCCAAGTAGTACTACGCTCTGGGTTACACGCTATTGTAGTGTAAGGCATATTCCTTGCTATGTTGCCCTCCTCACAGCTCCCAGTATCGGCCATTTTTTTACACACAGTTGTTAGCATTTTGCTTCCACTCAATATTCACTTTTGTTTCAGATCTGAAGCAGGTTCAATGCTTAAAGTCTTATAAATCTCGAGAAAACGATGAGCTGTCATTGGACAAAGCCGACATTATCATGGTGCTGGCGGAGAGCGCGGACGGTGAGTAATAAAGATGGAAACCATAGAATCAAGCTGCTTTTATGATGTACCACCTCATTGGAACTTAAACATTACTCCAGACCAGTGGTTTTGTACCCCACCAACAGTTCTCCCTACCTGAACTCAACTGACTGAGCCATTGCAGGTAAAGATATCCTCAAATCCTGGCTAGCTGACGTGCCTTGAGGACAATGTTGAAAACCCCCATGGTCGAATTTCTCATTACGCTAAAGTGCGCTTCCCTATGAAGGGCGCCTCATTTCACACTTTAAAATATTTCTTGACATAAAAATAGGAAATACAGCAATTCACAGACTCGAGGGGCAAGCCGCCATGCTGAGGGGCGCTGAAGATGTAACTTGGGCCTTGAAAACCTCTACTTTAGACTAGAGATGGCCAAATAAGTTTTACCTAGGTCCAAATATGTTTAGGGCAAATAAAGTGAAAACTAATTCCATCTTATTTATTTCAATAAACTAGCGACTTGCCCGTCAAAAATGACGGGGCAATAAAATTGTAAGGCAGGTAATGCTGTTTGCCACAGACAGTAGGTGTTTTGGTCATCTGAGATCCTTCGGCGCTCATTGAGAGCCTCTTGGTTGTTGTATTTTTTTGTTATCAGAGGCGCTTTTGCTGCCATTGTAAGGTCTGCGCTGATCTCCTTTTTGCGCTTATTGCAAGGCTGTCCCCTGGTGTAGTTTGTGTCCTATGAGCCGCGTTGGCGCTCCTTGTGAAGTGCACGGTGAAGGGCTTTGCCATTTTATTGTGATACTGTGGTGTTTTTTTGTGTGCGTATATGTAATTTGTCATGATAATTAATTAATTAAATCATAATTTAATATACTTTACCTATTTGTAAGTAATATATGCAGCAAGCAATGTGCTGAAGAGCTGACAATCTGTTTTGATGTTCCTGCAGCATACAATGTAGGTTTGCAGTGTTGTGGAGCTGAGGTGTAAGTGTCAGCAATGTGTGCAGTGTGTAGTGTAAATAGGCTGCGTGCGCGAGGGGAAGCCGTTAGTGTAGCTGTGTACTTCCGCATTGTGTAAGTTAGTGTTGTAAAATGGCGGTGAATGTGTATGTGGTACGGGTGTGTGGATGATTTAGCGACGTTGCTAAAAGTGTATCTTGTACCTCGTACGGCTTTTTGGAAAATCCGTATGTGCTTGCTGGTATTTTGCGACTTCAGGGGTCGTGTAGCCTCGGTTTCGTGTTTTCAGCTGCCATTTTTTCTCTAGCTTAGGGGATTTTCGAGTGTCAAAACTCTGTAAATTGGACTTAAATTGAGGTGTAACTTCACTTCCAGAGGTCCTGGGCTTGTATTTTTTTGTGTAAGTCCATATTTAGTCATTGCGTGTTAGGTGTTTTTTTTCAAAGTCCCGCTGCTGTGGGTGTTTGTAACCGCTTGTGAGGCGCCGTAGAGCCTCCACCTCCGCAAACGCGTCCCCTTGAAAAGCGAGCTCGCAAAGCGTGATGCCGTTTCGTAGTTTGACAACTATTATATGTGATACTCACAGATTTTAACCTGATGTTTACTTAAAGGAACAGCGCTCTCTTACATTTTCTACCTTGAACTTTAAAGAACAAATTTTCAACATTGAAATAGTTTCCCATAAAAAATGAGCAGCTCGCTTTTGTCCCGCCGAACCAAATAAGCAATAATAGGACGAGAAAGTCTTGTTGAGTGATCATAAATCAGTTAGCTGTGTTTCCCCAGTTCTGCTTGTATGAGCATGGGATGAAGCAAAGATATTACTTTATTGTATTTTTTTCTTATTCTAGGGAGATATGGAAGAAATAACATTTTAGGCATTTTGTTTGTGTTTCTTTATTGTCCATTTTTGAAATGTCAAATAACGAATTTGCTGTGCCAAAAAGTTTTTTTTTTTAAATTAAAAGAACAATACTTCTGGTTAATAAGAAGAGAAGTAGACATAGTGTTGGTGAGGGATGCGGTTTTAACATTTAGTGTAAGATATTTTTGTTTAATTTATTAAATATAGCAATATTTGGCACTTTCTCAATCCTAATATTCCGTTATTAGGGCTCCGTTAACCAATAATAAGCTGAGGACATGGACCTTGCAGGCTACAATTGGTTTTATAAATAAAATATCACCATACACAGAAACTGGAACCAGTGAGTCATGTCAGTGCGCTCATTACAATAGGCGTATACTGGTGTGGTATAAATAGCAGATAATAATAATTACATTTGATACTTGACCTATTTGTCTTGCCAACCCCAGCAATGACTTCTCACGTGTCCCCACTAGTGGGAGCTCTTGATCTCCAGCAATGACTTCTCACATGTCCCCACTAGTGGGAGCTCTTGATCTCCAGCAATGACTTCTCACATGTCCCCACTAGTGGGAGCTCTTGATCTCCAGCAATGACTTCTCACATGTCCCCACTAGTGGGAGCTCTTGATCTCCAGCAATGACTTCTAACATGTCCCCACTAGTGGGAGCTCTTGCTATCTCCAGGCCAGGACACAGAGCACTTCCCAGGTCATGTCTCGCCAGAGGGTCTTGTACATTTTCTTGTTAACTCTTATAATGCTGCAACAAATAGGAGGTGGTAAATATTTCCATGCACATATCTGATTATTTTGCTTGAATTCATGTTGTGCTATTTTCACAGTAGAGCATAAATCCACCTTACCAGCTATCTTTGCCTGGGGCCATATTTAATAAGGTTGTACAAAGTTCTCCTGGCACTGAAGGAAAAACACTTTGTGCCATTAGTATAATGCATTTAGTGGCCTATTTTATATATAATGTTGTGTACTTACTGTATTATACCGAATATATTTACTCTGTGCCTTCTATCCTAGGATGGATGCATGGTCTGCGTCTATCTGACTTGCACTCTGGGTGGTTCCCCAAGACTCACACTCAGGCCATCAGCCGACATGCTGGTCTTCGAAACTTGGAGGAAGAGCAAAGGTTGCAGACTCTACGAGCCAAGCTGCAGCCAACTGGTGCCAAGTGACCAAAGCAACGATGTGCAACTGGATCATTCCATTCTGCTGCTTAATCATGTGTGCCTGTCTATACTTTTACTATGTAATGAAGTCCTCAACTTCATAGTACACAACTACTTCCTAAAACATGACTGGCAATCCTTCCAATTCATAAAACATGGCTGGCCATTCTTCCAACTCAAAAAACATGGCTGGCCATTCTGCTGCTTGGTTGTCTGTGGCTGTCTCTAAATTGTATTTTGTAATGTATGGCTGTCTATTCTTCTACTACATAGTTGTCCATTCTTCTGCTTCATCAAATATGGCTGTCCATTCTTCTAGTTGAGAAAAAACCATGGCTGGCCAGTCTGCTGCTTGGTTGTTTGTGACTGTCTCTTACTGTATTTTGTAATATACGGCTATCCATTCTTCTACTTCACATGGCTGACCAGATACATGGCTGGCCATTCTTCCAGTTCATATAACAGGGTTGGCCATTCTTCTGCTGTATGTGGCTAACCAGACATGTAGCTAGCCATTCTCCTGCTTCTCATCCAGATTTCTATTTACCATTTATGACTGACCAATGCCATATTTCTTTAACTTAAAGGGATTTTTCTACAAATCCATACTAATAAGTAGAGTGTTTTGCCAGCCGATATACTGTACCATTGATGTAAAACTAATTTATAAACTGGATACATTATATATTTCAGGTGTCCAGGGAGGACACTTGGATATTTTATACATGTTCGGAATACATCCAAACACAAGTGGTCCGTCCAATGGTGCAACAATAAGGTCGAGTTTTGCTGACCATATTATCTAAATTATTTTAAACTAAATTGTTGGAGAACCTCACCAGTCCAGTGTTATCCATTGCATTAAGATTTTACATATCTGAGTTCTTAACCCTATAATATACATCCCACTGTGTAAACAACCTCTATCTATTAGTATGCATTTTTAGAGAGCTCTTTAATTTGTATCGATACCCCATTTCTACTTCTTCTTTCTCTAATAGGTTATTATCCACACGACAGCCGCAGTTTGAGGGATTATTTAGACCAGCCATTATCATACTGTAAATTTGCTGCTGTGCCTTAACAGAAATCTCTTTTTTTTTCTGTCCCAAATATACAGAATTTGTATTTATATTTTTAATAAAATAGACATTGTAAATTTGTTTTTCTGTTGTAAGGAATACTTTTAAATGATTCTACAGGAACTAATGTAAATAAGAAATAAAAATGGGGATGTTAATTATTATACAGAGAATAACGGCCCATCCAAAAAACGAGGATTTTATATGTGAAATGACAAATCTTTAAAAATTGTTAAGCCTTCCAGGAAGGAGTTACCCCTTTGGGTATCAAAGGCTGATTCATCAGATTTAGATTAGTAATTTTCCATGTAGAATCCCCCTGTTTTTAGATGAGGCATATTGCTCTGTATAATATAATAAAATTCCTATTTTTAATATGGTGTTAAGCACCTGGAATAATAAAGGCTTTGTTTGTAATTCTACAGCAGGTGTCCTCAACCATTTAATACCTACCGTCCACTTTTGATGGTAAAATTCCCTTACCCACCGGTGCCGCTGTAACTCAAGTTCCCTTCTCTCATTTCTGGTTACATAAATCACACAACCCTAGCTATGTATTGCCGTAGATAGTGATCCGGTCCTGATGGCGGTCCACCAGCTCTCCAACCAGCCAAGTGTGGTGCTGTGGGTCTCCGGCGTCTGACGTCACTCGTCAGCGGTGCTACCTAGCTATTACCACTCCATGAAAGCTTGAATCGCCCACTAGTCTGAGGTAGAGACCAGGTTGACTACCACTGTTGTACAGAAACGACTGGAAATCAGAGGGGTCATATGTAACAGGTATACTGGATGCATTTAAAATCAGAATTTCTCAAGAGTATCCAATACATTTAAATCATCTCTCCTCATCTTTGCTGCTGGATAATGTATTCGCATTGTCCAGCCAACAAGAGACTTCAGTAACCAACACTGGTTTATATGCAGAGTTCATTTACACCTCACATACTTGGATTTCTTGTTCATGTTTCAATGGGGGGGGGGGGGGTTGTTTATCTTCCTCTGAAACAATTAACAAATATTCTGCATATTACAAGAATCAGAGGAGATCTAAAAAGGTTGAACCTGATGGGCTGAAAGTATTTTTTTAAACATCAATTACTATGTAACAACAATCGTTTATTACATAAAAATACATTAGAGTCTTATTTTGTGGGGGGCTGAATCTTTACACACTTACTATATAACATAAGATTCATAATCTAATGAAAGGAGATCGTCTTGTGGCTATATATAAAATTATATTAGGTTTAGTAGATCCATTCAAAAATAGAATAATTGAACCATAAATGGTATGACAAATCTCACCAGGTGCCATATGACAAAAAAACATTTTACTTTGTCATTATAAGGCAAATAATGGGACACTGGTCTCAAAAATGTGCTTTCATAAAAGAGCAGGTCTTACACATAACAGAAGGTTGTTTTTTTTTAATGAAAAGTAATTGTTATATGGATTAATATTTTTTTTACTTTCCTTTTGTTCTTTTCTCATTGTGTTACAATAGACATAATATGAATCTTTAGAAACAAGCATGGAAAAAGGCTCTACGTCTTGTGGCAGGGAGAGGTGGTCCGACGGTCCGTACTAAATCCGTGTGAAAGTACCAATTGTAGTTTAATCTCTTGACCCGAACATGCTCGACCTGGGACAAGAAGATGTCTCACAAATAAGACTCAAGTCACCACTGTTGGTGAAAAACAAGACCACAGAGGTTATTCAGGACAACAGAAGAAGAAGAGGGTTTGACCTGCCCCAAGAAGCTACCCTGCAGGTCAACGAACATTGGCGACCAAAATTGCCTACGGGCAGCCAAGCCAAACCTCAACTGTGACAATAAATAACAATGAGCAAATTAACCAGGGAAAGAAAAGCAGGGAGGGAGGGGAGACCCGCCACGTTAGAGCCCCACAACAGCCGCCTCCATCCCAACTATCCTCTTAGCCCACCCCAACAAATCACACTGTCCATGGCTCCCATCCAGGTCAAGCTACCCTCCCTCCAGCCCCGAATAGCAGGGCAGACTCCAAGGATGCCTATACGAACTGTATTTGGAAAAAGTCAGGAACAACTTCTCGTTTTTTTCACTATATAACTTTCAGCCACTAGATGTGGCAGTGCTCTTACTGGAGATAGCAAGTCATGGCTTTCTTCCAAAAGCAGTTTGTACAGAAACAAAAACATTGTAACTCTTATAACAATTATATTTCATGCAAAGACACTTGTAAGACTTAAAATCTGCTCTTTTAAATGCATGATAGCAAATTAGAACCACCTGATGCTAAATAAGTAATTGTGATAAATGTGTCACATTGCATAGGTTTACAGAACCTCCATGAACCACAAGATTTCTGGAACAATTGACAGGTGAGATTAAATTGCAATTGTATGGCCCCAATGTACAAGGCCCCTTCTGGATCACTACCTTGCCATGGTGAAGGGACTTATGTACCTCAATGAAGCTGTGAGCTATACCATGTAAGGTCAAAGTGGAGAAGTCATACAAATCACAGCCCACTGGAGAAGGAACTGGCAACCCACTCCAATATCTTTGTCAAGATAACCGTATGGATAAGCATAACCAGAGACCTAAAGATAGATGTGCCTGGTGTAATGCTGTCCACCAGGTCACGGATAGTCGGACATGACTGAACGACTAAACAACAACATGTTGAGTGAATAAGTAAACACTGTATCATCACCACAACTTCATACAAACATGTATTACACAATCTGTGTTATTTGCCTAACACCCTTGTGAGAACTAGACAAATATAAGGGGGTATACTTTTATTTTCTGCCTCTCTGTACATGATACTACATGTCTAAAAATGTCAAGTTTGGCCTAAAAATGAAGTTTCGTTTACATAAAGGGAACTTTGAGAGAACCACATATCTATTTTGCCAATTACTCCTCCATGTTCATGGAGAGTGGAGGCTGCCATTTTGAAATAATATTCGGTCACTTCAGTCTTGTAGCGATAGAAGGCAAGTGCTAAAACCTTTACACATATATTTGAACTTATAAATAAACGCATTCATATAGGAGCCACTTGTGTTTAGGTGAAACATACCCTTTAATGCCCCTCCTATTGGTTGTATTGAAGTGTTGTTGTCTCTTTAAGCTTGGAAGCAGGTCTCATACAGTGGTAATGCACCCCGCACACAAACTCCTGGCAGTTTTTTATCAATGGAAACAGGGTGTGGTTGCGTTGTATAATAGAATAGAATATGATACAGATCATGTGCTGCTATGTATTATGTGGTCAGGGGATTTCCAGCAACCCCCCCACCCGCCCCCCTCTACTCAACACCACAACCAACCAAAAGCTGACAATATATACAAAAAAACAAAAAGCGCTGCGTTGAAAACAAGTCACACGAACAACAGCTTCCAAAATCTCTTGAAAACCAGTTTTAGTTGGACAGGGAAACCATCCCCAAACCCAGAAGGAAGAAAACACATGTGGAACTTGGCAGTCGTCTCCAAGCTCCCCTGTTAGTATAATAAACTAAGAATGCACAAAAACAAACAAACGAACCTTCTTGGATTTATATATCTTCAGATTTGTTAATTATAAGTCTAAAATGAAGATTGCGTACAAGAATAGCCCGTGCTGGGAGCTGCCATTGCTCTGTTTGTTGACCTGCTTTGTCATTGTTTGGACTTTGGGTGAGGCTGGTACATTGAGGCACAGTCTGAAAACGTCTTATACATCTACATGGAGTCTTATTAATGACTCCACTCCCGCTTGACAAGACAAGTCAACAAAAACTACAATGGTGGCTCCCAGTACAGTAGATAAGGTCCACTGTACAACGAAACAGATATGTATCTGAGCGAGAGCATAAATAGGGAGGTATATATTATAAAGCTAGCATGGAACTAGAAACAAAATAATTTTTTCCCCCCTCTTTTGGACCCTTGAAGTGTTCATAATTCTTTGGTGATATTGTGCGTGTGAGAAGAACCTTTACATTTCTGCAGAGCAGCTATTGGATCTATTGATGCAAGCTGTCTGCTTCGAAGCCTATGTATGGTGGTGGAGTTGGTGTCAAAATCAATGAGATCCAACTATTTAATAAATACTCCTCACCTACGTGAGAATAAAGTGGACCACCCGAGATGTCGCCCTGTTCAAAATGTTCTGGTTATCAAGATTGCTTCCTATAAGAACTGAAAGTTAACCAGACAGGCCCCAGTCCAATAAAAGCTGAAAGTAGACTTAGTTGTCCACCATGATTGTTAGACTCCACCATCGTGATGGACTTCATCAGACTCAGAAACTCAAGACACAATAAAACAAGGGATTTTTCCCCGTTTATATAAATCTACATGGCAAATCCAAGTCGCTGGTGGGATGTAGATGGCGCCTGGCATATCCGAGCGGGTGCAGTATTGGGGGGTGATAACTGCTTCTTTGTTATTAGTTGCACAACCCTGGAGTTTCCAGACAACGGTCTCGACTTTATGTAATTACAAGTACAATAATTACAGCTAATAATGAACAAAGCATTGTGGGCTATAACTTTTATTGCACACAACAAGGACCAGGAATTGACATCGGTTTTGCTTTTGAAGAAAATAATACAAAAAAGTCTGTTTTTAGCTTCATGCAACCTTCTAATCGCCTGCCAAGATCTTGCCGATACATATTTATTCAGAAGAGTTTTCCAATAAAGTCTGTGCCGGCTTATTATAAATGGTTAATAAAAGTAACCAGTGATCTAGGGTGGAACAGGAAGGAATACGATCATGGCACCTTCTATATGCGCCAAAAGGAAGTCAGACGCCCGATCTGGCACCCAAGTAGGTTTGCTCTATAGGTATGATAACCCACTCTAAGAGCAGATGCTTTTATTTCACTTGTGTCCTTCACTGGCAGAAATCCTGTAGTATATCAGTCTAGTCACCCAATAGAGTGATCCAGCCCCAAAATACCAGGCAATTCTTACCTGAAAAGGAGAAACAGTAAACCCAACATTCATTGCAGGCCATCATTGGGCCTCGTCAGTGAGGTGCAGCTGAACTCCCTAAGGCACATTGAGCAAGAAGTCCACGTATGGAGTCCCCCATCTCCCTTAGGGTGAGAAAATCTAAACAAAAACAGTCAGAGGCCTCAACCTGAGTATGAACAAGACCTAGGTAGATTTGTTATATAGGTCTCTCTAGGACAACTTCTCTTGGGCCTCTTGATATGGGGTTCTAGACGTGGACTTCTTGCTCACAGTGTCTTAGGAAGGGCAGCTATACTTGAATGATGAGGCCCATAGAGAGGTTAAAAAGTATGTCTCAGGTTTGGTGTTTCTCCTGCTGTTTGTAGAATTGCCTGGTATTTTGGGGCTGGATCACTCTATTGGTTGGGACCAAAAAAGAGGATTTTTTCTAAAAAAAAATAAAAGTGTTTATGTTCTTTGTGTTGTTAGTTTGTTATATACTTCACAAAAATTTGTCATTTTTCCCTCGATAACTTGGGTCCTTTAACAAAGATTTGTTTTGTTTACTTCCTAGAAAAATAGTTTATATAACCATGAAAAGCACCACGTGAGATTAGAAAAGAAATGGTGGAAGAAAATGGCCGGGGGACAATAAGGCATAACATTGTAAATGTCATTTTATTTTAGTCCACTAAATTATATTCGACAACTGTGAATCTTAAAGGAATGGGACGTAAGATGCAGTCCTCAGCAATACCAGACGTTGGACTTTTTTCATCTGATAATCTTGTCACTTTGTATCATTTATAGCTCAGATGGGAAATAAAACTTTCCTAAAACCAGCAGGATCCTGAAAAACAAGAACAGAAATAAAACCATCTGCTTAATGAGTGTAATTAGCGCCGCTCAGCAGGTGCCCAGTCGGGGTCAGTGGCGCCGGGGAGTGACTTAGCTGCAAACACTTGGATACAATGTATCTGTTCTATTAAAACTATGGACATTGTGGGGTTTGCTGTTATTTTTTTTTTATATACAGAGGCAGAGTTGGACTGCAGACAAGAACCAGCATGGGCATTGGTTCTGCCATTAATATCTAGCTAGAAAGATCAGGCTTAGAATGACCCCTGTATTTTTCAAAAATAAACTGAAATTAATACATTTTTAGAGAAAAATCATAATTTCTGAATACTGTGACAAGTTTACCAAACTCCTCTGGGTTTGCGCCCGTGTTTGGGGCACTTAGACGTAGGACACAATCCAAGACGTTGTACGTGCTTCTCCAAGTTTTACTCGGTGAGAAATAACAAACCAAAACTAATCAGAGAAAATAATAGGCCTAGCATCCACTGTAGCACGACCTTAACCAATATACAGTGTCCTCACGAACCAGCTCTCATCCAGCAAAACCTGGGTGGAGCAAAACAAACAGACCAATGGTTTATAAAATTACTGGCCTGTAGTTCTTCAGGTTTCCAGGTCTCCACTCTGCTCCAAGCGGTCACAAGCTGCCAACTGCTCTCATTGTGTTTGTAGTTTGTTCGACATGGATAAAAACAATCAGTCCATACACAATCCCACCTCCTCCAAAAGCAGTCTTAAACCAGGGCTGCCAAGGTGCAGCTAATTAACTGTGCAGGAAAGTTAACCCCTGGGTATGGAGTGCTTTGCAGAGTCTTGTGACTCATATAACCCCCGTGTATAACTATGTCACAGTACTTTTATACAGAAAGTTTCCATCTATTCTGACTTCTGAACATTCCCTCATGCTCCAAGCTATCAGGAAGTGCACATCTACTGGACGATAGGAGAAGTGAGTGGGGTTTGTTGAATGACAGGAGCCTTTGGTATTTGACACCTAACCCTTCACCAGCACGTGCTCAGGAGCAAGCAGCTTGCAAGGATAAAAGGCAAGATCTGCTCCTACAGATATGTAAATGCCCCTATCATACAACCAACCATTAACACATTGTTGAAGATGCCTCCAGGGACCAACATAAGTATTATATGTATTTTCATTTAAAAAACTAATTTTCTGAAAAAATCCTCTACCCAGTTATGAGCTTTGACAGAAATATTTGTATCAGTCAGTGGTCCCTTTAAGGTATCTGCATATCAGTAGGTAAATAATATACAGGTTATATTTACTTTTATTTTATTAACAGGTGTGGTTTGTACTTGTTTGGGGTCTGCTGTCTGCAGCTCATGAATAAACAGACAGAAGTGCAGTGTTTCAAATTAGCCTGTCAGTGACCTCTCTCAAGCAGCATGTTGCCACTGACTTATTAATATGAGACACACTGCACAATATGTTCTTAGAAGAAGTACACTGTCTTCATGAGCTGCAGAGCGAAAAAAAAATGTTAGTCTTAATAAAGCACATAAAAGTCAATATACACACAGGGGTATTATATTCATAGTAATATTTTAATTACTCTAATTAATTATTCTAATGCTTAAAGGAACTGCCCCCCCAAAAAAAAAATCAAGTTGCTTTTTTAAAGTTATTCTTAAAGAGCATGAAAATGTGGCTATATGTTGTGTTGGTCATTGCTTTCTAAATTCAAATAAATCCTGGGAAATTCCACATTGTTGCAGTGTTGAGTGGCTCATGAATATTAATTAACTGCTTTGATGTGCCAATTAGGATTATAATCTGTGTCTGTAGTGGCCACAATAAAGTCCTACAATGTTATCTGGCAGTGAGACCCATCTCCCACTCTTATTAAGCACACAGAGTCGCCTATTGGCATACAGGAAAAGCAAAACATTTTGAAACTACTCTAGAGATAAAGTGCTAGTACAATGTATAGCCTGTTTTTAATCCTCTTTAAGATTAAATCAGTTTCTTGCTGGTCTAACAGCCATTTCCTTCCCTTCACCTGAAGAACAGGAGGAACCAAAGGAGAAACATGGAAGTGATCAGGAAGAAATCGGGGGTTTGTCATGTGATCCTGTGCTGGAAAAAATGGAGGGCGCGGCGGCATATATAGGCTGAGAAAAGGGAACGTTCCTTACAAGAAAAGTCACAGGTGGCATGGACCTATATTTGAGGTTTTCATATTAAAGCCTTTGTATATACACAGAGACATCCTCTATAATGGAGTATACACACATCTCTCAGTCGTGTCCGACTTGCCATGACCTCATGGACCGCAACACACCATGCAGATCTACTTGGTGTTCATGGCAGAGATACTGGAATGGGTTGCCAGTTCCTTCGCCAGTGGGCCACAGTATACAGCTCCTGGTATTCCTAGGTAGTCTCCCATCCAAGTATCGACCAGGTCCAACCCTGCTTGGTGACCTCTTGGTTCCCTGACTGTAAACAAACCCAGGTCACAGCAGTGAAAGCACCGAATCTTAACCACTGGAGCACCATGGAAGCCATAGACAAGCTGTAACCATCAGTAACCCAGGAGCTAGACTCAATGGGGGAGATTAACTAAGAACTGAAGGAGCTGTGATGTACTTAGTGAATTTACCCCACTGTTTGAAGAAAAAAAAAAAAAAAGTAAGATGAGTTAGTTACTTATGTGGAGTAGAAGTATTGCAAAGGAAGTCACATTAAGATGTTGACAGGTCGCCAGAGCGCCATGTAATTCCCCATCTGAGATAATAAGCAGTTTGTGACATCATCCAACTATAATGTAGCAGTTAAGAAATTATTATAAATAACATTAAGTGTCTAATGCTAATAATTTGCACCAATATAAGAAAAAGCCGTAGGGACGTAAAACCTTACCAGGCACGGATCTATCCCTCTTCACCTTTCTTCGGCAGCACTGACAGCTGCAGTTACAGGAGCCATCCGGCAGAGGGCGCTGTCAAGTTTCAGGCACAGTCATGTTTGATGTAAGGAAAATAACTATTCTCCCCTCCGTCGTGGCGCAGCTCGACAGCGAGGCCATCGATATGTTCGGCGCAGGCACTCAGCCCCGCCTATCATAGCTCAAGGCCTCTTTTGTCGGTGCACCTTATATGAAAATCGGCAGCGCCATCTGTCAGTTGGCGGCGGGATTGCAGCGAGTAGATTATGCAAAGAGGGAAAGGACCCCAGGCACCCCTTTTATTTACACCCTACAACCTAGATCAGGAGGGTGAGAAGTTCTTTTTTATATATTTTACATATTCCTTATAAATAGGGATTTTTCTTGAATACATAACTAGTATTGAATGTGCGGTCCATTAACCCATTACATACCTAGCAGTGTCCCCACTCTTCACCAGCTGATCACTTATGAGCCTGTAAAATCTTTTTATAGGGAAATTGGATGGACTTTCCCTTTAAGTAAAGATCTTATTACAGGGACCCAGGTTTCTTGCACAAATATCCATGGAGGTTAATGGAGACTTCTGAGACCCAAAAAAAACTGTCCTAGATCTGCCATACAAATCCTGTCCATTTGAGATCATGTTGGCTTAAACATCTATAAATCAGATTTTGTTTTGCATAAATTGATACCAGACCTGCCCCTGCAGATATGTAAATGCCCCTCATACGTACAATTACCAGAGTATCATGGATGCCTCCAGGGACCAACAGAGGTACCATGGGGATTTTGACTTGAAAACTAGTTTTATGATATATTCTCCACTCAAAGCTTCTGGTGATTTGACAAATATATATATATAGATAGATAGATAGATATAACACTTTAGCATTGAATGTAATGAGGAATTTGATTTTCCCTCCCTTCAAACTGATTTTATAGAAAGTATTTTATTTCTTGTAGCATGTATGTATGTATGTATGTATGTATGTATGTATGTATGTATGTATGTATGTATGTATGTATGTATGTGTCACCCCCCCCCCCTCACTACTCAGCCTAATCTAATGACTCCTCAGCTGCTCTTCATAAATTAACCTGCACCTGGACCAAACCATCCCAAGCATGGGGGGAGATTGGGCAACAAATGCAAGACTGCAATAACTCCCCGTACTCTACTCCAAGCACATACTTCTAATCTTACTTCTAATCTTCTTATTAACAACCTCCTCAGTATCAGCCACATCAATAACATAATGATACCACTATGGCTAATTAATAAATGACCACAACCCCCGCCAGAAGAATGGGACCGGCCACTGCACAAGTGCAAAGAAATTGAGGGGGGGGAAAAAAAAAAAGAAAATTAAAAGAAAAGTTTGGAGTAAAGTAGAGAAAGAAGCAAAGAGAGAAAGGAAAGGATAAAGTAATGGAGGGAGAGGAAGAAGAAACCCACCAGGAGGAGGAGAGCAGCAGCAAGCCAGGCCAGCTGGGTAATGACTTATATTCAGTCCTTAAACTAATTACCTGTATAATTATCAGTAATAACATCATTCAATCTGATGCTGAGTGATTATTGGGGTGATAAGGACTAATAAACATGCTAATAATGCCAGCCTCATTAGTGCTGAGCTGCAGGGGGTTGTGGGCTTTAGTTATTAATATCCATGAAATAGAGACTGGTCCAGGTAATGAGTGGCATAGATAATCAGGGCTAATAATGGCACCAGGGACCACTGAATGGGTTAATCTGTAGACTCTGCAATATGTAGAATAAGATCACAATTTATCTGCATTGCATTTTATATTCAAGTAATGTCTTACTGTGACCCATGCATCATATAACACCATGCCGGGGATACTCTGGCATGTAGTATGTTTTATACCTGTGTATTGGACATGACAAATGGTCTTGCAGCTCTGAGACTGATAATATATATATATATAATCTCATTTATGGGACATGCCCGCTGTACCGTGTGTGCACCATGTGCCATCCAATGTCTGGTACTGGAAATTAAAGGCAAAGTTGTGCTGTTGGCGGACTCGGCAGGAGCGCCCATATTATTATTATTATTATTATTATTATTATTATTATTATTATTATCATTATTATTATTTGTAAAGCGCCCGCATATTCCATACCTCTGTACAGGGGTATTTGCTTTGGGGCACACAAGGTCTCTTTAAGGATTCAATGGCAGCATGTGAGGCCCTTCTATATGTTGCCCATCTCTGGTGTATGATATTGCATAGATACAAGAATAAAATAATAAATAAATCTCTTTTACACCCACCCATTCTCTAATAAATGTCCATGGATCTTTCATTTAAAGGGATATGGCAGGTTCGTGGATGTTGCAAGGTATATAATATCCCTGTGTGTCTATTTACTTTTATGTACTTTATTGTACTAGGAAGTGCTTATAAGATCTGATCATATAAATAGTCCCAGTATTGGTCTGCCCATTGCAGCATATGCAGATATGGACTCTGTAGGGCTGGATGTGCAGTGTAGTGTCCTAGCCTATCAGGGAGCACGTCACAGTTGCAGCATCTTGTAGAGAGATGGTCAATGATTGGTTAGTATAGTCTGTGTCTGCAGAGGACAGACCCAAGCAGCTAACATTTGTTTGAGTTTAGGTAATAAACCAGAGCTCGTAAGCACTTCTTAATAAAATAAAGTACATAAAATTAAATAGATACCCAGGTATCACATATATAGTTGTAATTATGATTTGTCAGTCACGCTTGCGATTGCGGTCAGACTTGCGAATGGGCAATGAGCGCCAAACGCGCTCATTGCAAGTTCTGAAAGTTACAGGTTTGACAGGGGCTGCAACGAGCGCCAAAGGCTCTCATTGTGGACCTCACGATGACCGCAGAAGGCGCTCATCGCGAGGTCCATACGTGACTGGCTTGGATGGGGGGGATAGGCACCAAACGGCTGACAAATTAGATGCTTCAAAAAAAATTACGGATTTAAAGGCCGCCATTTTTTTCAAGCCCATAACTCGGAAGCTGTTCGGGGGGGCGCCAGAACACTCCAATTACTAAAAAAAATAACTTCCAACCTCTCACATAGCACAGGGGGAGAGGCAGGGAGCCTGAGAGTGAGGTTGCAAGCTAATTCTAGATTTAATTGCCGTTTTTGGGAGGTCTGAAAAACGGCTAAACAAGGAAAAAAATGGCGGGCGTAAAAACTTTCTTTTTTTTTTTTCAAGCCTGTAAATCGGAAACACTTTTCAGGTTTGGGGGAAATTAACAATTTCCCAAGCCCGCAAATGGTTTCACACCCGTAAATGCAAACAGGAGCACAGAGTGGGGTGGAAAGAGACACAGGGGAGTGGGGTGGAAAGAGACACAGGGGAGTGGGGTGGAAAGAGACACAGGGGAGTGGGGTGGAAAGGTGGAAAGAGACACAGGGGAGTGGGGTGGAAAGGTGGAAAGAGACACAGGGGAGTGGGGTGGAAAGGTGGAAAGAGACACAGGGGAGTGGGGTGGAAAGAGACACAGGGGAGTGGGGTGGAAAGGTGGAAAGAGACACAGGGGAGTGGGGTGGAAAGAGACACAGGGGAGTGGGGTGGAAAGAGACACAGGGGAGTGGGTGGAAAGAGACACAGGGGAGTGGGGTGGAAAGAGACACAGGGGAGTGGGGTGGAAAGAGACACAGGGGAGTGGGGTGGAAAGAGACACAGGGGAGTGGGGTGGAAAGAGACACAGGGGAGTGGGGTGGAAAGAGACACAGGGGAGTGGGGTGGAAAGAGACACAGGGGAGTGGGGTGGAAAGAGACACAGGGGAGTGGGGTGGAAAGGTGGAAAGAGACACAGGGGAGTGGGGTGGAAAGGTGGAAAGAGACACAGGGGAGTGGGGTGGAAAGGTGGAAAGAGACACAGGGGAGTGGGGTGGAAAGAGACACAGGGGAGTGGGGTGGAAAGGTGGAAAGAGACACAGGGGAGTGGGGTGGAAAGAGACACAGGGGAGTGGGTGGAAAGAGACACAGGGGAGTGCGGTGGAAAGAGACACAGGGGAGTGGGGTGGAAAGAGACACAGGGGAGTGGGGTGGAAAGAGACACAGGGGAGTGGGGTGGAAAGAGACACAGGGGAGTGGGGTGGAAAGAGACACAGGGGAGTGGGGTGGAAAGAGACTCAGGGGAGTGGGGTGGAGAGAGACTCAGGGGAGTGGGGTGGAAAGAGACTCAGGGGAGTGGGGTGGAAAGAGACTCAGGGGAGTGGGGTGGAAAGAGACACAGGGGAGTGGGGTGGAAAGAGACTCAGGGGAGTGGGGTGGAAAGAGACACAGGGGAGTGGGGTGGAAAGGTGGAAAGAGACACAGGGGAGTGGGGTGGAAAGGTGGAAAGAGACACAGGGGAGTGGGGTGGAAAGAGACACAGGGGAGTGGGGTGGAAAGAGACACAGGGGAGTGGGTGGAAAGAGACACAGGGGAGTGGGGTGGAAAGAGACACAGGGGAGTGGGGTGGAAAGAGACACAGGGGAGTGGGGTGGAGAGAGGCACAGGGGAGTGGGGTGGAGAGAGGCACAGGGGAGTGGGGTGGAGAGAGGCACAGGGGAGTGGGGTGGAGAGAGGCACAGGGGAGTGGGGTGGAAAGAGGCACAGGGGAGTGGGGTGGAAAGAGACACAGGGGAGTGGGGTGGAAAGAGGCACAGGGGAGTGGGGTGGAAAGAGACACAGGGGAGTGGGGTGGAAAGAGGCACAGGGGAGTGGGGTGGAAAGAGACACAGGGGAGTGGGGTGGAAAGAGACTCAGGGGAGTGGGGTGGAAAGAGACACAGGGGAGTGGGGTGGAAAGAGACTCAGGGGAGTAGGGTGGAAAGAGGCACAGGGGAGTGGGGTGGAAAGAGGCACAAGGGTGAGAGGGGGTGGAAAGAGGCACAAGGGTGAGAGGGGGGGGGAAAGAGGCACAAGGGTGAGAGGGGGGGGGAAGAGACACAGGGGAGGGAGATAAGGGGGGGGGGGGGTATGAAAGTTGCGGGTTGGCCGACCACTGAATGAGCGGCGAAGGCGCTTATCGCTAGGCCTGTAAAGTAGGGGGGAGGGGGGACTTTGCAAAGTGTGTAAACAGGCTTCAAATTTTATTGCCGTCATTTTTGACGGTTGAGTCGCTAGTATTATATACCTAGTAACAGGAACCTGCCATATCCCTTTAAAAAGTCAGCAGAGCATTTTATCCAAAGCAGGGACAGTTGGGAGGTATGTGAGTAGCTCACTTATGAGACACTCGTATTGTTAGATATACTCTATTAGACACGCACTTCGCCTCAGTGAGACATTCACAAGCTGTTAGATAAATACTCGTGGACACCTCACGAAGAAGTACATATAACTGATGATGTGCATCGTACGAGTCACTGACCAGATGTTTTAATACAATCAGTCACCTGGAACAGGCTGCGCATGAGCTGTGAGCGCTGGGGGAGTGGCCTCTAGATAAAGTGCATTGGAACATTATCATCTGTGCTGTATCATATCAAACAATGTGACATAGTGGGGACAAAGTCACCTAAGGGGTTAAAGAGAACTCCCTAATGTTTTATCATGCTTGTTTAATCTTTAGGTAGACCAAATGGGCAGCCTAAATAGACCTTTCTGGGGGGCGGGGAGGTTTAGGGCGAACAGCTTGTAAAAACAGGAGCTGTGATAATATATTTTACAAACCAAGAACAATTTCACTACATCACAGTGCACAATATCCAAGGGTTCCTCAAATGAAAAGCATTTTTTCTTTTCTAAGGAAACTGTTCTGAATCCTACAGCGCGCGTCCTATTTATCCGTAATCGCTGTCTGGGATGTAATGACCATGGAATATATTTGTACACATTCTAGTAGCGTAATATACAAGTGGAAGAGTTCAACAATGAAGGAACTTTTAAAGGTATATGCAAGTTTCATAGATTATGAAGCATGTGATAGAGGAGAATCAGTAGTGTATAAAACATTTTTTTTGCATGAAAAAAATCCCAATATAAACATTAATAAACATGCTATAAAGTTTGCAAAATCTTGTCAGTTGATTATGAGAAGAAACACCCCTAAAAATCCAAGCTAAATTAGCATAAAATGCTCAATTAGTTGTGGCCAATCAGAGGCAGGTACAACAATGTATCTGTTTGCTGACTGGCTAGGAAGCAACTCCTTGTATCTCATTGGCTAGAACTCTCTTCCTATATAGTTATCTTGGGGGTGGAGCTCACACAAGAAGTTTCAAATGTTCATTGAATTACTCAATAAAAGTATTTGATATGAGGCGCCCAATCAGACAGACACACACAGGAGATCTTCAAACTGACATATACATTTAATTGAACTCTTTATTCAATATATAAGGAACTACTCCTGATAATGTTCCATCAACTATAATATATATATATATATATATATATATATATATATATATATGGATGGATGGATTGTCCTAGTATCTCTCTAGATATATTATACCCAGATGTTTTTCACCATGAATACAGATGTGTTCTAGATTATATGGTTGTGTCTCCCTGCAGGTTCCAAGCAGGACGAGGAGCCGTCATTGCTGTGTACAGAACAGGAAGGGGAGGAGGAGCCGGGGGGCTATAACAAAGTTAGAATACCTGAAGGAGGTGATCACTTGGTGACTTCTGATCCTGGAGAGTTTAATTTAAGTGCCCATGAGAATCCAGCAAATGATGGTGGGCAGTGCCAGTTGAGTCTAGTGGCAGTTTGCGCACCTCTACCTGACCGCACTGGCAGCTGTTTCTCTACGTACAGTGGAGAAGGACCCCAAGGCCCAGGGTATTTTTCAGCAGGAGGCCAGTTCCAACCAGTAAACTTAAAGTTGGAGAGCAGTTTCCCACAAACTATACCTCCTCCACGTCGCTCTGCGCGATGTGCCGCCTCGTACAGAATCCCAACATTCCTGTATGATACAAGTGCGGAGCGTCACCGGGGCAAATGCCCAGCAGAAGCCCCCGAGGAGCCCACAATACCTTCTAGGAAGAAGAGTCGTACACTGTACAGTATTGGTGAGCAATAAGATCAACTTACACATATATAATATGAAGACTATTTTTTATCTTTAGCTATGATCACTGGTAGCCTCTTTGTACAGCAGTAGGCCTCTCTCCTAGCCTCTCTCTTGAGGTTTCTTCCCCTGATATCATCGGTTTGGAATCTATTAACAATCTCTAGATGTTATGTTGTGTCTCAGATCAGTTACAGGAATTAGAGCGCATGTTTGTGGACGATCATTACCCCGACAGCGAGAAGAGACGGGAGATTGCAGACGCCATCGGAGTCACTCCCCAGAGAATAATGGTGAATCATTATCCTATGTACAATGGGTGTGTGTTTGTGTGTATCATTTTCTATAACCCAAGGGCAGACTGCATTGGCACCAAAGGTCTGAACATATGCCAGGATTTCCTTACTGTGCCTCAGCCTCATTCTGATTAAGTCACCTGTGCACATAAGGAGAGACACTTGAAGATGAATGTTACCCACCACTGCTCAATACAATGCCTCTCCTTTGCTTGCTCTCCATTCTCTTGTGATATGACATGTTGAGTAATGGTGGCCATATTCTCTGTAAAGTATAAAGAGGAGCATAATACCACAAGAGACCACAAAGGCCTAGTGAGGCAGGAAATAAATTGACAGCATGCAAGATGGCTTCTCACTTTCATATCTCGCCCACATGTATAGTCTCGTTATTTTCCTCTTTCCTCCATCTCACGTTCTTTTTCGAAGTTGCCCTCTCACTCCTTTACACACTGAGCCTTTTTTCTTTACTTCCACGGTAACATCTTTTGCATCTTATCTCTCTTCTTCTCCCTTCCTTACACACTCTTCACTCTTGCCATCTGCTGGCCCTTCCAGTTCGATTAGACTTCTTTTGCCTTCTTGCCATATCTTGTTCCACTCTACACTGCCATGCCTCCTTCCATCTCCCCCTCACCTCTGTCTTCTCCCCAGTTACCATCTATCTACCCAAAAACATCTGTGATTTTGTTTTCTCGTCATGACTTTGCATATGGTCTCCCCCATGTCCAGCGGTGCTTCCTTCTCTGCAGATTCCACTCAACATTTACAGTCCATTTCTTACTCCGTGCCCACTCTCCTTCACATGTTTTGTTCCTCTTTCATTGCAACACGCTCACATTGTGTATTAGACCGCCCCAAGCCCGTGCATGCAATTCACCACATGTAGCACCCTCTACTGTTTCTGTTTCACCCTGGAAAGCATTGAGGATGATCAGCTCCACCACCATGTCCCAACTGGTCACCCTCACACCTTTGTCCCACCATCTGTTCTCATTATGAACTGTTTTACTCATGACCTTGATCCAGCACTTAGTCCATGGATAAATACTACTTGTCTAATCAGACCATGGCAATGTATTTCTTCACTGATCATAAGCACTACCTTCTCCTGTGCTTGCACACTCAGAGTGAATGTTTAACCCTTTTTGTGTCTGGAGTAGACCGCAATGAGGACTCCAGACGTAGACTCCTTGCTCACATTGCCTTAGGGAGTTCTGCTACACCCTACTGACGGGGTCAAACTAAGGCCAAAACCTACATCTGGGGTTTGGTGATTCTCCTGTTCAGGGTAGAACTGCCTGGTATTTTGGGGCTGGGTCACTCTAGTGAGTGGGATCAGACTGATATACTACAGGATATGTCTCCCTGTGAAGGGCACAAGTGGCTGAAAGAGGTTGCTCTCAGAGAACAAACCAACCTTACCAAGTTAATTCTTTGGACATGATAACCCACTCTGATTCAGCGCCTTTGACTTTGGTTTTCGAGAACTATTACCTTCTCTCACTGTAGTTCAACAAGCAAAACTGTCCAATTTTATTTTTAAATTGGAAATTGCCCGTCAAAAATGATGGGCCTGGCAATGCTGTTTGCCAAACAATGCGAGGCTATGGGCCCCCTGAGCACCTTTGGCGGTCATGGCGAGCCCCTCGATGAGCTCCTCGCATGCCTTTGGAGCTCATTACAAGCCTCTCACCCTGTGTACTTTATATTCGTCGCGCTTGAGTATTAATGTGTTGGGTTGTGTTACTGGCTTGCGTTAAGTGTTCCTGCTTAGGACTCGTTTTTATGTCCTACGGGCTAGTTTTACGTCCTTCAGCCTAAGTCCTGCGTGTTACAACGCCTCGCTTTGCAAGGCTAGCAGTTGCTGGCCTTGCGATGAGCGCCTCTGGCGCTCATTGCAGCCTAAGTTGCTTGCAGTTGTGTCCCTCGCTATGCAAGGTCCGCAAAGTGTGACAAACCCGCAAACGTGACCAACTTTCTTGGTCCACAACTATTATATTTACATAGTTACATAGTAATTAAGGTTGAAAAAAGACTTTCAGTCCATCAAGTCCAACCTGTTAAGATCTCCTCTGATCTGCAATATGCGGATTAGTTATTAATTAATTTGTTGTTAAATAATTATTAATAGTATAGTATTGGAGGATAAATAAAGAGTAAGTCCATCAAGTTCAACCTTTTTAGATCTCTATTGATCTTTTTAATGTGGACTATTGATTATTAATTGTTAATTGATCCAGAGGAAGGCAAACAGAAAAAAAAAAACATTGAAACTTTGCCAATTGTCTCATAAGGGGAAAAAAAACAAAATTCCTTCCTGAGCCCAGAAATTGGCGATCACATTTCTCCCTGGATCAATATTCCTTCGCTAGTTATCTAGGATAGCCTTGAATGCCCTCTTTATTCAAAAATATATCTAACCCCTTTTTGAAGTTGTCTATTGAATTCGCTGTCACCACCTCCTTTGGTAGAGAATTCCACAGTTTAACCACCCTAACTGTGAAGAACCCTTTTCTTTGTTTAAGGTGAAATCTTTTTTCCTCTAACCTCAATGGATGTCCTCTTGTCAAAAGTTAATTTGACAAAGCCTTATATTGACCCTGGATGTATTTAAATAAGGTAATCATATCTCCTTTTTAGACGCCTTTTTTTCTAGCGAAAATAAGTTTAGTTTGGTTAGTCTTTCTTCATAACTTAGCCCCTCCATTCCCCTTATTAGTTTTGTTGCCCTTCTCTGTACTTATTTCCAGCTCTAAAATGTCCTTTTTATGAAGTGGTGCCCAAAATTGTACTCCATATTCCAAATGAGTGCGTACTAGAGGCAGAATTATATTTGCTTCCCTGGCTTCTATACCCTTCTTAATACATGCTAATATTTTATTTGCCTTTGCAGCTGCTGCTTGGCATTGAGCACTGCTACCTAGGTGGTTGTCCACTAGCACTCCCAAATCCCTTTCAATATCTGATACCCCTAAATTTTCTCCATTAAGATTATAGATTGCATGGATAGTTTTCCTTCCTAAATGCATAACCTTACATTTATTTGTATTAAATCTCATCTGCCATTTAGCCGCCCATTTCTCTAATTTATGCAAATCCCTTTGTAGGGAAAGTACATCATTATCTGATTTTATTTCATTGCACAACTTAGTGTCATCAGCAAAAATGGAGACACTACTTTCGGGTCCTACTTCTATGTCATTAATAAATATGTTAAAAAGGAGAGGACCTAATAGTGAACCTTGAGGAACCCCACTTATCACATTAGACCAATCGGAGTATGTTCCATTTACAACAACCCTTTGCTTCCTGTCTTTTAGTCAGCTCTCGATCCATGAGCAGATATTTACTGCAATTCCTGTATCCCTTAGTTTGCTCACTAGTCTTCCATGTGGCACTGTATCAAATGCCTTTGAAAAATCTAAAAAGACTACATCCACTGAGTTGCCCTGAGTTCCTACTAACCTCCTCATAAAAACTAATTAGATTGGTCTGACACGACCTTTCCTTCATAAATCCGTGTTGACTGCTACCGATGATCTTGTTCAAATAGACATATTCTTGTATTCTGACCCTTATTATCCCTTCTAAAAGCTTCCCCACTACATATGTGAGGCTCACTGGTCTATAATTCCCCGGATTTGCTCTAGATCCCTTCTTAAATATAGGTATCACCTCTGCTTTTCTCCAGTCATCTGGTAGAGACCCTGTAGTGAGCGAGTCTTTAAAGATTAGATATAATGGTTTGGCTATTACAGAACCCAGCTCGCTCAGTACCCTTGGATGTATTCCATCAGGACCTGGGGCTTTATTAACATTTATTTACTTCAACCCCTTTTGGATTTCTTCCTGCGTTAACCAATTATTTAGTGAAGGTAGTGTAGCCCCATTATGTTGCAGTGTCCCAACCACCGGTACCTCCCTTGTGTATACCGATGAAAAGAACCTATTTAGCTCATCTGCCTTTTCCTGGTCACTAATTATTAGATGGTCTGTGTCACATTGTAATGTTTCTATAGCTTCCTTCCTGGCCTTCTTCCCATTAATATATTTAAAAAATATTTTAGGGTTAGTCTTACTTTCCATTGCAACTGACTTCTCATTTTCTATTTTAGCCAGTCTAATAGCCCTTTTGCAAGCCTTGTTGATTTCCTTATAGTCACATAAAGCTGCCTCTGTTCCCTCCTTCTTGTATAATTTAAATGCATGTTTCTTTTTCCTCATCATGATCTTTAAGTCATTGTTAGGCCACATTAGATGTGATTTACTCCTATTCATTTTATTTCCACATGGTACATGCTGATGAGTATGCTTATGTAGTAAGGATTTGAATGTTGTCCATTTATTTTCAGTATTCTTCCCTGTAAGTTCTTTGTCCCAGTCTATATGTAGTATTGCTGCCCGTAGCCCATTAAAGTTAGCCCTTTTAAAATTTAGAGTTTTTGTTGGCCCCTTACAACTCTGTTTTTTGTATTCAATTTCAAATGATACTGTGTTGTGATCACTGTTCCCCAAGGGTTCCCCTATTTTTACATTTAATATTATATCAATATTACTTGTGATGACTAAATCCAAGATGGCCCCATTTCTAGTAGGTTCTTGTATTACCTGGGCCAGATAATGATCCCTGAGTGTACTCAAGAACCTGCTCCCCTTAGCTGAGCTGCTGGTCTCATTTATCCAGTTTATTTCAGGGTAATTAAAGTCTCCCATTATTAGAACTTGCCCATGCTTAGCTGTATTTCCAATCTGTAACAATAATTTTATTTCCTCACTTTCAGCTATATTTGGGGGTTTATAGCATACTCCCACCAATATGCGTTTAGAATTTGCTCACCCACTATTTAGCTCAACCCACAAAGTTTCAATGATGCCGTTAGTTCCACCATAAATATCTTCTCTGACTATAGGCTTAAATTCAGGCTTAACATACAGACAGATCCCTCCTCCTCTTTTACCTTTTCCCCTATCTTTCCTAAATAGGTTATAACCATCCAGATTAACAGTCGAGTCATGAGATTCATCCCACCATGTTTCAGTAATGCCTATTAAGCCCCATTTTTCTTGTACTGCTAATATTTCTAGCTCGTCCATTTTCCCAGGCAAACTTCTTGCGTTAACAAGCATACACTTTATGTTGCTATGGCTCTGCCGTTGTGAAGTGCTTGCCACTGTATTTGAGGCCCCTATTAATAACTCCCTACTGTCTATTGTAACCCTCCCCCTTCTCCTCCCCCATGGGTAACATATTCCCCCCCACCTACAAGTTTAAAAACTCCCCCAGCCGTTCTACCATCCTATCCCCTAGCACAGAAGCTCCCTTATCATTAAGGTGCAATCCATCCCTGCTACAGAGATTGTACCCAAGTGAGAAGTCAGCCCAGTGCTCTAGAAAACCCAAAACCCTCTGCACTGCACCACATCTTTAGCCACGCATTAACCTCCATAAGCTCCTTCTGCCTCCCTGGGCTAGCACGTGGCACTGGCAGTATCTCCGAAAATACTACCTTGGAGGTCCTTGCTTTAAGCTTATTCCCTAGTTCTCTAAAATCATTCTTTAGGACGCTCCATCTTCCACTAAATTTGTCATTGGTACCAATATGTACCAAGACCGGCGGTTCATTACCAGCCCCTCCCAATAGTGATTAATTACAATTTAGATTCTCACTGCTATGTATGTATGTATGCATATACATTCTATATTTGAGTTGCATATCTTCACTTTTGTACTAACCCAAAAAGATTTGATACCAATTCATCGACATTTGCTTTATGACATTAAAAGTATTTTTGCAAATATATTTCAAGTGACCGAATTCTTCTCCTAGCTATTTTATTTAATTTCAATCTTCACTTAAAAGCTGTGTCTACTTGTGACTATCTGTGCTTTATTCTCCATGTAATGTCTCTGCTGGTTTTGCCTTTTCAGGTTTGGTTCCAGAACAGACGAGCTAAATGGCGGAAATTGGAAAAAAATGTGAAGGGCTGCAAGAAGTCTTCCATGTCTCACCAGGAGAGTGCTGTCCTAGCTTCTTCAGCCTCTCTGTCTCGTGCAGAAACCATGGCCCTCACCGTCACTTCAGGACACCATACCTACGCTGCTATTCCAGGAATCAGGAATGGGTGAGAAAACAAGGAAAATAGTTAAATAAGCACAGTGGAGTAGTGCAACAGAAGATCAGGGATGTACCCAAGAAACCTACATGTTCAAGTTAGGTCTAACCCAACAAACATCTTAATAAAAATAATGATCAGAAAATAAAAGAAAACTGTCACTCCAAATGATATAATTGCAAGAACACTTAAACATATATAGCTGTTAAAATAAGCCAAATAAAAATAATACAAAAATAAATATAAAAAAAAAATATATAACTTAAACCCAAATGTTGTAGTTAATTTATTAATTTTTAATATCTTATATGTTTAGAAAATATAAACTTAGTGCAGATAATGAAGTAAAATGTTTTATTAAACACTTGGGGCCTCATTCAATTGCGATGTGGGCAATTGAATAGGGCCCTAAAGAAGCACATAGCATATTTTTATTAAAGCAGTTTTTAGTTAGTGAAAACCTTCCTTTTGGATAGATGCTTACTCACTAAAAACTTATTTAAAAAATATATGTTATGTGCTTATTTAGGGCCCTATTCAATTGGCCAAATTGCAATTGAATGAGGGCCTTGGTTTGGTGTCACTTATTTACGCTTTGCATTTATGTTTTCTAATTAAGAGTTCATTTCACTGTATTTCCAAACATTTGATAATTAAGTATTTAGGATTTAACTAAGGTGTTTGACTCAGCATCCTCCATTTTTAGAATTGGAAATTAACTTGAAAGAACCCTGAGTTGGCCTGTGACTGGTCTGTCTAAATACATGGTATAGTCTTTTTCCGTGTATCTAGCCCCGAACCCTGAACTTTTCCTGAGCTTAGGTTGCTTTGTTCTATCCAGTTTTTGGCTGGTAATGTTACGGTGGATTTAGGATTTAGAAGAAGACGCAAAAACGTAATGCAATGTTATTTTTGTCTTTTTTAAGGGTCAAAATTTGCTAAGTGGAATCAAATAGTGAAAAGTAAAGAGGTCTTCCAAGTCTTTAATTAATAGTATCAACCTTTTTTTATTGTAATATTTTCTTAACTCCACACAATAAGTTCTAGCCTGACAGAAAGGGATACTATGGACCGTATTAAATTCCAAGCCTGCAGTTGCCTTCATACCGGCCGCAAGTCTGCGGGTTAGAAATTTGCAACAGTTACAGATTGATTTAATTGATCAAGCCCACGGCTACATGGCTGAAAGCAAAATCCATAAACCATGTAACAGTATGTAGCATTTCAGATCATGATCAATTAAACAAGCCCGTAAGTAACGATTTAGAAACGGTGCAATTCATTCTAATGTCTCATCTCTTTCCCTGTATTTTAAAGTATAATATTGTGTTTTTATTTGCATTTACAGTGCTACAAACAGGTGTTTAACCCGTGGCGACTCCTATCTAGTATTCGTAGAATGTTTTGCTACATTTGCCATTTACGGGTTTGAAGGCAATTGCGGGCTCGTGGAATTGTTGCAATTTAATTGTGATTTGTGATTTTAGCGATTTGTTACATTTGCGGGCTTGACAACCGCAGGGATTTTCAGCTTGTAGCTCGCAAATAGATTGATAGTACTGGGTAATATTTTAAATAGCTGAATAAAAATTAAGTTTTTTATTTGTTGAATTTCTTGAAAAGAATCCCTACGCTCTTTTTGTCTGTAACCGTTGTTTGTAGCTGCCAGTCTTGCCAGAGAACAATCTTTATCCACCACTAATTTAAGTGTAATTATACAAAGCATAAGAATTTGCACAGTAAATATTTAATGTGAACCTGCAGTGTTTTTTATTTATTTATTTATTTATTTATTTTTTTTAATAGAAGCATGCAGACTTGTTTTTATAATCCACAATTCTTCTAACATCGCACGTCTTCTTGCCATACCTCTGCCTGTCTCTCCATCCCACAGACTGTCTCTGGTACCTAGCTCCATGTTCCAGGGATCACAATCTTGTGATATCAGTTCTCAGCACAGCGCCTCCTGTAGTTCCAACACCTCCAGCTCAGGTGAGAACCAATAAACGGAATGCATGATGATGGTTAGCTATTTGTCGTTTATTTAAAGGACCACTGCAGTTCAAGAAAAAGAACACTTGTTTGTCAGATATGTACCAAATTAAGAATGCTATCCATGGTCATAAAGAATTTTTAAAGACTCTGTTTATAAGTACTGGAATCAACTTTTGTGTTTGATACTGTAACGGCTACCCTTGTTGGTGAGGGGTACCTGCCGTTGGAGACGTCCTTTTCTGAAGCAAGGTGCTGTGCAGTAATGAAATGTTTATTCCCATCCACGATATCCCATTGTATAATCCAGGAGCGCTGTAAAATGTGGCAGAGTAACGGTACCATAAATCCCCCCCCCCCCCCCCCCCAGAACGAGACGAGGCTACGTTTTGAAGGGTCAAGTAGAACTCTCCTTTATTAAAAAAAAAAAACAAATTTTTAATCACTTCACATACACAGTAGGGGCAGTGACTACCTTTGGTCAACCCCTAATTACCTCTGGCCAATCAGACAGGGTTCATGCGTGGGAGCCAAGAGTCCCCTCCTCCAGGAGCCGCCCACTAGGCGTGGCTAACTGCTCATTCTACCTCTGGCGGTGGAGAGAGTAACATCTCTAGCTCACTTATTCCCCTGCTGGGAGTATGGGGAAACCCCAGGTCATCTCATTATTCAAGAGTCCATACCCCCATTGTTCATGGTGCCATCTTGTCTGCTAAAACCCTTTTGTTCTGCTATCTCTTGTGTGGTTTAGCAAATACTATTAAGTGGCAGATGGCAACTCCTGACCAAGTGTATGAGACCAAAGATATGTGACTGCATACCACACAATACAATATATTTACAGATATAACCACAACATATTATAACCCAGAACATATCTGCAGATAGCTTAGGTCTGAGCACACATTATTACTGAATGGCGCTCGGACCACATACATACAGTATAACAGTAACCAAGAATTAAATAACCATAAAACAGGGTAAAACAGTGATGGGTTCCATTAGATACATCACTCCCCCAGAGCTTAATCATTAAAGTGTGTGTTTTGGCTATCGGTGAAGAGAGAGGTAGGGGTGGAGGGAAAACCGAGTCATTGTAAGGATAATAATACTGAAATAGACACCACATCCTTTCTCTCTCAATGGCCCAGAAGCAGACTTCTTGAATCAATCACTGCAATAATAGCTCTCCAGAAATGTAAATGCACCTCTCACACATATACACAACTTCATGGATCCCTCAACGGTCCTGAAGAGGCATTCATTTTTAGTTTAACAAGATGTACAATTTGGACCAAGGCAACTCCCTGGATGTAGTCTTTTTGGGTTTTGCAAAGGCTTTTGATATAGTGCCACGTGGAAGACTTTTGTGCAAACTAAGGGATACAGGAATTGCAGTAAATATCTGCTTATAGGTTGAGAGCTGGCTAAAAGACAGGAAGCAATGGGTTATTGTAAAAGGAACATACTCAATTTGGGCTAATGTGGTAAGTGGGGTTCCTCAGGGTTCAGTATTAGGTCCTCTCCTTTTTAACATAATTAATAATTATCTAAAAGTAGGATTTGGGAAAAAAAAGTCTCCATATTTGCTGATGATACTCAGTTGTTCAAGATAATACATTTAGAAAATGATGCACTTTCCATAAATTGGAGAAATGGGCAACTAAATGGCAGATGAATAGTTTTTCTTTGGCTTCAATTACTATGTTATTCTGTTACAATGCCATGTACAGCTGAAAAGACATGCTCAGATGCCAGTAATTACTGTTGTTGTCCCCTGTGTCTGCACATACTCTGTAATGTAAAGTGATTTGCATCTAAAAAGTCAAACATATATTTTTAGAGCCACAGGGGTAATTAGCAATTGTTGATAATTTGCCAACTTCTGTTTTACTGAAAGTAAATGCATTTCTTTTAATAACATTCAGACAGAGTACAGATATTTACTTATTAATCTACTTTTTAGAATATTTGGAACCTCCACTGTGTCTCATAATTGACCACTGTATGTAAAGTAAAGTTTTGAATTAAATGTGTAGTGAATTGATACCTGCTTGCAGTCTTAAGAAATATACCAATGTTTTTTCTTGTACACAACTTTTGGTTATACAGTTAATACATTTGTGTGTTTTTTTTGTTAATTTGATCGTATTTAATATTATTTCTCATTCTCAGGTGTGGGGTCACCTAGTGATGTTTGTCTTGCCCCATCCCAGGATTACCCTTCAGCATTCTCCAGTCCTCCACCGTTGCGCCGTGTTGGCCTTCCCATGACTATGACCTTCAACCCCAGCAATCACATGATCCCATTAATGTTGGACACACCAGAGAGCACTTGCACCCCTCCTTCCTCATCTGATGGAGACGTATTCAACTACAATATTCAGGAGTATGTTCTTCAGTTCGTTGATATTTCATGCCATCACATGTTGTCTTGCCATGTTTGTGATGATCATGTTCAGTTGTTTTTAATATGATAAAAGGGTATTTTTCATGTAAAAATATTTAGTACAACTTAAACGAACAGGAAATACAGAGCAGAGAGTCTCATTGGCAGACACTTATGACTCATACAGCTATATTGCTGCACATTGGCTGACAGGGTCAAGCGCCCAAAGACTGATATACATTCATAGCAGTAAATACTGCTCCAGGAGTATCATTGTCAAAAAGAAACACTCTGTACAATACCATCAAATGCCATGTACAGATAGAACGAAGACAAAAATGTATGCAATGGCCCTTTGACTAAGCATATATGATTAGATGCCTTGTGCTTATCCATAGGGTTATCTTGACAAAGAAACTGTAGTGGGTTGCCAGTTCCTTCTCCACTTGGCCACCATTTGTCTGATCTCCCTGCTATGACCTGCCCATCTTGGGTGACCCTACATGGCATAGCTCATAGCTTCATTGCAGTACCTAAGCCCCTTCATCACGACAAGGTAGTGATCTAGAAGGTGATGGAGCTCCGGGGCAGTGGCTGACAGATGTGCGATTAGATCACGTTTGTGGGACAGGAGACTAATCTGATGGTTTACATGCAATTTTCAGATGATGTAATTTCACAGACGCCCATGTTATATTGTACTTTATAGTTGAGCAATCACTCACTTCATTTTGATTTTATTTATTTTTAAGATCCTCAAATATGCAGGAGTCCGTTGGAGCGCCAATGAGATTTGGAGCACAGTATTACCACCAAAGTAATCAGCCAGGTCATTTCCAGATTCCCCAGTACTCTCAGTATTCCCAGTACCAGAGATTACCAGTACACAGCCTTACTCCAACCTCTCCTGAGGAGGCGGCTTTCCTCACCCTGCCTGGGAATAACTCCGGGGTGTTGGCCTATGGGAGCTCTGGCGCTTTCCTGCAAGGACGAGCAGGAGGACACATACTGCTCCAGCCGGGCACAGGTGAGATGTTTAAACGGAACACAATAGGGAAGGTGGATTACAAATAAAAATGGAAAATGTATTTTATTTATAGATCTTGAAAACCACACCGCTTTGTCAAAGCCACATATGAGGCGAAACGTCCGTTTAGTTTTTTTTTTTTTTTTTAATGGTTTTAGTATTTTTTGGGGGGTTCTGTATACTATATTGCATAGATCTTCATAATTGTGATATAAATCTATTTTATGTTATTGGTTACTGTGCATTTTGGGGCTATACTGTGCTATTTGTAGCATTGTTGCTAAATAATTATAAGCACTTATGTTATTACACAGTTCACGCTGCACCCTGATTTTTGAGGTGCCCATCGGCTCTTTTATCTCCTCAAGCAGTATCTTTGCCTTTATGCATTTAGACATATTATTCTAGGGTTACAGCTAGTTTGGAGATGTAACCCTTCCAGATAGAAGCAATCTATGATCCCGAGGGGATACCTCCTATCTCCCTATCTCTAGGCAAATGTAGTTACAGTCCTATACTAGCAATTTGGCAGTGCTATTTTTGATATCTATAAATTAAAATACATATTTTCCATTTTTACTTTCAATTCACCATATATACTTATGAGTTAAGCACCAGGAAAATAGGCTAATCTTAATATCCTAACCTAATAACAGTCAGGAACTTTTGAACTGATATGTTGGACATTATAATTTACCTTTTTTAAAAGGTGTGCTTCCTTATGTTATGAATATTGCTCCTTTGTAAACCATCTAATGTCTTGTGCTCCCTCGTTGTGCTTGTTCAAACCTTTAATTGAACGTCTATTTATCTTGCTCCATCAAAGACTTATTGTTATAATTTTTGTTGTTGTGTTCAGACTTGTTTGGCAACTTAGATCGGCTTTTTCCTATTATATTGTGATCCTGTTTCTTTAAACAGTTGCCAGGTACTTTAACAGTTTTTCCACAGGTGTACACCATAAATATCACAGGATCTCAAGTCGACTAAGGTCCAAGGTACAAAAGGTACACTGGTCAATTACAATTGGGTAGTGGCTGGAAGACCATGTCATCCGACTCATTAGCAACATTCAGACTTGTATCTTATGAACTTAATTAAATACATCTGGGGTTTGCTGTTTCTCCTGCTCAGGGTAGAATTGCCTGGTATTTCGGGGCTGGATCACTCTGTTGGGTGAGACCACACTGATATACTGCAGGATATTCTTTACGGTAAAGGGCACAAGTGGCTATAAGAGGCTGTTACTGTGCCTATAGAACGAGTCTACTTCAGTACTGTTCGTTCTTAGAGTGAGCGCCTTTGAGCTAATCAATAATGGTATCTCTTGGCCGTGACATGTCTCAGCAGGAGGAATGGCCTTCCAAGCATCGCCGTGGAGTGATATGTACATCCAGAGTGCCCCCTATATCCAGCGCTCCCAGATTGGGGGGACTTGCTGCCTCCCGGAGCAGACACATTTTCCTCAACCTGCCCCCCGAATTCTTCAGCATCCGAAACCTGCACCGATGTCTCAGCCACAAAGTGAGAGAGAGAGCACCACCAGTGAGTGACAGACGGCATCTTCTTATCTTCTTATCCTTCACTGTGTTTGTTTCTCACTTAGGCCCTCATTCAATTGCAATTCGGCCAATTGAATAGGGCTCTAAATAAGCACATAACATATTTTTTTTTCAAGAAGTTTTTAGTTAGTGGACTTCTATCCAAAAGCAAGGTTTTCACTAACTAAAATCTTCTGTAAAAAATATGCTATGTGCTTATATAGAGGCCTATTCAATTGGCCAAATCGCAATTGAATGAGGCCCTTAGAGAGGAAGTATCACTGATTCACCTCATTATTATTATTATTATTATTGTTATTATTGTTGTTGCATTGACATAGGTAAAAAATTAAACCTGGAATACAACTCGTCCCCCTTAACACAAAATGAAGCATAAAGATGGGTGCCCTCTAATATAGTCCTTTATTTCATAGGACACCTGGAAGGTCATCTATACATACCCTTTCCCATTAAATGGCGTATGTCTCCCATCCATTGTCTACACTAGCTGGTGGATGGGAGCAGCGGTGGAGCTAGTGAATAGAGGGACCTCTAGGTCCCCTACAGAAATAAGAAAATGATTAAATACTGTACAAAAAGAGAGCGCTGTGGCTCTGCCCTGGACAGAGAGGAAAAGCTTCCTGTGTAGTATTATAGACTAGCGAATTGCCCGTCAAAACATGACGGCAATAGAATTGTAAGTTAAGGAATGGTGTTTGGCACACAAATTGGGGGGGGGGGGGGGTTCCGCTGATTGCGAGCCTCGTGGTGAGCGCCTTTGGCGCTTATCGTGTGGCTGGCAATGAACGCCTTTGCCATTTATTACGATCGTGTGTTGTGGTGTTTTTTAAAGTGTTGTATATATGTATGTTTTAATGATAATTGGTTACTAAATAAATGAAATTATAAATTAATATACTTTGCATATTTGTAATTAATATATGCAGGAAGCATTGTGCTGAAGAGCTGACAATCTGTTTTGATGTTCCTGCAGCATACAATGTAGGTTTGCACTGTTGTGGAGCTGAGGTGCAAGTGTCAGCAATGTGTGTAGTGTAAATAGGCTGCGTGCGCGAGGGGAAACCGTTAGTGTAGCTGTGTACTTCCCCATTTTGTAAGTTAGTGGTGTAAAATGGCGGCGATTGTGTATGTGGTACGCGGGCGTGGATGATTTACCGTCCTTGCTAAAAGTGTATCTTTACCTCGTACGGCTTTTTGTAAAATCTGTCTGTGCTTGGTGGTGTTTTGCGGCTTTAGGGGTCGTGTAGACTCGTGATCGTTTTTTTCGTCTGCCATTTTTTGAGTGTCTAAACTGTGAAATTTGTAGTTAAATTGACGCGTAACATCACTTCCAGACGTCCTGGGTGTCGTCGCCCCCCCCCCGCTAGCTGTGGGTAATGTTTTTATTCGATTTTTGTATGTATTTAGTGTTGTTTTTATGTTTTTCTGTGTGCGCGGTTCGGCAGTTAAGTTCATATTTCTTGCGTCTCGTATTTTGTATTATGTGAGCCTGCAAGCTTTAGCAACAACCCGCATGCTCACAACTATATATGTGATACCGATCGCTATATCGATATTAAGTAGCAAGCGCTGATGTTTTTTGCTCGTCCAAATCTACCTCCCCCAGATTACAAGAGCATGAGTGTGTGTTTGGAAGAGGACATACTCGGACGGTAGACCTGGCCTCCAAGCTGTCAGCTGCCCCAAAACCACCAATACATTGGGCACTCAACATTGATCTTACCAAAAATGTCAATTAAATGAGTTTAGTGAGAGGATCCCTAGTTATTAAATGTTTCTATGGTACCCCGCCCCTTTTACAGACCTTTAACCTTTCATATCTTAAAGTAGACCCCTTCCTTTTTATTAAGTATCAAAAATACCCTGAATAGATTTGTCATAATATATTTTCTGTCTCCAAATCAGATACCTGGCACCATGTTTGTGTGATCTGGAGGGATTACATTACAAACACATGGGATATTGTTTATTTGGGAAGCCCGAGGCTATACAGGAAGGGATGACATTGTACATTGGCAGAATTATTACAGGGTAACTACTAATGTACTAAATATTTCCCTACCCACAATTCTCATATAGTCTTAGTGTTTGCAGATCATTTTGCTTTGTGCCAGGAAAAAAAATAATCCTGAATGAGCATCTTGTCTAGTGTTGTCAGGAGCTAACTTAAAGGGATATGGGAGGTTCCTGGATATTACTAGGTATATAATATCCCTGTATATCTATTTACTTTTATGTACTTTATTTTATTAAGAAGTGTTTATAAGCTCTGATTTTACTGCCTAAAATCTAACAAATAGTCCCTGTATGGGTCTGCTGCCTTCTGCAGCCCATGAAGACACAGACTCTGTACTGTACTTGCTGTGCAGTGTCTCATACTAACCAATCAGTGACCATCTCTCAGCAATATTCTACTGCAGGCTGCTGATAGGCTAGGACACTGTACTGCACACCCAGTAGATAAAAGTAAATTGATACCCAGGGATATTATATATATATATATATATATACAGTATACTAGCGAATTGCCCGTCAAAAAATGACGGCAATAAAATTGTAAGGTAGCTAATGCTGTTTGGTGTGTAATAATGAAATAAATAATACATTAATAAAGTAATATACTTTACCTATTTTGAAGCATTGTGTTGAAGAGCTGACAATCTGTTTTGATGTTGCTGCAGCATTAGTGGTGTGGAGGTGCTGTGTAAGCGTGATGAATGTGTGCAGTGTAATAGTGTGCGTGCGCGAGACCAAACCGTTAGCGTAGTTGTGTACTTCCGCAGGTAATGTGTGGTATGCGTCTTAGCAGAATATCCGTAGGTGTTTGGTGGTGTTTTCCGTGGTTAGAGTGCTGTAGCCTCGTTTTCGTTTTCTTCGGTGGCCATTTTTTCTCTCGCTTAGAGAATTTTTTAGTGTCTAAAGTGTTTTATTTTGAGTGAAATGAAGGTGTAAGTTGTTTTTTTGAGGTCCTGGGTGCTCCCTCTTGCTGTAGGTAAGCTTTTTATGTATGTGCTGTGTGTATTTATTGTGTTTTTAAATTTTTTCATGTCCGCGGGTTGCGTCCGATTTTTGCGAGGTCGTAATGTGTGGTAACGTGTCTCGTATGTTGTTTGCGTTACGATGTGAAGTTTGCGAGTGTCGCAGTTGCTGGCAAGGAGCGCCTGTGGCGCTCCTTGCCAGCAACTGCGACCCTCGCTTTGCGAGGGTCACGGGCTCGCTACGTGAGCCCGCAAGTGTTGGCAACAACTTGTATGCTCACAACTATATATGTGATATATATATATATATATATATATATATATATATATTATACACCTACCTACCTAGTAACATCCACCTTTTTTTTGGGGCGTCGGGTTAATATTGTTTTGATTTGAACCTGTACAGCTCTATGAAATATGTTGGCATGTTACAAATAAAGGAAACATTGAGAGCCCACCTGTCTTGCATTGCTCTTAGGAAATCCAAATGTGGGTCAATCCAGTATCCAGGGGGTCCCAGAAATGCATAACACTCTATTGCAGGCAAATATAATAAACATTCAGCCTTATTAAATTGTGATTCTGCCAATTGAAAAGGGATCTATTTAAGCACTAAAAACTAATGCAAAAAAAAATGCTATGTGCTAAAATAGAGCCCTTTTCAATTGACCGAATTGCTATTTAATAAGTCTGTTTATTATGTGTTTATATATAATTATTCTGGCTTTTTTGCTACAATGTGTTTGATTCTATATCATGAATAGGTAACATTGCGCGCTGTAGTTGTTATCCTCTCGGGGGCGTGAATTCTATGTGCTTTGTGATACATTGTCCATATTTTACCACTTACGGTGCCTTGAAAAAGTATTCACCCCCCTTGGCATTTTTTGTGTTTTGTTGCCTCACAACCTGGAATTAACATGGATTGTTTGAGGATTTGCATCATTTAATTTACAGAACATGCCCACAACTTTGAAGATGTTTTTTGTTTTTGTTTTTTATTGTGAAGCAAACAACAAATAGGACAAAATAACAGAAAAAGTCAATGTGCATAACTATTCACCCCCTAAAGTCAATACTTTGTAGAGCCACCTTTTGCAGCAATCACAGCTCCAAGTCGCTTTGGATAAGTCTCTATGAGCTTCCCACATCTTACCACTGGGATTTTTGCCCATTCCTCCTTGCAAAACTGCTCCAGCTCCTTCAAGTTGGATGGTTTGCGCTTGTGAACAGAAATCTTTAAGTCTGACCACAGATTTTCTATTGGATGGAGGTCTGGGCTGTGACTCGGCCATTCCAACACATTTACATGTTTCCCCTTAAACCCCCCAAGTGTTGCTTTAGCATTGTGTTTGGGGTCATTGTCCTGCTGGAAGGTGAACCTCCGTCCTAGCCTCAAATCACACACAGAGTGGTACAGGTTTTGCTCAAAAATATCCCTGTATTTAGCACCATCCATCTTTCCCTCAACTCTCACCAGTTTCCTAGTCCCGGCTGCTGAAAAACATCCCCACAGCCTGATGCTGCCACCGCCATGTTCCACTGTGGGGATGGTGCTCTTTGGGTGATGTGATGTGTTGGGTTTGCGCCAGACATAGGCCCTCATTCAATTGCAATTAATTTGCCCAATTGATCAGGGCTCTAAATAAGCACATAACATATTTTTTAAATAAGTTTTTAGTTAGTGAAAACCTTGCTTTTGGATGGATGTTTACTAACTAAAAACTTCTTTAAAAAAATATGTTATGTGCTTATTTAGAGCCCTGATCAATTGGGCAAATTAATTGCAATTAAATGAGGGCCATAGCGTTTTTTTCTTTGATGGCCAAAAGTTCAATTTTAGTCTCATCAGATAGAGCACCTTCCTCCATACATTTTGGGAGTCTCCCACATGCCTTTTCACAAACTCATAACGTGCCATTTTGTTTTTTGCTGAAAGTAATGGCTTTCTTCTGGCCTCTCTGCCATAAAGCCCAACTCTATGGAGCGTACGGCTTATTGTCGTCCTATGTACAGATACTCCAGTCTCTGCTGTGGATCTCTGCAGCTCCTCCAGGGTTACCTTAGGTCTCTGCGCTGCCTCTCTGATTAATGCCCTCCTTGCCAGGTCCGTGAGTTTTGGTGGGCGGCCGTCTCTTGGTAGGTTTGCATTTGTGCCATGTTCTTTTTATTTGGTTATGATAGATTTGATGGTGCTCCTGGGGATCATCAAAGATTTGTATATTTGTTTTAACCTAACCCTGACTTGTACTTCTCAACATCATTGTCCCTTACTTGTTTGGAGAGTTCCTTGGTCTTCATGGCAGTGTTTGGTTAGTGGTGCCTCTTGCTTAGGTGTTGCAGCCTCTTAGATTGCACACAGGTGGACAACATTTCACTAATTATGTGACTTCTCAATTGGTTGCACCCGAGCTTTTTATGGGTTTCATAACAAAAAGGGTGAATATATACCAACATGCCAATTTTCTGTTTTCTATTTCTAAAAAACAGCTTTATGTATATATTTTTCTCATTTCACTTCACCAACTTAGACTATTGTGTTCTGATCCATCACATAGAATTCAGATTAACAAAACATTGAACATAAAGCTGTATTGTAACAAAAGAGGTAAAAAGTCATGGGGGGGGGGGGGGTGAATACTTTTGCAAGGCACTGTATATATTATCCCTGTGAGTCTATTGTTATGTACTTAATTGTATTGAGAAGTGCTTATAAGCTCTGTATTTACTGCATCAAATCAAACAAATAGTCTCTGTCTTCTCTCTGCAGCGTATGCAGACACAAACACTGAACGGCTGAATATGCAGTGTAGTGTCCTAGCCTATCAGGGACAAAGTCTCAGCAGAAGTTTTGCAGAATGTTACTGATTGGTTAGTATGAGACACAGCAAATACAGCCGAGTCTGTGTCTTTGTGAGCTGCAGAGGGCACACCCATACAGGCAGTAAAAACAAACCTTTTAAGCACTCCTTAATAAAATAAAGTACATTAAAGTAAATAGATACACAGGGTTATCATATACCTAGTAACAACCAGGTACCTGCCATATCCCTTTACTTATTTTTTTTTTCTCACCTATGTCCATGTATCTTCTCACGTGTCTTGTTACTTGTCTCCTCCTTTAGCGGCCTCCCAGGATGTTACGACGCCAGTTTGACTGTAACCACAGGATCGGCGTGGGAGACATCACCGTGTGACGGGGGGAGAGATGATAATGGCTGCTGTTGTCCCTGTTTTTGTGATTTATTTATGTTACATTCCCTGTTAGTAGATAGTAAGAGGTGAACTTTATTTTTGTGTTTGATATAGAAGGAAAGTTACATTTTGGGTGGTGTTATGAGAAGACATTTGTAAGAAATATATTATATCAATAAAGTCAAAGTCTGTTTGACTCATTATGTTGTCCCTGGAATTTTGTTTTTATTTTGTCTTTTTATTTTATCAGTGGAGGGAGAAGAGGGGAAGGAGGGGACAGGCATACGTGCAGAATCTATGTTGGATAACTGGATAATATTGAAACTGATACCACACCCCTTCTCTCTTACTGGAGCAGAAGCAGGACATACCATCAAAGGATGCAACTCTAGCACTCCAGAAATGTAACCAACTTCCACCAATGCATCGTGGATCCCTCCAGGGTATTGGAATGGCATCAACATTTATTGTTCTATAATTAATAATGAACTGTTTAATTATGCTCTTATACTCAACAAAAAATAAAATAATAATTTATATATATATACACACACACACAGTGGATATAAAAAGTCTACACACCCCTGTTAAAATGTCAGGTTTATGTGCTGTAAAAAGATGAGACAAAGATAAATCATTTCAGAACTTTTTCCACCTTTTAATGTGACCTATAAACTGTACAACTCAATTGAAAAACAAAACTGAAATCTTTTAGGAGGAGGGAAGAAAAAAAAAAAGAAAAATAATGTGGTTGCATAAGTCTGCACACCCTCTTATAACTGGGGATGTAGCTGTGTTCAGCATTAAGCAATCGCATTCCAAATAGTGTTAAATAGGAGTCAGCATACACCTGCCATCATTTAAAGTGCCTCTGATTAACCCCAAATAAAGCTCAGCTGCTCTAGTTGGTCTTTCCTGAAATTTTCTTAATCGCATCCCACAGCAAAAGGCATGGTTCACAGAGAGCTTCCAAAGCATCAGAGGGATCTCATTGTTAAAAGGTATCCGTCAGGAGAAGCGTACAAAAGAATTTCCAAGGCATTAGATATACCATGGAACACAGTGAAGACAGTCGTCATGAAATGGAGAAAATATGGCACAACAGTGACATTACCAAGAACTGGAGCTCCCTCCAAAATTCATGAAAAGACGAGAAGAAAACTGGTTTGGGAGGATACCAAGAGGCCTACAGCAACATTAAAGGAGCTGCAGGAATATCTGGCAAGTACTGGCTGTGTGGTACATGTGACAACAATCTCCCGTATCCTTCATATGTCTGGGCTATGGGGTAGAGTGGCAAGACGAAAGCCTTTTCTTATGAAGAAAAACATCCAAGCCAGGCTACATTTTTGCAAAAACACATCTGAAGTCTCCCAAAAGCATGTGGCAAAAGGTGTTATGGTCTGATGAAACCAAGGTTGAACTTTTTGGCCATAAATCCAAAAGATATGTTTGGCGCAAAAACAACACTGCACATCACCAAAAGAACACCATACCCACCGTGAAGCATGGTGGTGGCAGCATCATGCTTTGGGCTGTTTTTCTTTAGCTGGAACTGGGGCCTTAGTTAAGATAGAGGGAATTATGAACAGTTCCAAATACCAGTCAATATTGGCACAAAACCTTCAGGCTTCTTCTAGAAAGCTGAACATGAAGATGAATTTCATCTTTCAGCATAACAACGACTCAAAGCATACATCCAAATCAACAAAGGAATGGCTTCACCAGAAGAAGATTAACGTCTTGGAATGGCCCAGCCAGAGCCCAGACCTGAATCTGATTGGAAATCTGTGGGGTGATCTGAAGAGGGCTGTGCACAGGAGATGCCCTCGCAATCTGACAGATTTGGAGCGTTTTTGCAAAGAGTGGGCGAAACTTGCAAAGTCAAAATGTGCCATGATGATAGACTCATACCCAAAAAGACTGAGTGCTGTAATAAAATCAAAAGGTGCTTCAACAAAGTATTAGTTTAAGGGTGTGCATACTTATGCAACCATATTATTTTATTTTTATATTTTTTCTTCCCTCTACCTAAAAGATTTCAGTTTGTTTTTCAATTGAGTTGTACAGTTTATAGGTCACATTAAAGGTGGAAAAAGTTCTGAAATTATTTCTTTGTCTCATTTTTTTTACAGCACAGAAACCTGACATTTTAACAGGGGTGTGTAGATTTTTTATATCCACTGTACCTCAAATAAATTCAAAGATGTATCAATAGTGCATTGTTATGCATTTAGGTACATGAGCGTATTTTCTCAATATATTGGTTACCCTCATGTTTACCATGCTATATGAGAGAGCTCCAACAGCAGATCCTTGTAATATTACTGTCGCAACACAGGACCAGCAGGACCGGCATGCTCTGGGACTTCCACCGGGTCGTTTCTTGCATTGGATTGGTATAACTATCCTCGTTGACTGCAGGTAGAGTAAAGAGATCCTCTTTTGAAAATAGTGTAATTGTCTTATAAAATCGTTTCCTTGAAGTAATGAAGAACAGCTCTCACTCTTGTAATTGTTGATCAGAACTAACGTTATTGGGGATCAATAAGCGAAAGGCCGGTCAGACATTAAATAGGAAACAACATGTTCACATACCCAACTTAACCCTCCCTCCCCTTTGAGTCTCTCTTATTTTCTGCAAATTAACTAAGGAACCAGGCCCAGGATGCTGATATCAGCAGGGGCGGGGTCTAGCTACCTAGGTGTGGCCGTGGTCTCAGCAAGTCTTGGTACCATATCATTGTCACAGTTACTATATTCTCCAGAACTGAACATCAAATGGTTATATCCCATTATTATTATTATAGACTAGGAACTTCCCCGTCAAAAATGACGGATTAAAATTGTAAGGCTGGCAATGCTGTTTGCCACACAATGTGAGGTTTTTGCTCCTCTGAGCGCCTTTGGCGCTCACCACGTGGCTCACATTGAGGGCCTTAGGCGCTCATTTGGAGCCTTTCGTCCCGCCTACTGTCCGGTCTGCTCATTGCAAGTTTCGTTAACCTGCAAGTTTTGTTCTTGGAAATGCCATGTGTCTCTTTCCACCATCTCCCCCTGTCCCTTCTCTGTGTGTTTGTCCTTCATTGTGTCTGCTGCATGTTTGCGTGGCGCGGTGACTGCCGTTGGTTTTATTTTCAAATTCCTGCGTGCCTGGCTTTGTTGGCGTAAGTGTTACTGTCTTTGCCGTCGAGTATTTTCTTAGTCCCGCGTGCCTGGCTTTGCTCAGCCTTGTTTTCATGCAGTTTAAGAATTTTTTAAGTTTTTCGTCCGACATTTTTTACCTCTTTTACCCGAGTTTGGATTTACGAAAACCCCCAAATATGTCTCAAAATCGCTTGTAGCGTAACTCGCAGGCTTCCTGGCTCTCCCTGTGTCCTGTCTGTGAGTGTGTTATTATATTTGTTCATTTTTTTGTTTGTTTTTAGGGTTTTTAGAGTTAAGCGCTTGGCATGCAGTTGTGCCCCTCACAATGCAGCCTAAGTCCTGCGTGCTTCAACGGCTTGCCTCGCTTCGAGAGGCCTAAGTCGTGTGTGGTACACAGCTCGCCTCGCTTTGCGAGGCTTCGCAAATGAATGCCTTTGGCGCTCATCCAGCCTAAGTCGTGCGCCGTACATGGCTCGCTTCGCCGATGAGCGCCTTCGGTGCTCATGCCGCCTAAGTCGTGCACCGTACGCGGCTCGCTTAGTGAGGCTTCGCAGAGGATCGCCATTGGCGCTCATCCAGCCTAAGTTGTGTGCCGTACACGGCTCGCCTCGCGATGCTTTGCAGATGAGCGCCTTTGGCGCTCATGCAGCTTAAGTCATGGGTCGTACAGGTCACGGCGCGCTTTGTGAGGTTGCAACTGCGTGACCAACATCGCAAACGTTTTGAACAGCGTTCTTGGTCCGTAACTATATATGTGATAAATGTGTGTATATAATTATTTATTTTATTTGCGCTACAAAGGGGTAAATTCAAGTCAAAGTCATGGGAGTGAGAGGAATAAGAGATAGCAGAGCGAAGAGGGTGGTTGAGGTGTATTTGAAGATGAGAGCAGAGATATAAGAGGGTGCATTATTGTTGAGGGCATTATACATTAGGGTCATGATTTAAAATGTTATTCTGGAGGATACTGAGGGCCTCATTCTATTACCGGCCGTAAATCGGCCGTAAGGCTGCGATTCCTTGCCGGGGTTCAGTTAACTCGCGATTCTATTATACGGCCCCGCAAGGATCTCCCCTTACGGCCGGCCGCATATCTTGGAACCGGCTGTAAGCTCTGAAATATAAAAACGCAAAAATAAATTCAAGCCTGCACTGTACAGCTCTGTAAATGCTAGGGATCATATTGGGGGACATGAGGATTAAAAGTAACCCCCTCTCAAGCTTGCACATCAGCTTAAACCCGAGTTCAAATTAACACTTTATTTTCCGGCTGCGGCGTGGGCGGGTCTGAAGTGCTCCAAGCACTCTGGACTTTTTACATGTATATTTTACGTATATTAAAAAATTTTTTTTTTACGGATTTGAGTATAGGGTAATTATGTGCTATTTTTGCTAACACCGAATATCACTTTATAGTCTTCTCAAAGTGCAGGATGGCTTTATTTGGTGCTAGCGGGACCTCTTTCCTGCAAGTAAGCTGCGGCTCGCTTTTAGCCTTGCAGAGAGGGTTCCCGGAGCAATTGAATTGCAAATAGGAATTTCTTGCGGCCGATTTCCTTGCGGCCGTTTAAGATCAAAGGCTTTCCTCTGGCGCGAGCGGCCGCAAGAGATAGCAAGGCACCGGCCGCAAGCCTGCCGGAATCCCTGGCCGGAGGGGAATAGAATAGCAGAATAGCTTGCGGCCGGTCCTTGCGGCCCCGCAACGGCTGCGGCCGCTAATAGAATGAGGCCCTGAGTTTTTAGTACGGTAGATTAGTCTAGAAGAGGTGTTCACTAGAGATTGGAGTGGTGATCCGGAGGCCAGCAAGGAGTGAGTTGCAGTAGTCAAGGCGAGATGTGATTAGAGAGTAGATTAGAATTTTAGTTGTCTTTTGTAAGATAATGACTTATTTTGGCGATGTTTTAGGTGAAAAAGACAAGATTTATTGATACATTGTATATGAGGAATCAAAAAGAGAGAGGCCGGGTCCAACAGAACCCCACTAAACAGGATAGGTCCAGAGTTAGATTTGAGTGTCATCTGCATGTATATTAGTTCCACAATATATTGTGTGCTATTTTGGGGTATTATTTACAGAATAATGGTATTGATTAAACATTATTTTACACTTTTTTTACCATAAGTTTGTATTCACTTCATCGTGGCTATACAAGTTATTAAAATCAATGGGCTTGGTTGGATCAATAGACTTATTAAGACCTGAACCTGCAATTTAAAAAAATAAAAAAAACAATCATTTTGTATGATTGGTATAGATTTGTAAATAGTTTTATGGAACTAAATAAAATATACATAAACAAACTTGTTTCACTTTTATTGGGGTTATGCTTGGATATGGAGCTACACCTCATTTAGATGTATTATTAGTGTATTTTTAGATTTATTATCACTTGTATAAGTAGACTAGAATAATCCCTGCATGGCAGAAGCTTTGTGTGAAATCACTCTGCACCAAGCAGTTTGACACTCCTCCATCTTGTCTCCTCTCCCTGTCAAGACAGACCTGTGCCGACCAATCAGCGCAAAGCCCGCGAAACTGAACCATGACGCATATCGAAAACAAGAAGAGGCGGGGCCAAAGTCTTTGTCTCTACGATGGATCGAAAAGAATGGGCGTGGCCTGTTCTGTTTCCGATTTGCTATTGGCTGCTCTCTCACAGGTCTCATACGTGCTCGGCGCTGTGCACGGGGTGTCCGCGGCTCCTGGTACCCAAAGCCCGGTACCCCTGTGATGCCGGCCGCCCTCACTGTTATTGAACCTATCAGCCACTGCCAGTGTTGTCTAGTATCACGTGACCTGGTGGGAGGAGCCTCGGAGAGTATTTGGGGGTCTCCAGCTCCCTCAGCGCCAGGTGAGTGTGACGTCACGGCGCTGTTTTGCTGTGCGTGAGTTATAGGATGGTTCTGCCGGGATGTGCTGTCTGGGTCTGTGATGGTATCACCAGGTGTGTGAGGGCCACTCCTCCTCAGGTGGGTGCGGTGCAGGTGTGAGAGCTGCTTGTGGTAATAAAGAGGAGTCTGTGTGTGTGTGTCACTATATAGCACTGACTCCCTATATAGTACTGTGTGTGTCTCTCTATAGCACTGACTCCCTATATAGTACTCTGTGTGTCACTCTATAGCACAGACTCCCTATATAGTACTGTGTGTGTCACTCTATAGCACTGACTCCCTATATAGTACTCTGTGTGTCACTCTATAGCACTGACTCCCTATATAGTACTCTGTGTGTGTCACTCTATAGCACTGACTCCCTATATAGTACTCTGTGTGTCACTCTATAGCACTGACTCCCTATATAGTACTCTGTGTGTCACTCTATAGCACTGACTCCCTATATAGTACTCTGTGTGTCACTCTATAGCACTGACTCCCTATATAGTACTGTGTGTGTCACTCTATAGCACTGACTCCCTATATAGTACTGTGTGTGTCACTCTTTAGCACTGACTCCCTATATAGTACTCTGTGTGTCACTCTATAGCACTGACTCCCTATATAGTACTGTGTGTGTCACTCTATAGCACTGACTCCCTATATAGTACTGTGTGTGTCACTCTATAGCACTGACTCCCTATATAGTACTGTGTGTGTCACTCTTTAGCACTGACTCCCTATATAGTACTGTGTGTGTCACTCTATAGCACTGACTCCCTATATAGTACTGTGTGTGTGTCATAGCACTGACTTCCTATATAGTACTGTGTGTGTCACTCTATAGCACTGACTCCCTATATAGTACTCTGTGTGTGTCACTCTGTAGCACAGACTCCCTATATAGTACTGTGTGTGTGTCACTCTATAGCACTGACTCCCTATATAGTACTGTGTGTGTCACTCTATAGCACTGACTCCCTATATAGTACTCTGTGTGTGTCACTCTGTAGCACAGACTCCCTATATAGTACTGTGTGTGTCACTCTATAGCACTGACTCCCTATATAGTACTGTGTGTGTCACTCTATAGCACTGACTCCCTATATAGTACTGTGTGTGTCACTCTATAGCACTGACTCCCTATATAGTACTGTGTGTGTCACTCTATAGCACTGACTCCCTATATAGTACTGTGTGTGTCACACTATAGCACTGACTCCCTATATAGTACTGTGTGTGTCACTCTATAGCACTGACTCCCTATATAGTACTGTGTGTGTCACTATATAGCACTGACTCCCTATATAGTACTCTGTGTGTGTCACTCTATAGCACTGACTCCCTATATAGTACTCTGTGTGTGTCACTCTGTAGCACTGACTCCCTATATAGTACTGTGTGTGTCACTCTATAGCACTGACTCCCTATATAGTACTGTGTGTGTCACTCTATAGCACTGACTCCCTATATAGTACTGTGTGTGTCACTCTATAGCACTGACTCCCTATATAGTACTGTGTGTGTCACTCTATAGCACTGACTCCCTATATAGTACTGTGTGTGTCACTCTATAGCACTGACTCCCTATATAGTACTGTGTGTGTCACTCTATAGCACTGACTCCCTATATAGTACTGTGTGTCACTCTATAGCACTGACTCCCTATATAGTACTGTGTGTGTCACTATATAGCACTGACTCCCTATATAGTACTGTGTGTGTCACTCTATAGCACTGACTCCCTATATAGTACTGTGTGTGTCACTCTATAGCACTGACTCCCTATATAGTACTGTGTGTGTGTCACTCTATAGCACTGACTCCCTATATAGTACTGTGTGTGTCACTCTATAGCACTGACTCCCTATATAGTACTGTGTGTGTCACTCTATAGCACTGACTCCCTATATAGTACTGTGTGTCACTCTATAGCACTGACTCCCTATATAGTATTGTGTGTGTCACTCTATAGCACTGACTCCCTATATAGTACTGTGTGTGTCACTCTATAGCACTGACTCCCTATATAGTACTGTGTGTGTCACTCTATAGCACTGACTCCCTATATAGTACTGTGTGTGTCACTCCATAGCACTGACTCCCTATATAGTACTGTGTGTGTCACTCCATAGCACTGACTCCCTATATAGTACTGTGTGTGTCACTATATAGCACTGACTCCCTATATAGTACTGTGTGTGTCACTCTATAGCACTGACTCCCTATATAGTACTGTGTGTGTCACTCTATAGCACTGACTCCCTATATAGTACTGTGTGTGTCACTCTATAGCACTGACTCCCTATATAGTACTGTGTGTGTCACTCTATAGCACTGACTCCCTATATAGTACTGTGTGTGTCACTCTGTAGCGCTGACTCCCTATATAGTACTGTGTGTGTCACTCTGTAGCGCTGACTCCCTATATAGTACTGTGTGTGTCACTCTATAGCACTGACTCCCTATATAGTACTGTGTGTGTCACTCTATAGCACTGACTCCCTATATAGTACTGTGTGTGTCACTCTATAGCACTGACTCCCTATATAGTACTGTGTGTGTCACTCTATAGCACTGACTCCCTATATAGTACTGTGTGTGTCACTCTATAGCACTGACTCCCTATATAGTACTGTGTGTGTCACTATATAGCACTGACTCCCTATATAGTACTGTGTGTGTCACTCTATAGCACTGACTCCCTATATAGTACTGTGTGTGTCACTCTATAGCACTGACTCCCTATATAGTACTGTGTGTGTCACTATATAGCACTGACTCCCTATATAGTACTCTGTGTGTCACTATATAGCACTGACTCACTATATAGTACTCTGTGTGTCACTATATAGCACTGACTCACTATATAGTACTGTGTGTGTCACTATATAGCACTGACTCACTATATAGTACTCTGTGTGTCACTTTATAGCACTGACTCCCTATATAGTACTCTGTGTGTGTCACTCTATAGCACTGACTCCCTATATAGTACTTTGTGTGTCACTCCATAGCACTGACTCCCTATATAGTACTCTGTGTGTCACTCCATAGCACTGACTCCCTATATAGTACTGTGTGTGTCACTCCATAGCACTGACTCCCTATATAGTACTGTGTGTGTCACTCTATAGCACTGACTCCCTATATAGTACTGTGTGTGTCACTCTATAGCACTGACTCCCTATATAGTACTGTGTGTGTCACTCTATAGCACTGACTCCCTATATAGTACTGTGTGTGTCACTCTATAGCACAGACTCCCTATGTCACTCCATAGCACTGACTCCCTATATCAGTGATGGCGAACCTTTTTGAGCCCGAGTGCCCAAACCGCAATACATGCCAACTTTTTTTTCCTCTAAGTGCCAACACGGCAATTAAACCTGAATACTGAGTCTTAGACGAACAACGACAGGAACGCAGAACGTTGAAAATAAAACAAATGGCAGTTAGTGCGCGCCACGCAAATGGTGCTCAGAGGAGCAAAAGCCTCACATTATGTGGCAAACAGCATTGCCAGCCTTACAATTGTATTCCCGTCATTTTTGATAAAATTATAGACTGATCATTTCTTTGTCATGGACAAAAAAAATCCGAAGGGGATCAAATACTTCCCCCCCCCCCCCCACACTATATACATTTTTAGAGAGAGGAAATTAATATTACATTAATAAGCCCATTCACATGTCTAAAAGGCAGGGCCATGCAAATGAGAATACAATCCCCCTCACTCTTTCAATCCAAAAATAGCAATTTTATACATTGCTCCCTTAATGCATATGCCCGCTTCCCCTTGTCGCCCCCTTCTCCCTTGTCTCTCCCCTTCTGTCTTGACTACCACTCCCTCTTGTCTCCCCACATCATTGTCTCTTGTCTCTCACTTTCTCACTCCCCCTTGTCTCTTACACCCTTCTCTCTCTCCCATTCTCCCTTGTCTCTCCCCTGCCCCTTATGTCTCCCCTTCCCCCTTGTCTCTCCCCCACCCTTGTATCTCCCCTTCCCCCTTGTCTCTTCCCCCATTTTTCCCTCTCCCCCCACCCTCCTCTCTCGCCTCTTGTCTCTCCCCTCCACCTTGTCTCTCCCTCCAGCCTTGTCTCTTCCTTTCTCCCTTGTCTCCCCCCCCCCTTGGATCATACACCCTTCTCTCTCCCCTCCCCTTGTCTCTCCCCTTCCTCCTTGTCTCCCACCACCCCTGTATCTCCCCTTCTCCCTTGTCTCTTCCCTCCATCCTTCTCTCTCTCCCACCCTTATTTCTCCTCTCTTGTACCGCTCACAATTGTCTCTGTTTTCTCCCTTGCCTCTACCCCCCCTTGTCTCTTTCCTTCCCTGTGTCTCTCCCTCCTCCTTTCTTTCCATTCTCTACCTCTCCCTTTTGCCTCTCCCCTCTCTCTCACTCCTCCCTTCTCTCACTCTCCCTTCTCTACCTCTTCCTTTTGCATCTCCCTCTTCCTTTCTCTCTCCTCTCCCTTCCTCTCATGTGCCTCTACCTTCTCTCCAATCTCACTCTCTTACTTCTCCCTTTCCCTTCTGCCTCTCCCTATTTTCTTTCTCTCCATCCTCCCTTCTCTCTGCTCTCATTTCTTCCTCCCTCCCTCCCTCTTTCTCTGCTTATCTCTCCCCCACCCTTGTATCTCCTTCACTCTTGTCTCTACCCCCACCCTTGTCTCTCCTTGTACTTCACTATTGTCTCTACCCCCACCCTTGTCTCTCTCTCCCCCTTGTCTCTCCCCTCCCCATTGTCTCCCCCCTTGTCTCTCCCCTTCCCCTTGTGTCTCCCATTACCCTTGTCTCTCCCCCTGGTCTCTCCCACCCTGCTCTCTCTACCCCCTTGTTTCACCCAACCTTGTCTCTCCCATTCTCCCTTGTCTCCCACACCCTTCTATCTCTCCCCCACACTTCTCTTTCCCATTCTCCACTGTCTTCCCCCTTCTTTCTTCCCCCTTCTCTCCCCCCTTCTCCCTTGTCTCCCCCACCCTTCTCTTTCCCCTCTTGTCTCTCCACTTCCCCTTGTCTCCCCCTTCTCCCTTGTCTCTCCCCTACCCCATAACAACTTACCTTCCCCTTGCCTCTCCCCCTGCGGATCTCGAGGAGTCTGCTCGCCTGTGCCGTGCGCGCACGCTAGCACAGCCCTTCCTTCTTTCATTGACGGGAGAGTGCTCAGGCGCCGTGCTCGCGCACAAAGAGCAGACCCAGCATGCTGCCGGCGACCTATGGCCGCGTGCCCACAGAAGGGGCACGGCGTGCCACCTGTGGCACGCGTGCCATAGGTTCGCCACCACTGCCCTATATAGTACTGTGTGTGTCACTCCATAGCACTGACTCCCTATATAGTACTGTGTGTGTCACTCTATAGCACTGACTCCCTATGTAGTACTGTGTGTGTCACTCCATAGCACTGACTCCCTATATAGTACTGTGTGTGTCACTCCATAGCACTGACTCTCTATATAGTACTCAGGGAGTCAGTGCTATAGAGTGACACACAGAGTACTATATAGGGAGTCAGTGCTATAGAGTGACACACAGTACTATATAGGGAGTCAGTGCTATGGAGTGACATAGGGAGTCAGTGCTATAGAGTGACACACAATGTCACTCTATAGCACTGACTCCCTATATAGTACTGTGTGTGTCACTCTATAGCACTGACTCCCTATATAGTACTGTGTGTCACTCTATAGCACTGACTCCCTATATAGTACTCTGTGTGTGTGTCACTCTATAGCACTGACTCCCTATATAGTACTGTGTGTGTCACTCTATAGCACAGACTCCCCATATAGTACTCTGTGTGTGTGTCACTCTATAGCACTGACTCCCTATATAGTACTCTGTGTGTCACTCTATAGCACAGACTCCCTATATAGTACTGTGTGTGTCACTCTATAGCACTGACTCCCTATATAGTACTGTGTGTGTCACTCTATAGCACTGACTCCCTATATAGTACTGTGTGTGTGTCACTCTATAGCACTGACTCCCTATATAGTACTGTGTGTGTCACTCTATAGCACTGACTCCCTATATAGTACTGTGTGTGTCACTCTATAGCACAGACTCCCTATATAGTACTGTGTGTCACTCTATAGCACTGACTCCCTATATAGTACTGTGTGTCACTCTATAGCACTGACTCCCTATATAGTACTGTGTGTGTCACTCTATAGCACTGACTCCCTATATAGTACTGTGTGTGTCACTCTATAGCACTGACTCCCTATATAGTACTGTGTGTGTCACTCTATAGCACTGACTCCCTATATAGTACTGTGTGTGTCACTCCATAGCACTGACTCCCTATATAGTACTGTGTGTGTCACTCTATAGCACTGACTCCCTATGTAGTACTGTGTGTGTCACTCCATAGCACTGACTCCCTATATAGTACTGTGTGTGTCACTCCATAGCACTGACTCCCTATATAGTACTCAGGGAGTCAGTGCTATAGAGTGACACACAGAGTACTATATAGGGAGTCAGTGCTATAGAGTGACACACAGTACTATATAGGGAGTCAGTGCTATGGAGTGACATAGGGAGTCAGTGCTATAGAGTGACACACAATGTCACTCCATAGCACTGACTCCCTATATAGTACTGTGTGTGTCACTCTATAGCACTGACTCCCTATATAGTACTGTGTGTCACTCTATAGCACTGACTCCCTATATAGTACTCTGTGTGTCACTCTATAGCACTGACTCCCTATGTCACTCTATAGCACTGACTCCCTATATAGTACTGTGTGTCACTCTATAGCACTGACTCCCTATATAGTACTGTGTGTCACTCTATAGCACTGACTCCCTATATAGTACTGTGTGTGTCACTCTATAGCACTGACTCCCTATATAGTACTGTGTGTGTCACTCTATAGCACTGACTCCCTATATAGTACTGTGTGTGTCACTCTGTAGCACTGACTCCCTATATAGTACTGTGTGTGTCACTCTATAGCACTGACTCCCTATATAGTACTGTGTGTGTCACTCCATAGCACTGACTCCCTATATAGTACTGTGTGTGTCACTCTATAGCACTGACTCCCTATATAGTACTGTGTGTGTCACTCTATAGCACAGACTCCCCATATAGTACTCTGTGTGTGTGTCACTCTATAGCACTGACTCCCTATATAGTACTCTGTGTGTCACTCTATAGCACAGACTCCCTATATAGTACTGTGTGTGTCACTCTATAGCACTGACTCCCTATATAGTACTGTGTGTGTCACTCTATAGCACTGACTCCCTATATAGTACTGTGTGTGTGTCACTCTATAGCACTGACTCCCTATATAGTACTGTGTGTGTCACTCTATAGCACTGACTCCCTATATAGTACTGTGTGTGTCACTCTATAGCACAGACTCCCTATATAGTACTGTGTGTCACTCTATAGCACTGACTCCCTATATAGTACTGTGTGTCACTCTATAGCACTGACTCCCTATATAGTACTGTGTGTGTCACTCTATAGCACTGACTCCCTATATAGTACTGTGTGTGTCACTCTATAGCACTGACTCCCTATATAGTACTGTGTGTGTCACTCTATAGCACTGACTCCCTATATAGTACTGTGTGTGTCACTCTATAGCACTGACTCCCTATATAGTACTGTGTGTGTCACTCTATAGCACTGACTCCCTATATAGTACTGTGTGTGTCACTCCATAGCACTGACTCCCTATATAGTACTGTGTGTGTCACTCTATAGCACTGACTCCCTATATAGTACTGTGTGTGTCACTCTATAGCACAGACTCCCTATATAGTACTCTGTGTGTGTCACTCTATAGCACAGACTCCCTATATAGTACTCTGTGTGTGTCACTCTATAGCACTGACTCCCTATATAGTACTCTGTGTGTCACTCTATAGCACAGACTCCCTATATAGTACTGTGTGTGTCACTCTATAGTACTGACTCCCTATATAGTACTGTGTGTGTCACTCTATAGCACTGACTCCCTATATATTACTGTGTGTGTGTCACTCTATAGCACTGACTCCCTATATAGTACTGTGTGTGTCACTCTATAGCACTGACTCCCTATATAGTACTCTGTGTGTGTCACTCTATAGCACTGACTCCCTATATAGTACTGTGTGTGTCACTATATAGCACTGACTCCCTATATAGTACTGTGTGTGTCACTCTATAGCACAGACTCCCTATATAGTACTGTGTGTGTCACTCTATAGCACTGACTCCCTATATAGTACTGTGTGTGTCACTCTATAGCACTGACTCCCTATATAGTACTGTGTGTGTCACTCTATAGCACTGACTCCCTATATAGTACTCTGTGTGTCACTCTATAGCACTGACTCCCTATATAGTACTCTGTGTGTCACTCTATAGCACTGACTCCCTATATAGTACTGTGTGTGTCACTATAGCACTGACTCCCTATATAGTACTGTGTGTCACTCTATAGCACTGACTCCCTATATAGTACTGTGTGTGTCACTCTATAGCACTGACTCCCTATATAGTACTGTGTGTGTCACTCTATAGCACTGACTCCCTATATAGTACTGTGTGTGTCACTCTATAGCACTGACTCCCTATATAGTACTGTGTGTGTCACTCTATAGCACTGACTCCCTATATAGTACTGTGTGTGTCACTCTATAGCACTGACTCCCTATATAGTACTGTGTGTGTCACTCCATAGCACTGACTCCCTATATAGTACTGTGTGTGTCACTCTATAGCACTGACTCCCTATATAGTACTCTGTGTGTGTCACTCTATAGCACAGACTCCCTATATAGTACTCTGTGTGTGTCACTCTATAGCACAGACTCCCTATATAGTACTCTGTGTGTGTCACTCTATAGCACTGACTCCCTATATAGTACTCTGTGTGTCACTCTATAGCACAGACTCCCTATATAGTACTGTGTGTGTCACTCTATAGTACTGACTCCCTATATAGTACTGTGTGTGTCACTCTATAGCACTGACTCCCTATATATTACTGTGTGTGTGTCACTCTATAGCACTGACTCCCTATATAGTACTGTGTGTGTCACTCTATAGCACTGACTCCCTATATAGTACTCTGTGTGTGTCACTCTATAGCACTGACTCCCTATATAGTACTGTGTGTGTCACTATATAGCACTGACTCCCTATATAGTACTGTGTGTGTCACTCTATAGCACAGACTCCCTATATAGTACTGTGTGTGTCACTCTATAGCACTGACTCCCTATATAGTACTGTGTGTGTCACTCTATAGCACTGACTCCCTATATAGTACTGTGTGTGTCACTCTATAGCACTGACTCCCTATATAGTACTCTGTGTGTCACTCTATAGCACTGACTCCCTATATAGTACTCTGTGTGTCACTCTATAGCACTGACTCCCTATATAGTACTGTGTGTGTCACTCTATAGCACTGACTCCCTATATAGTACTGTGTGTCACTCTATAGCACTGACTCCCTATATAGTACTGTGTGTGTCACTCTATAGCACTGACTCCCTATATAGTACTGTGTGTGTCACTCTATAGCACTGACTCCCTATATAGTACTGTGTGTGTCACTCTATAGCACTGACTCCCTATATAGTACTGTGTGTGTCACTCTATAGCACTGACTCCCTATATAGTACTGTCACTAGCACTGTATATGGTACAGTGTGTGTCATTGTATATACTATTGTCACTGTATATAGTATGGTGTCCAGGCAGGAAGTTCTTTCAGGAACAATACCGAGGACCTGATGTAAATAAACACAACCCTCTGTGACTCACCTGAGCTGTATATTTCTGTTGCTGTTACCGTATTTACCTTTTTGTGTTACAAATGTCAGTAAATAAAGGTTTATATACCCCGGGGATTTGTTCTTATTGGGTTTGGCTGGGGCTGTAGCCAACTGGGAATAACTGGAGTAAAAAGGAACAAAGCTTTATGTTCCTGAGGGGTCACATATAGGGGGATCTGGCACTTGGCTCAGTACTGTTGTATCTGGAGCAGAGACCACCAGTAGCTCAGATGTGTAGGATACATATAATCCGTATAGCAGTATAAAGTATTTTTATGGTACTATTTAGTGACCAGGAATTGATAGTCAGTAGTAATACAGGTTTAGATGTTGTGTGTACAAACCGCTAATAACTTGCATAGGAGAAGAGACTAGCATCGGGGAGGAAACAATGCTTGGTTTTCCTAAACTTCTTTTTACATGGGGCAGTCCTTTTATAAATGAGATCTGTCCTTATTTGAAAGAGACTTACTAATAAAGGTGAAAAAGTATATATTGATCTTAATCAATACACACGCACACATACGTATCCTTAGCTTTCACAAAGTCTCCAGGGAGAGACGATACATTGTGGGACATTCTTATTAGGCAAGTAATACAAAATTCTATAAACAAACAATTTATTACAATAAAAACCCACCATACAATAAATGGGCTTTTAGTGTTGCTATAAGTGAAATGCCAACTGGGGTAATAAGGAGTGAGGGGCAATTTTCTAGGATAATAATTCTGTTTTGTATAAATTATGTTGATCTACTATCAAAACAAGAGATCTTCAAAACTAATGGCGAAAACATAAACCTTTTAGAGACTAGTTGTTGGAAAGGAATTGGATGCATCTGGAGAACTGTTCTGTACAATGCCAGATAATCCTTCCAAATGCAAATAATATGTTATTATACCTGATGTTTTATATGATGGGAGAATTTCTTAAATATGTAAGTTTCCTGGATCATGAATGTATCTGATAGAGGAGAATAAGTAGTGTATGAAAACACATTTTGCATAAAAAAAATGCACAATAATCCCTAGTAAACTTACCCTCGAGTTAGCTAAATTCTTTCAGGCAGTGGATTTTGAGACAGAATGTCCAAGCTAAATTTGCAAACAAAAATCATAATTAGTTGTGGCCAATCATAGGCAGGTACAATAATATATCTTTCTCTGAGACAAAGCTGCTCATACTGACAGCTGATTGGCTAGAACACAACTCTGCACAGCTCTTGGGCTAGGGTGCTCTTGCATAGTTTCCTGGGGTTTGGAGCTCACACAAGAAATTTCAAATGTACTTTAAATTCAAAAAGAATTCCTCAATAAAATGATTTGATATGAGGCGCCCAATCAAAAAAAAACTTAAACGTTATATTCCACAAACACCCAGATACAGTTTTAGACCCCATGGTAGTGCGTGCTTTCACAGAAATACATTCCTTTTTTTATCTAGGTTTATTTGCTTTACATTCCTTTGTGTAATTGTAATATATAAAATGTACACCTCACTTATTTGTACAAGCCTATCAGTTTCTGGTGCCACCCCATATCTTCCTGTTTACTTCCATCTTTCACATCTGTGTCCTGGCAGCACTGCATGCTGGCGTCTGTTATATACCCCCGTGCTTTTGGCCTCACAATATAAGACTACGGTAGTCTGAAGCCCTCATTGGATGTGGAATTTGTTTCTGAAATACAGCTCTGCTGGGTCACAGATGAAAGAGATGGCAGTACATATGGGAGCAAGCAAGTAGAAAGACTGCATTTCCAGAAGCTGACAGGCTTTTAGTTTGTTTGTTAAAAGTACATTGTATATTTTTACATGTTGATTGCATACATGACGATTTAAAAAAAATTAAAATGTCTTTAAGTATAAAGTTTAGTAATGTAGATATTTGAGAGGATAACAAATGTCTAGATACAGTTTTTCAACAAAAAAGTGTTTGGTTGTGTTTTTTTACAGAAGTTTTTAGTTAGTGAAGACCTTGCTTTTGGATAGAAGTTCACTAACTAAAAACATCTATAAAAAAAATATGCTGTGTGCTTAAATAGAGCCCTTCTAAATTTACCAAATCACAATTTAATAACATCCATAGGCCCTCATTCAATTGCAATTTGCCCAATTGAATAGGGCCCTAAATAATCACATTACATATATTTTTGAAATAAGTTTTTGGTTAGCAAGCATCTATCCAAAAGAAAGGTTTTAACTAACTAAAAACGTCTTTCAAAAATATATTGTATGTGCTTATTTAGGGTCTGATTCAATTGGGCAAATTGCAATTGAATGAGGCCCATAGTATTTAAGGTTGAAAAAAGACTTTCAGTCCATCAGGTTCAACCTTTTAAGATCTCCTCTGGTCTGCAATATGCGGATTAACTATTAATGAATTATCGTGCATACTCGAGTATAAGCCGATGCGAGTATAAGCCGAGGCACCCATTTTACCACAAAATACTGGGTAAAATGAGTGACTCGAGTATAAGCCGAGGGTGGGAAATGTGCTGCCCTCTGTGTCCCCCACTCTCTCTGTGTCTCTTCTCCCCTCTCCCTTCCCTGTGTCTCTTCTCCCCTCTCCCTTCCCTGTGTCTCTTCCAACCTCTCCCTTCCCTGTGTCTCTTCCAACCTCCCTCCTCATCCTCAACCCCCCCAGGGGGGAGGGAAAGAGACAAGGGGGTGGGTTAGAGAGACACGAGGGGGAGAGTGACTCGAGTTTTTGCCTTAAAAAAGGGCTGAAAAACTCGGATTATACTCGAGTATATACGGTAGTTGTATTAAAATAAAATCAATTCCCTCCTGATCCCAGATACCGCCGAATGGACTTCTCCCTGGATCAATACTGCCTCTCTAATTATCCATGATAACCCTGAATTCCCTTTTTAATTATAAATAAATCCAGTCCCCTTTTAAAGTTATCGAATCCGCTGTCACCACCTCCTCTGGTAGAGAATTCCACAGATTAACCACCCTTACTGTGAAGAACCCTTTTCTTTCTTTAAGGTGGAATCTTTTTACTTCTAACCTCAAGGGATGTCCTCTTGTCAGTTGAAAAACTCTTGGCACAAAAAGCTCCCCTGACAAATCTTTATACTGACCCTGGATGTATATATATATATAAGGTTATCATAACTCCTCTTAGACGCCTTTTTTCTTGAGAAAATAAGTTTAATTTGGTTAGTCTTTCTTCATAACTTAGCCCCTCCATTCCCCTTATTAGTTTTGTTGCCCTCCTCTGTACCTTTTCCAGCTCTAAAATGTCCTTTTTATGAAGTGGTGCCCAAAATTGTACTCCGTATTCCAAATGGGGGCGTACTATAGACCCGGGGCTTTGTTAACGTTTATTTTGTTCATACCTCTTTTGGATTACTTCCTGTGTTAAAATTTGCCCTTTTAAAATTAAGAGTTTTCGTTGGCCCCTTAAAAAACATTTTTTTTTAAATTCAATCTCAAATGAGACTGTGTTGTGATCACTGTTTCCCAAAGGTTGCCCTATTCCAACATTTGATACTATATCAATATTACTTGTGATGAGTAAATCTAAGATAGCTTCATTTCTAGTAGGTTCTTGTATAACCTGGGCCAGATAATGATCCCCGAGTGTACTCAAGAGCCTGCTCCCCTTAGATGTACTGCTGGTCTCCTTTATCCAGTTTATTTCAGGGTAATTAAATCTCCCATTATTAGAACTTGCCCATGCTTAGCTGCATTTTCAATCTGTAACAATAATTGTATTTCCTCACTATCAGCTATATTTGGGGGTTTATAGCATACTCCTACTAATCTTTTTGAATTTGCTGCTCCGCTATTTAACTCTACCCACAAACATTCAGCTTTATCACTAGGTCCACCATAAATATCTTCTCTGACTAATAGGCTTAAATTCAGGCTTAACATACAGACAAATCCCTCCTCGTTTACCATTGCCTCTATCTTTCCTAAATAGGTTATAACCATCCAGATTTACAGTCCAATCATGAGATTCATCCCACCACGTTTCGGTAATGCCCATTTTTCATTAATTGCTAATAATTCTAAATCTCCCATTTTTCCTGGCAAGCATCTGGCATTAGCAAGCATACACCTTATGTTATGAGTCTGTAGTTCTGAAGTGCCTGCCACTGTACTTGAATTACTTAGTACTACCTCCCTATTGACTATAATACCCCTCCCCCATCTCCTCCCCTATGAGTTCTTAATTCATCCCTTATACCCTCTACACTTTTTACCCTATTACTTATATCTAGTCCCTCCCCCCCACCTACTAGTTTAAAAACTCCTCCAGCCTTTCTACCATCTTATCCCCTAGTACAAAAGCTCCCTCATCATTAAGGTGCAATCCATCCCTACTGAAGTGAGAAGTCAGCCCAGTGCTCTAAAAACCCAAACCCCTCCTTAGTGCACCACATCTTTAGCCACGCATTAACCTCCCTAAGCTGGTAGTACTTTAGAAAATACTACCTTGGAGGTCCTTGCCTTCAGCTTATTACCTAGTTCTCTAAAATCATTCTTTACGACACTCCATCTTCCACTAACTTTGTCATTGGTACCAAGACCGCCGGTTCATTTCCAGCCCCTCCCAATAATTTGTCTACCCGATCCACAACATGACGAACCCGAGCACCCGGTCGACAGCAAACTGTTGGATTGCTTGGATCTGGGTGTCAAATCACCCTGTCTACCTTCCTAATAAAAGAGTTCCCTACAACCAAAACTTGTCTGTTGCTCTGCCTATTTTGCCCTCCCTCTCCTCCAGTAGAGCTGTTCGCCCGGCTGTTAGAGGGAACAGCTCTATCTGTCATTGCCATTCCTGAATGGACATCCCCAACAGTTTCACTCAATCTGGCAAATCTGTTGGTGTTTGCCAACTCAGATCTTGCCTGCCTCCTCCTGTTCCCCCTGCTTCCCCTTCTAACTGTAACCCAGCTACCTCCCTGGACATCCTCACTAGCCCCAGCTCCGCCCTCCATGCTGGGCCCAGCTAAACTGTGCTCAGTGAGCACCACCTCCCTTTCCAGTGGAGCAATATCACTAAGTGCTGCAATTCTCTCCAGATCTCCAATTTGAGCTTCCAGAGAGGCAACATGCTCACACCACCAAGCACATACGGATTTTGCAAAAAGCCGTACAAGATACACTATTAACAAGGACGCTACATCGTACACACCGCCATTTTACAACAATAACTTACACAATGCGGAAGTACACAGCTACCCTAACGACTTTTCCTCGCTCACGCAGTCTATTTACACTACACACTGCACATATTGCTGACACACATCAGCTCCACAACAGTGCAAACCGACATTGGAGGCTGTAGGAACATCAAAACAGATTGTCAGCTCTTCAGCACAATGCTTCCTGCATATATTACTTAAAAATAGGTAAAGTATATACATTTTTTTTATTTAATTAGCATACAAAAAACATATACACAAAAAAAAATACACTGAAACAATACACAAAAGCCATTCACTGCGCCACTCACAATGAGCGCCAACGCTGCTCATAGTACACAAAGCCTTGCAATAAGCGCAAAAAACAGATCGCCGCCGACCAAACAATAACACCAAAAGCGACGATCAGACAAAAAAAATACTACAACCAACAGCCTCGCAATGAGCGCCGAAGGATCTTGGACCACCGACAAAATTATTGTCTTGACCAAACAGCATTACCTGCCTTACAATTTTATTGCTGTCATTTTTTGACGGGCAAGTTGCTAGTGTATATAATATCCCTGTGTATCTATTTACTCTTACATCTCTCTCACTGTCAACAACGACATCCTCACCTCCTCCTCCCAAGCCCGTTGTCTTGGAGTTCTACTGGACCCCCCTCTGTCTTTCATCCCTCACATACAATCACTAACTAAATCTTGTCTTCTCCATCTAAAAAATTCACTGTCTGAACCTAATTTATGTACATCGCTACGGAATATGTTGGCACGTTATAAATAAACTATAATAATAATTTACTTTGATGTACTTTATTTCATTGAGAAGTGCTAATAAGAATTGTTTTACTGCCTAAAATCAAACAAATAGTCCATGTATGGGTCTGCCCTCTGCAGTGTATGCAGACACAGACTCTGGCTGGATATGCAGTGTCCCGTACTAACCAATCAGTGACCAACTCTCAGCAACTTGCTGCTGAGATGTGTTCTCTGATAGATTAGGACACTACACTCTGCATTCAGCTCTACAGAGGCTGTGTCTGCATACGCTCCACTCCCATACAGATATTATTTGTTGACTTTAGGCAGCTGAAGCAGCTTATAAGCACTTCTTAATAAATTAAACTGCATAAAAGGGATATTATATACCCAGTAACGTTCAGGAACTTTCCAAGTTGCTTTAAGTAGTTTTTAGTGGTTACAGTGTCGAAAGTGTTAAGTTTAAATGTAACCTAAACCAATTGTTTCTGTTCCTTTCACAGCCTTCTCTAATTCTCTATATACAGTGTAATAACCAGACCAGACTGGCAGCAAGTCTGAAAGACAAGATGTTTCCTCCATTCTCCCTCCCCGCTGCCGTTCTTTTATTTTGTGTCACATTTCCTGTCCTCCGCAGCCTTTGTTTAATGATCTTTTGTAGTTTCATTTGCATTTGAATGTGCATATTGATGGACTTGCAACGCTCATGATATTTCATTGAAGGTAATATTATGACTGCGTTGCATATTTGTAATTGTCTCATGCTCGTTTCCTGTTCTCTTAATAATAATTATAATAATATTTCTAAAAAAATTAGTGTTCTTATATATTTCAGAGCTCAGAATACTCTTACAATGTAACTAACATACAATACCACATAGCGGACGAGTTAAATGATAGCTACTTTGTTATAATATGAATAGAAAAGGCAGAGATATATCCCACTTCTATGCAGCCGTCTTATTTAAATATCTCAATCAGTTTTAGAAGACCAAAAAAGGTTGTTTTTGTTTTTTTTACATTCTATATTATAGTTTTTTTTTTAAATATTCCTTTGGAAATCTTTTGCTAACAACTTGCACATTACCCAGCAATGCCTTACTCTCAAGTGTTTGCAGCCTGAATTCCTGTGGAAAGTTTCTTCTTTTTCGTGAGATTGTTCCTGAGGGTAAAAAGTAAAACAGAATGCGTTATATTTTGTAAAAGATGTTTTGGAGCAAGGAAAACAATATATGTGTTTTTTTATATATATATATATATATATATATATATATATATATATATATATATATATATATAAAGTGAGTTAGCCGAGAATGTCCAGTAATCCAGTTGAATAATCAGAGTATTGCAGTGAATAGTGATACCTTTTTTATTGGACAAACGTATTCATAATAAAGCGACAAGCTTTCGAGAGATAATGCCTCTCTTTATCAAGTCAAAAAAGTCAGTATCGATAAAGAGAGGCATTATCTCTCGAAAGCTTGTCGCTTTATTATGAATACGTTTGTCCAATAAAAAAGGTATCACTATTCACTGCAATACTCTGATTATTCAAATATATATATATATATATATATATATATATATATATATATATATATATTTATATATTACACACACACACACATTGGATATAAAAAGTCTACACACCCCTGTTAAAATATCAGGTTTCTGTTCTGTAAAAAAATGAGACAAAGATAAATCATTTCAGAACTTTTTCCACCTTTAATGTGACCTATAAACTGTACAACTCAATTGAAAAACAAACTGAAATCTTTTAGGTAGAGGGAAGAAAAAATATAAAAATAAAATAATATGGTTGCATAAGTATGCACACCCTTAAACTAATAATACTTTGTTGAAGCACCTTTTGATTTTATTACAGCACTCAGCTTTTTTGGGAATGAGTCTATCAGCATGGCACATTTTGACTTGGCAAGATTTGCCCACTCTTCTTTGCAAAAACACTCCAAATCTGTCAGATTGCGAGGGCATCTCCTGTGCACAGCCCTCTTCAGATCACCCCACAGATTTTCAACAGGATTGAGGTCTGGGCTCTGGCTGGGCCATTCCAAAACTGTAATCTTCTTCTGGTGAAGCCATTCCTTTGTTGATTTGGATGTATGCTTTGGGTCGTTGTTATGCTGAAAGATGAAGTTCCTCTTCATGTTCAGCTTTCTAGCAGAAGCCTGAAGGTTTTGTGCCAATATTGACTGGTATTTGGAACTGTTCATAATTCCCTCTATCTTAACTAAGGCCCCAGTTCCAGCTGAAGAAAAACAGCCCCAAAGCATGATGCTGCCACCACCATGCTTCACTGTGGGTATGGTGTTCTTTTGGTGATGTGCAGTGTTGTTTTTGCGCCAAACATATCTTTTGGAATTATGGCCAATAAGTTCAACCTTGGTTTCATCAGACCATAACACCTTTTCCCACATGCTTTTGGGAGACTTCAGATGTGTTTTTGCAAAATGTAGCCTGGCTTGGATGTTTTTCTTCATAAGAAAAGGCTTTCGTCTTGCCACTCTACCCCATAGCCCAGACATATGAAAAATACAAGAGATTGTTGTCACATGTACCACACAGCCAGTACTTGCCAGATATTCCTGCAGCTCCTTTAATGTTGCTGTAGGCCTCTTGGTAGCCTCCCAGACCAGTTTTCTTCTCGTCTTTTCATAAATTTTGGAGGGAGCTCCAGCTCTTGGTAATGTCACTGTTGTGCCATATTTTCTCCACTTGATGATGACTGTCTTCACTGTGTTCCATGGTATATCTAATGCCTTGGAAATTCTTTTGTACCCTTCTCCTGACTGATACCTTTTAACAATGAGATCCCTCTGATGCTTTGGAAGCTCTCTGTGGACCATGCTGTGGGATGCAACTAAGAAAATTTCCGGAAAGACCAACTAGAGCAGCTGATCTTTATTTGTTGTTAATCAGAGGCACTTTAAATGATGGCAGGTGTATGCTGATGCCTATTTAACACGATTTGGAATGTGATTGCTTAATTCTGAACACAGCTACATCCCCAGTTATAAGAGGGTGTGCAGACTTATGCAACCACATTATTTTTGTTTTGTTTTTCAATTGAGTTGTACAGTTTATAGGTCATATTAAAGGTGGAAAAAGTTCTGAAATTATTTATCTTTGTCTCATTTTTTTACAACACAGAAACCTGAAATTTTAACAGGGGTGTGTAGACTTTTTATATCTACAGTATATTTATATATACAGACACACACAGAGAGAGATAATCTATATATTAGTATACAAATACCTGCCAATCTGTAATCACATTAAAATCTAATATTATATAAAACCTCACAAATTTCTATTATCTTTCAGGATGCTGGGCATGCAGACCTGTCACAGAGAAGCCCTAATTAAGCTGCGTATAACGATATTAAAGGAAATGGTGCTGGACGAGTTATTGGAACACCTTGTGGCAAAAAAAGTATTGACTGACACTATGCAAGAGTACATCACTGTGAGTGGAGAGAGTGTATAAATGACATCAAATCTGCTAATCGGGAGAGATCAATAAATACAGATATAATTATTAGTTGTTTTAGATTTTTTTTCATCATAAAGTTCAGTATAAGAAGGATCCCAAACAACTTTGTTTTACATTTATTATTTTATGTGTTTCAAAATAATTGTTGCACAGACTCACAATGCATGCTCTTATTATGGAGCAAGTATAGGCGTATTTGCACAGAATAATGGCACGCTCAAATATTTGGGCATTGAAAGGGAACCATAATATAGCATAATTTGCTGAGTGTGTATGTATTAGGGTGTGTTATATATGTTTCAATATTTGTGAAATAGGCCTAAAATAATAATAAAAAAAGTAGATGTACCACATATGGAAACCTTCACTTGTTACAAGTGATTCTAAGGGCACATACTAGTAGTTGTAAGTTATGTTACCAGATGGGATAAAGATTAGGCTGCATGCATCTGCTACTTCATTATTATATCTGTTCATGCATCCTCATAATATTGCCGATTTAGGATAGCAAAACTAACTGCGGCTCACAAGCTCAAGCCTTGACATGTATGGTTTTGTTTTTTTATATACACATATATTATTTATTTATACTATGCACACATTGGACAGGGACTGGCAAGTTTTAGACACCAGGGCCTCATTCAATTGCGATTTGGCCAATTGAATAGGGCTCTATATAAGCACAGAGCATACTTTTTTTACAGAAGTTTTTAGTTAGTGAAGACCTTGCTTTTGGATAGAAGATCACTAACTAAAAACTTCTGTAAAAAAAAAAATGCTATGTGCTTATATAGAGCCCTATTCAATTGGCCAAATCACATTTGAATGAGGCCCCAGGACAGATGCAGTTTCGTTTTATCACAGTGAGTTTAAGAGTATACCAAATATGACAAGAAGATCATATACTAATAATATGTAAACCATAACAACAGGTATGATGACTAATCAATGGGACACTCTTTATTAATGAAAACTCATCAAGTAAGTATCATAAGCACAAATAGTTATAAGTGGTATCTATACACCTACCACATATTGCTTGGATGTCAGACCTAAGAATATATATATATATTAGTTATCAAGGTTAAAAAAATACTTTGTAGTCCATCAAGGTCAACCTTTTTAGATCTCTTCTAAACGTTGTAATATGTGGATTAAATGATCCAGAGGAAGGCAAACCATGAGAACAATTTTATATAAATATATATCAGATCAGCTACATAGAAATGATCAGCTACAGAGAAATAAGTAACAAAGATAACTCACATTGTATTATCTCTACTATCACCCCAAGACATCAGTACATTATTTTAAACAAATTGATCCATGTTAGTTCTCTCAACAGTTAACCCTCCATCTAAAATTTGAATTTTAACTTCACTAATATTTGGACCGTTCATGTTGGTTTTCTAAACTTCAGATCATTAATTGTTCATGCATCAAAACACTCTGAACGCTTGATACAAATGTTATGCATTCTGTGTCCATGGTCCATAGTATTGCCTTGAAATGAGTCTGTAGTGACAATACTAATGGCATTTGTATATGCTCTCACCTTATTCCACTTATAACCGGAATAAATATCCTGAAGTATATCAGTCTGGTCTCACTCAATAGAATGGTCCAGCCCCGAAATACCAGGCAATTCTACCCTGAACAGGAGAAACGGCATTTCAGCCATTAGTGGGTGTAGCTGGCCTCTTGACTGTAACAAACAGCCAGGTATTTTACCTTATATCCATTCCCTCACTCCTTTTGTATCACTTGCCCAACAATCTTCTTTAGATTGTCATCTCATTAATGTTACTGTGTTACATACTCACTGTATTCAATTCCTTGTACATAGCAATGCAAAGATGATGGCACTTCCTTTTTTTTTCTTATGCAAATGAGTCTTAGTCTCCCTAAGGGTGATAGTGGCTCCTTTCTCACTGTGCTTTACAGAATTAATAACATGAAGATGTAATATCTCTGGAGTTTGAGTTTCAAATCGGTTCAGATTACGCATAAAGTTCATTCACTTTTACTTTGGTTTACTTAAGTTTTTGAAGTCGACATTTCATAAATTAACCATTTATTAAGTAAAAACATAAAGGTCCCCCCTCCCAGTTTTGGAGGTGGAAGCCTAGGATAGGAAATGAACATGTTGTCTTTATATTTCCTTTTGTCTGCCCATCATTCAGTCAGAAGGCAACCAGTTCAAGAGGAACGTCGCATTGTTATCACTGCTCCCAAAACGAGGTCCACAAGCATTCGATCTTTTCTGTAAAGCCCTCATAGATACTGGTCAGAAGCACTTGGCTGCACAACTGAAGGAGGAGGCAAGGAAAGTTGGTGTCAAACAAACCGTGAGTATGGGATAATAATCACATCCAACAAATTAAGAATATACCATCCTTACATTGTCTAGCATACAATTAAAATAACATTAAACACTGCATATTTGTGCATTGGTAATGAATGATGTGCAGAGTGGACAGGTAAATGAAACCTGTCTGCAAGGAAACCTTACAAGTGATCTCAAAATCAATTAACTGTGTTGGGAATTGTTTTCGTTTTATATAGAAGAATGATATAATGTAACCTCTTATGAAATGCGTTCACAGCCTTCAGTATTCTCTAAATTGTGTCCTTTTTAATCAGACTGGAGTGTACCTTTTTAAGTATAACATTGGCATTATGACATCATCTATTTTTTCTCTGGTATCATAAATTGCTTTTATCACCTAGGCATATCTTTCATCTAGGCATATGTAGTACAATCCTATACTAACAATGTTGGTTTTAATAGTTGTGTTTTTGTTTTTTTAATATATTTTAATAAAATAAATTTTCAATTTTTACTTTTTTATTCACCACAACATCCCATGCTTTTTTCTTCTTAATTCTAAAACATTTTATCTGGCAAACGCTCTGTGCGTAAAATGCTATTTATTATTCTTCTGTATTCACAATTGACAATGCAAACCCAACAAATTCATTTGTAGGTCTCTTGTAATATTTTCTCCCAACAAAGTTTAATTAAACTTGTTTCTATGCAGCTCTCATTCTTCAGCCATGATTATTTGTATGGTGTCAAAAAGTACACAATCTCTGCAGTGTGATGGTGTAGTTGGGCAAGAAAATTGAAGAAAAAAAAAAGTTAATGTATACACAGTTACAAATCATTGAACATTTTCTGTGATCTAAACTAGTGCTTCTCAAACGTCTCCTCAGGACCCACCAGACAGGCCATGATTTATAGAATACACAGGTGAAGCAATGTGAGGCTCCACTGCCTGTTGAATACTAGTTACCTGACCTTTGTTCACACATCGTTTCACATAAATAATGGCTGGTCTGGTGCGTCGTGAGGAGAGGTTTGAGAACCACTGATCTAAACAAAAGCTTGTGATTTCCACTACTCTTTAACAGGGGGGCAAAACAAACTGAAGTAGGACTAGACAATAATGCATACATTAAAAGAATTGGACATAACTTTGAAATAGTCACCACAACACCAAATTGATTTAATGGTAAAGTGCATTAATACTAGCTATAAATTATAGTAGCTGTTTTTTTTTGTACAGTAAATCATTTCTTAAATATTTAGAATTGATTTTGTGGCTCTATATGCTAATGTGCAACTCAGAGTACATGATCTGCCAGATAACATTGGGGGTCTTTATTTTGGCCACTAGAGAGACCATAAAGCAGACTGTAATCTTAAATAGCATATTGAATCCGCTAAATATGCACAAGCTGCTCATTTTCATATAAATACAATAACAACATGGAATTTTCCAGGATTGATTCATTTTAGAATAAATGGATAACACAACATAGAGCTAAATTTTCATGCTCTTTAAGAATAACAAAAAATCAAAACACCTTGATAGAATCCCTTTAAGGAGCCATGAATAAGAATTTAAAAGTCCAGATTCCATGTGTGTATGAACCATTACAGCCTATATGTCTTTACATAGGAATATATTTTATTGTTATTGCTTTGTGAACACTACAAGCGAAACCCCCTGAGCTGTATGTTTTTTTTTTTTATACCTAGCTGTTGGTGATTACCACTTTTGCTCTTGCACTTATACAGCGATAGGATCTAACACCAGATCTAGTTTTGAAGCACTAAATGACATACTTGGTATTTTCTGAGAACCTACTTGTGATTGGCCCATACAGAATGTATAATATTATTTTCTCTCAAACTGCAGGTTAAGAAAATACCGCTCTCTGTGCCAGAAACCACTCCCAGCATACATATTTGGAGAGGTGAGACTGGAAAGTTAAAGGTATATGGAAGTTTCATGGATTATCAATGCACCTGATAGATGAGAACCTGTAGTGTATGAAAACATTTTCTTGCATGAGATTTTGTTAAAGAAACTTCACTGAAAATAGAAGCTTAATTAGCATAACATTCATATATAGTTGTGGCCAATCAGAGGCAGGTACAACAATGTACCTGTTTCCCTCTGACAAAGCTGCCCAGGAGGCAGCTGTGATACTGACAGCTGATTCACTAAGGCACAACTCTGCGCAGCTCATTGGTTAGGACGCTCTTCCTACATGGGGGCCTTGGGGATGGAGCTCACACTAGAGCGTTCACTTTGAATTATACAGAATTTCTCAATAGAATTATTTGACGTGAGACGCATCCAATCAGACAAACTTACATACAGTATATCCCACAAACTTCCATATACCTTTAAATGACATGAGAACATATTTTCCATGTAATTATTCTTGTCACAGTTTGAAGATAAATTCCTTTTTATGGCGCGTTCTTCTCATTCTCTTTCCTTGTTGTGCCTCTTTCAGAGCCCTCTGAAGACTCAATTGATGATGGTGATGGTCCTGTCTCTGTGCAGATGTGCAGTGTGGATTTCTACATGTCTCACCATCAACAGGTCAGTGCAGTTTAATGCACATTGCATCAACTTCAGTTGTCATTACTGAGACTATTTATACCTTTTATTAAAATGTTTTAATTAGATATTTGCTAACACAAGTAAGATTTGTAATGGAGTGAGATTATGCTGTGTTCATTACATTTTTACTGGGCATTTAAACAGTTAATTGCTATTTTTTAATCATGCCCCCTCCTTTATAAGCTCAGAATCTCTCTACCCCCTGAATGAAGTACTGGGGTGGGAGCCATAGTTGGCAGACCACAACTGCAGTATTATAGTAGTTGGTGATTAGTAAGTGTGTTTGTACATGGCTTAAAGCTCAGTATACCCTGCTCCATACTACTAATGTGTATTTCAGAGAGTTAGTCCACCCCAGCCTCAATACTTCACTCAAAGGCTGGAGAGATTCAGAGCTTATACAGCCCAGGTGATCATTGAAAAAATGTAAGTAATTATTTAAATGCAAAGTAAGTTTAATAAAGTTTTTTTTTTTGTTCGTTTTGATTTTTTTCCTTGTGGAGCTCTACCTAACTTTTTTCTTTAGAGACCCTTTAACAAAGGATGTTCGGTCTACTTGCACATTCTATTTTATGAATGTGATCTGCTGCTGCAAATTCACTTTTTAATGACCTACTTGTAGTATGAGAAACCACTTTGTTCACTATGACAAAGATCAAAACACATTCAAATAGGAATGAAGCCGAGGGATGTTTTGTCAATTACACTGTATTTCTATGTGGTCTAGCAATGCCAGTTCTTTAGTGATGACTCTGCACCTTTTCTCTGCACCAGAGAATTTGATACCCATCACTTGTCGCAAACCTTCTGCTTTACCTTTCTCCTGTGCCCTCTGAAATGCATGATCTATCTGCAATAAACTTTCACTCATGACCTACAGTGCCTTGCAAAAGTATTCACCCCCCTTGGCATTTTTTGTGTTTTGTTGCCTCACAACCTGGAAATAACATGGATTGTTTGAGGATTTGCATCATTTAATTTACAGAACAGGCCCACAACTTTAAAGAATTTTTTAGTTTTTTTTATGAAGCAAACAACAAATAGGACAAAATAACAGAAACAGTCAATGTGCATAACTATTCACCCCCTAAAGTCAATACTTTGTAGAGCCACCTTTTGCTGCAATCACAGCTCCAAGTCGATTTGGATAAGTCTCTATGATCTTGCCACATCTTACCACTGGGATTTTTGCCCATTCCTCCTTGCAAAACTGCTCCAGCTCCTTCAAGTAGGATGGTTTGCGCTTGTGAACAATCTTTAAGTCTGACCACAGATTTTCTATTGGATTGAGGTCTGGGCTGTGACTAGGCCATTCCAACACATTTACATGTTTCCCATTAAACCACCCAAGTGTTGCTTTAGCAGTGTGTTTGGTGTCATTGTCCTGCTGGAAGGTGAACCTCCGTCCTAGCCTCACATCACACACAGAGTGGTACAGGTTTTGCTCAAGAATATCCCTGTATTTAGCACCATCCATCTTTCCCTCAACTCTGACCAGTTTCCCAGTCCCGGCTGCTGAAAAAAACATCTGTTTAAAGAAGCCTATCACCTTCCACCTTAACATGCACAACAATTCTGTCACCGTCCTTTACCACACCAAAACCCTTTCGATTGTAAATTTTTGCGGGTTTTCAATCTTGAAAAGTGCTTTGGGGAAATCACTATGGACACTGGGTTCTAAGCTCAAAGACAGGGACCTCCATCCTTTGCAATATGGTAATATTGCTATTGTTTTTTTGCGTTTTACTCAACCCATGTATAGTGCTACAGAATATGTTGGCGCATTGCAAATAAACGATAATAATAATAAAGGGACTCTAGCTATTCTTAAAAAGCACGAAAAACTAGTTATATGTTGTGTTTTCCAGTCCATGGAGATTCCATGTTGTGGTTGCTGTATTTTAATATTCATGAGTTGCTCATTTGCATGTATATAGCTGCTTTAATGTGCTAATTAGGATTACCATTTGCTTGTCTGTCTCTGTAGTGGCCAAAATAAAGGCGCCCCAATGTTATCTGGCAGTTTGATCCCTCTCCCACCATTATCAAGTGAGCTGCACATTAGCAAACAAGATGCAGAAATTATTTACTTTTCAGAAAATCTGCTAGTACAATGTATAATCAGTTTTAATGCTCTTTAAATCAACTTTATCTCTCTTTCAGGCATACAGAATGTATTCCCGCCCACGTGGTCTTGCTCTGATCATCAGTAATGTCCAGTTCTCTACACCTGAACTGGATTTTCGTTCTGGAGGCGATGTGGATACAGCTTCTTTAAATCACTTGTTCACCCAGTTGGGTTATGATGTTATAGTCCGAAATAACCTAACTGCACAGGTAATACTGGAGCTCACAAGGGTGGAGACCAGAATATATATTGGCATTTGCAGTGTTTAGTATGAACTAATTGTACATTTAAAACAGAACTAAATGGAAGCAGTGTATATGAGTCTATGGAGCTGGCTGTGGCTGACAGCTCAGTTAGATAAACCCTTCCACTGTTGGTGATTCCCTACCCTGTCGTTCCCCAGTGACTGATTGTAGAAGGCATAAAATTGTCTCAGTTGGTTAGAAAAAAGAAATGGAATAAATAACGTTTTTACACTTTCCTTTGATCATGTTTGGTAATGAAATTCAACAGGGCAATTGTAATGCTCGATGTACCCTTTCATAATAGAGAAATACAAAGAGAAAAAACAAAAAGAACAAGGCTCTGAATAGTCTCTAGGGAACTTGTTAAAATGATATCAAATGCTTGGTCCAGCCACTGCCCCACATATTTTAGGGCACAGTATATGTATTTGAATGTAGTTTCTCTCTTACTTCTAAATTGTATGTAGGTTTGTGCAGCCAACTGTGTCACTCACTAGGAATAACATATTAGTAGATAACAGCGCCACTGTGTTTATTTAAAAGGATATGGAAGATTTCTGGATTTTCCTAGGTATGTTATATACCCTTGTATTTATCTATAGCATATGCAGACACAGACTCTGTAGGGTTGCATGTGCAGTGTAATGCCCTAGCCTATCAGGGACCACATTTCAGCAGCATGTCGAGAATGTTTGTTTGCCCGTCAAAAAGTACGGCCTTTGGCGCTCATTGCGAGCCTCTCCTCCCATCTACTTTACAGTCCTCACGATGAGCGCGAGCCCAGCAATGAGTGGCTTCACCGCTCATTACAGGCCTCGGCATCCTGCAATTTTTGTGTGCTTTGGAATGGCATGTGTCTCTTTCCACCATCTCCACCCTGTCCCTGTGTCTTTCTCCTCTGTGTCTCTGCTGAATTTTTGCATGTCCGTCTAAGTGTTACTGTCTTTTGCGTTGTTTATTTTCTAAGTTCTGCGTGCCTGGCCTTGCTGAGCCTCATTTTCATCCTGTTTCAGATTTTATACGTTTTTCCGGACGACATTTTTTTTCACAGCTTCGGTGATTTTTGATCATTAATAAAGACAAAATTTGCCTCAAATTAACTTTCAACCTCACTCACAGGCTTCCTGGCTCTCCCCCTGTGCTGTGTGTGAGTGTGTACATTTATTTGAGGCATATTTGTGTGTTTTTGCCGTCTTTTCTAGCGACTTACCCATCAAAAATGATGGCAATAAAATGTGAAGCCTGGTAATGCTGTTTGCCACACAATGCTCTGCGGGTATGCACAAGCCCGTAACTTTGCGAGCCTTCCAGACAGACTAACTCTCTCACCCCTGTGTCTCCCCCCACTCCCCTCTCTCTCCCCTGTGTTTTTTTTTTTCCCCCTTTTCTCATTTGCGGGCTTGGCGGCAGTTGAACCTGTAACTTTTTTCAAGACCTGAAGCTTAAATCGATATGGCTCAAAGCCTTGCAGGCTTGAAAAAAAGTTACAGCTTTAACTGCCGACATTTTTTGTCAAGGCCGCAACTCGACAACCGTTCGGAGGCCGCCAAAAGACGCCAATTGAATAGCAATTAGCTTAATACCTCAATTACGGACTCCCTGCCTCGGGAGGAGGCAGGGAGGCTGTATGTGAGGTTGCTAGCTAATTTTCGATTGACGTCCTTTGGCGGCCTCCCAACGGCTTCCAAGTTACAGGCTTAAAAAAAATTGCAGTGTTTTCTTAAGCCCGTAACCCCCCCCCTACCTTCGTCGCTCATTGCTGGCCTTGCAATGAGCGCCTTTTGGCGCTCATTGCGAGCCTCCCCCCCCTCTACTTTACGGGCCTTCAGCGTTTATTGCAGATCACGTCAATACTGTAACTTTCGGGCCTCGCGATATCAAGTGCCTTCTTTGTACACAACTCTCTTTTCCATTTTTTTTTTGTTTGTTTTTGGCAGGACATGCTCTCAGAGTTGGAGAAGTTTTCATCATTGCATAAACACACAATGCTGGATTCCTGCACTGTAGCGATTCTCTCTCATGGGGTGGATGGTGCTGTATATGGTGCTGATGGAAAGTTGCTCCAGGTAATATATGGGTTCCTTTTGTAACCTTTTCCTTTTAACCTGGGACTTTGTATATTGTGGTTTCTCCTAGTTATGTGTTTAAGGTTGTGATAATGTTGCCAAATCACAGTTAATGATATGAACTTTTTTTGTGTCCTAGTTGCAGGATGTATTTGCAATGCTTGATAACGCCCACTGCCCACAGTTGCAAAACAAGCCTAAGATGTTCTTTATTCAGGCCTGCCGTGGGGGTGAGTGCTTATATGTAGCTATATTTCACATTTGTGCTACACTGTACCTTTATTCCACTTTTCTCTTGAGAAATCTGAAGTATTATCTCCCAAAGCAACCACAGATTTTCTATTGGATTGAGGTCTGGGCTGTGACTAGGCCATTCCAACACATTTACATGTTTCCCCTTAGACCCCTCAAGTGTTGCTTTAGCAGTGTGTTTGGGGTCATTGTCCTGCTGGAAGGTGAACCTCCGTCCTAGCATCAAATCACGCACAGAGTGGTACAGGTTTTGCTCAAGAATATCCCTGTATTTAGCACCATCCATCTTTCCCTCAACTCCGACAAGTTTCCCAGTCCCAGCTGCTGAAAAACATCCCCACAGCATGATGCTGCCACCGCCATGTTTCACTGTGGGGATGGTGTTCTTTGGGTGATGTGATGTGTTGGGTTTGCGCCAGACATAGTGTTTTCTTTGATGGCCGAAAAGTTAAATTTTAGTCTCATCAGACCAGAGCACCTTCCTCCATATATTTTGGGAGTCTCCCACATGCCTTTTCGCAAACTCAAAACGTGCCATTTTGTTTTTTGCTGAAAGGAATGGCTTTCTTCTGGCCACTCGGCCATAAAGCCCAACTCTATGGAGCGTACGGCTTATTGTCGTCCTATGTACAGATACTCCAGTCTCTGCCATGGTACTCTGCAGCTCCTCCACGGTTACCTTAGGTCTCTGTGCTGCCTCTCTGATTAATGCCCTCCTTGCCCGGTCCGTGAGTTTTGGTGGGCGGCTGTCTCTTGGCAGGTTTGCTGTTGGGCCATGTTCTTTCCATTTGGTTATGATAGATTTGATGGTGCTCCTGGGGATCATCAAAGATTTGGATATTTTTATATAACCTAACCTGACTTGTACTTCTCAACAACATTGTCCCTTACTTGTTTGGAGAGTTCATTGGTCTTCATGGCAGTGTTTGGTTAGTGGTGCCTCTTCCTTAGGTGTTGCAGCCTCTGGTGCCTTTCAAAAAAGGTGTGTATATGTAATGACAGATCATGTGACACTTAGATTGCACACAGGTGAACATCATTTCACTAATTATGTGACTTCTGAAGCTAATTGGTTGCACCAGAGGTTTTTATGGGTTTCATAACAAAGGGGGTGAATACATACGCACATGCCAATTTTCTATTATCTAAAAAAATAGTTTTAAGTATATATTTTTCTCATTTCCCTTCACCAACTTAGACTATTGTGTTCTAATCCATCACATAAAGTTCAGATTAACAAAGCATTGAAATGAAGGCTGTAATGTAGCAAAATAGGTAAAAAGTCAAGGGGGTGAATACTTTTGCAAGGCACTGTAAGTAAATATAGAATTATTAACCTTAAAGTATATCTCTGTAGACTTCATTCCAATACACTTTTGGATGGAAGTCTACATTATGTTCTAATACAGAATTCTCTGTTATTTAAATACATAATTTATTTATGTCTCCTGCTGGTGTAATTGTCCCTTCAGAGATGGCAGCAGGCTGTGTTCCAATTGGTTTCCACATTGGTGTCATTTGGCTTGCTGACTTCCCCCTGTGGATAGAGACTAGGAGCTGTCTTTTTTATATGATATAACTTTTATCATTTCTGTGTGTTTGGATGACACAGAGGAGGCAGACCGGGGAGTAGATCAACGAGATGGCAGAGAGCAGGCCTCGTCTCCAGGCTGCGAGCAGAGCGATGCTGGAAGAGAAGATCAGAGAGTGCGGCTTCCCACGCAGTCAGATATGATATGTGCCTATGCATGTCTCAGAGGTGAGAGTGCTCGGAGTCCTTACATCGTCTTGGAGCAGTGATTTGTCATGCTAAAAATGTCATACACAAGTCCTACAATCTTTTCTGTTCTAATACATTTTTCTTATAAGGCAAGTTTCAACTATAATGAAGCGACTCTGTGACCCCAAATCCAGTTGATTTTTTTTATTTTAGTTTATTCTTAAAGAGCATTAAAAACTGGCTATATGTTGTGATATTCATTTGTTTTCTAAAGTGAATCCGTCCTGGGAAATGCCATGTTGTTGTGGATGTTGTTACTGAATTTATGTACAAATGAGCGGCTCATGCATATTATTTATCTGCTTTGATATGCTAAATCGAATTACAGTCTGCTTGTCTGTCACTGATCAAAATAAAAACATTCAATGTTAACTGGCAGTTAGACCTCTTTCCCACCCTTATCAAGCACTCTGAGACGCACATTAGCTTATAAAGTTGCAAAATCAATTATAATTACAGTGGTACCTTCACTCGTCTACCTCTAAACTCATCGAATTCTGACAAGTACGAGTACCAAAGTTTGTTTGGTACTTGTCATGCTTGCTAAGACCTGGATGAGTCAATTTACATTACTCCTTATGGGTACTCTGGTAACCTTTGTTTTCACCCGCATCATGCTTTCTGGAACCAATTAACAATGAGTACCAAGGTTCCACTGTATTTCAGAAATGATTTATGCCATACAGAAAAGCTGCTAGTACGTTAAAATTCAATCAACTTCCTGTTGGGAGGACAGTGTCCCTTTAAGTTTATTTTCTACTAGCGAATTGCCTGTCAAAAATGACGGCAATAAAATTGTAAGTGAGCTAATGCTGTTTGGTGTATAATAATGAAATAAATAATGCATTAATAAATGAATATACTTTACCTATTGTGAAGCATTGTGTTAAAGAGCTGACAATCTGTTTTGATGTTGCTGCAGCATTAGTGCTGTGGAGGTGCTGTGTAAGCGTCCTGAATGTGTGCAGTGTAATAGTGTGCGTGCGCGAGCCGAAACCGTTAGCGTAGTTGTGTACTTCCTCATTGTTCTAAACTGGCGGGTAATGTGTGGTATGCGTCTTAGTGGAATATCCGTAGATGTTTTGTGGTGTTTTGCGAGTTTCTTGTGGTGTTTTGTGTGTTTACAGGGCTGTGGCCTAGTTTTCGTTTTGTTCGGCGGACATTTTTTCTCTCGCTTAGAGAATTTTTTAGTGTTCAAACTCTTTTATTTTGAGTTAAATGAAGGTGTAAGTTGCATTTTTGACGTACTGGGTGCTCCCTCTTGCTGTAGATAAGCTTTTTATGTATGTGTTGTGTGTTTTTAATTTTTTCATGTCCGCGGGTTGCGTCCGATTTTTGCGAGGTCGTAATGTGTGGTAACGTGTCTCGTATGTTTTTTGCGTTACAACGTAAAGTTTGCGCTTATTGGGAAGCGAGGCGAGCAGTTGAGGCACGCAGTTGGTTCAAACGCGTAACTTGAAAACACAAAAAAAACACCAAAATATTAATAAAAAGAAAATACCACACACAGCACAGGGGGGGAGTCAGGAAGCCTGGGAGTGAAGTTACAAACTAATTGGAGCCATATTTTACACCAACGACGCCAGGCACGCAGGACTTTGAAAAGAGGTGCTCAGAGGAGCAAAAGCCTCACATTGTGTGTCAAACAGCATTGCCAGCCTTACACATTTTTCCACGTCATTTTTAACGGGCAATTTCCTATTTTATTAATATAAGTGAAATGTTTTACATGAGATCAACGTATTTTTCGTTGAAGCTTCCCTTTCAATGCAATTCATGTAATTTTGCACTGCAGATTTGCAAAGAATAGCAACATTTAAATGTATTTTAAGAGACTTGTAGGTTCCCTGGTGGCTCAGTGGTTAGGATGCAGGTGCTTTCACCGCAGCATCCTGGGTTCAAATCCAGCCCGGGAACCAAGAGGTCACACTGGTAAGTACTTTGATGGGAGACCACCTCGGAATACCAGGAGCTGTATGCCCACTGGAGAAGGAACTGGCAACCCACTCCAGTATCTCTGCAATGAAAACCAAGTGGATCAGCATGGTGTGTTGTCCATGAGGTCACGGAGAGTCGGACACGACTGAGCGACACCATTTTCATACATTACATAAAATGCCACCATGTTCTGTAGTACTGTCTACAAGGGTACAGTAAAGTAAAATGGATTCAGTAATTACAAAAAAGAACAAATTATATTCAACAGTACAATAAAATAAGACATTAGACAAACTGATGTTTAGGAATTTAAATATGTTAATTCCAGAATGATACCATCTCTTGAAATGATTGCATAATTAGTTGTTTTTAGGTGATTTTAACTTTCACTTACTTATAATTTTTTTCTTTTCGTTTTATTAACAGGCTCAGTTTCTCTACGTAACACAAAGCATGGGTCGTGGTTTGTGCAGGCTCTTGCATCTGTCTTCTCCCAGCATTCCAAGGACACACATGTGGCTGACATGTTAGTAAAGGTGAGATTTAACTATTATATATAATAATATATACTATCAATTTATATCTAGAACAGCAGTGGATAAATCAAGCTTGGCTGTAGTCGGTACAAACTTTTTAGTTGACCAACATATTCATATTTGACTAGGATTATTTTCAAGATGTTGTAGTCCAGAAGAAGCCAAAGTCAGGGTGCAAACAAGAATAAAATCAACCGCTTCTATCCTTGCTGGGTCTGAGCTATAGGGACTTATGTACAAAGGCAGATGTGAAGCAAGTCTAGTGCTGTGCTCTGTAGTATATGGCACAGGTCCATCCAACAATACAAGTCCTGCTAATCTAAATGTGGTTTAGTACTGGCAGATATAAATACAACAACTTTCTGTGTTTGACTATATAATAAAAAAAAGATAATGGTCAATGAAAATCTTGATAAAGCAGATTTCTAACCAAAGTTATCATAGAGACCAATTATCTATCTAAATGTCTATATGTGGTGTTTTCAAAAGAAAGCAGGAAAATGCACTAAAAGTGGTGATAAATTGAGTACACGTCAAAAATGACGGCAATAAAATGTGAAGGCTGGCAATGCTGTTTGCCTTCAGAACTAATTCGCCAGTCTCGTCCCCCTCTACTTTATGGGCCTCGCAATGAGAGGCTAATTGTTACGGGCTTCGGCCTCGGTGTGAGCCTTTTTTCCAAACAATTACAGGTTTATGGCTGCCATTTTTTTCATCAGTAAGCCGAATTTCGATCTCCTAAAAACGACAAGTAAACTTCAAACTAGCTTGCAACCTCACTCACAGGCTCCCTGCCTCTGCCCCTGTGCTGTTTGTGTGAAGTTGTAACTTATTTTTTTAAGTAATTGGCGTCTTTTGGTGGTCTTCTGACGGCTTCCGAATAATGGCTTGAAAAAAATGGCGGCAGTTAAAGTTGTATTTTTTTTTCAAAAGTGTTGTGGGCCTCACGCTAGGCGCCTTCGCCACTCATTGCGCAAGCCCATAATTTTTTGACATTGTGTAACGACAACTCACAATTACAACAACTATTATGTGTGACTAGCTACTTGCACGTCAAAAATGACGGAAATTATATTTTAATGCTGGGAATGCTCTACCTTGTGCTCTTATTGCAAGCCTCTCCCCAGTCTATGACCCCTGTGTCTGTTCCCCCCCCCCCCCCTCCCTGCCCTGTGTCTTTTGTTTTTCCTTATCCCAACCCTTGTCTCTTTTTTCCTCCATCTCTCAGCCCTGTGTCTCTTTCCACCCTCTCCCCCCCTTGCCCTCCCCTGTGTCTTTCTCCTCTGTTTCTCTGCTCAAGTTTTGCGTGGCTCGCAATGAGTACTGTTGCTTGCGTTGTTCGGCTAAGTTTTACTGGCTTCAAGATCGTTTTTACTGGCTTCAAGATCGTTTTTACTGGCTTCGGCTAAGTGTTACTGGCCTCGGGGTCATTTTCATCCAGTTACATTTTTTCATCCGCCATATTTTTTCTCGCTTAGCCAATTTTTGTTCGCCCCAAAACGCCAAATATACCTCAAATTAACATGCAACCTCACTAACAGGCTCCCTGGCTCTCCCCCTGTGCTGTGTGTAAGGTATTTTTTGTAATTATTTGGTGTCTTTTGGTGGTCTTTCAAGTTAGGTGGTTCGGCCATTAAAGTCGTAATTTACTGACTTGCAGCCAAGTCCCACGGGCCTAGCGATGAGCACCTGCGGCGCTCATTGCAGGCCAGCAACTTTAACATTGCGTGACCGACAATTCACAATTACCACAACTATTCTATGTGATTCTCAAAAAAAGAGGCCAACTCCAGTATTAAAGCGTATTAAGCTTTATTAGTTACATATAAAATAATAAGAATCATTCGAACGATTAAATACATTGACTGCCTGCTGGGAGGTACATTTTAGAATAGAGTGAAAACTATGTGAAGTTACACTCTGTGACTATCCATTTACAATATAATTTATTATCCTTCTCACAATATAATTTAAATGAATAGTTTTGGTGAGGATAGAAAACTATAGGAGATACATAATTCAGTGTTCATGATTTTGCTAAAGTTTTTGACAGAGAAATAAATTTCTCTTATGAGTTATTTTATAGTTCAAAGTTTGACAATAAATGGATAAATTCCCACAATATATCTGGATACTTATTCATAGTATGGCAACATTAGTTCACGTTTTTACATTGCAACCGAACAATGTTGCAATCTGCACTAAGGCGATATTGTCTTTTATACCAAATTAACTGCACAGCTTTAATCTTATGAGGTTACCGCCTAGTCTCTGAGAGGTCTGGTCTGTGGGTTATTTCCTTCCAACACCTCACTGCAGTTCACGGCAGAATTTCATTAGCCTTCCATCATATCAGATCGCCACAAACAGAAGATATAAACCCCAACCTTCAGAAAAAGAACATAGTCGTACTACCTATGTTTTAACCTGAAGAACTTTTTATTGAACAGGGTAAAGTATATTTATAATATATAAATACAATGGTATAAATAGCATTAAAAAAAAAGAAACAATGGGCAGGAAGAAGAAAACTAAGCACTCCAATATAGAGAAAGAGCACAGAAATGATGCGAAGGAGAGAGAGAAAACTGCAAAAATAACCTGTCAACCAAATGGCACTCAAACTCCCCTCCAGATGAAACCAAACGAGTGGACAGTAAGTCACCACACAGTCCATAGAAAACTGAAGGGGGCATCAGACAGCACATAAGGGACAGCCGATAGTATAGAGCAGTGGACCCACACACAAAAGTTAAATCAACAGCAAAATCAGCATAATGCCAGAAAAGGGAATAAATCCTCTCTCTTATTTATAGCTTACAGTAGGTATGTAATATCCCTGTGTATCTATTTATTTTATTAAGAAGTGCTTATGAGCTCTGTTTTACTGCCTAAAATCAAACAAATAGTCACAAAGACACAAACTCTGCTGTACTGTGTCTTGTACTAACCAATTAGTGACCGTCTCTCAGCAACATGCTGCTGAAATGTGGTCCCTGATAGACTAGGACACTACACTGCATGTTCAGCTCTACAGTCTGTGTCTGTAAGTGCTGCAGTGGGCAGACCCATGCAGGAACTGTTTGATTTTAGGCAGTAGAAACAGAGCTTTTAAGCACATCTTAATACAATAAAGTACATAAAAGTAAATCGATAGACAGGGATATTATATATACCTAGTAAAACAAAGAAAGCGTCCATAGTAACTTGATCAGTAATCATTTCAGATTTGCATTGTTGCCCATCGTGTGTTTGGTTGCAAGTTAAAACAAAACGCTATTGTATTATCATGGTCGCTAACATTAACAGTCTTACTGACTTCCATCTTTCATCCATTCAAGCAATGCTTGAAATCTTCCCCAGCATCTCAGGCTCTCTATGGTCTCTCCTATAGGTGAACGCTCTCATCAAAGGACGGGAGGGATACGCCCCAGGAACTGAATTCCATCGCTGCAAAGAGATGTCTGAATATAGCAGCACCCTCTGCAGGAATCTCTACCTGTTTCCGGGTATCCCATACACCACAAAGTGACCCACTGTGAATACTGACCCTCCCTATCTTGACATTGTATATAGTTTTTACTCCTTATTTTTTATTTTTGCAGAATTGCAGGGCAAGAAGCCAGTTTTCTATTTCTCTGCTTCAGTATTTCTAATCTATGTCTTCCACTTTTTTAAAGGACAGTAAAACACTGTTAAAGCCAATTTATGTTCAACAGCATGGTTAAATGAAGCTAAGGATTGTTTTAAAAATATAGTAAAACCAGAATGTGTTATGTTTCTTAAATTTGCAGGTAAATCCACACTGACTTGCCATATCCTCTAACAGGTTTTGTCTTGTAGAGCGAATCTAACTAATGATAAGGAGGTGTTTAAAATAAGGAAAGAATATTACTTCACCCTGTATGTAAGGGTGAAGGGACAACTCTGCAAAAGGAATCATAGAAGTATAAGGCTAGATGTATAGAGGAGAGCTGTGATTCAAGGTGAAGCGAACTATCATTTATGGGGAATGTTATAGGCTTTTTAGGGGAAAATGTGAAGTTAATCATAAGCACTATTCAATATTGGATATAGGGTGAAAAATCTTACATGAAAGTGTGTGTATGTGTATATATATATATATATATATATATATATATATATATATATATATATATAGTAAATAAATAGTACATCTGTTTTAACATTTCAATGTCTTAAGCAAGTTAAAAAAAACAGCTCAGAATCCTGAGAAAAACAGTTATTGATCAAGAATTGATTTAGATATTATTTTTAGGTAATGTATATGTAACCCCTGAAGATCTCTCACAAACATATGCATATAAAATAAGTTTCAGTCTGTAATTTTCACACTGATTATAATCTAGGTTCCAATCTTCCTTTTTTATTTTTATTTTTCATTCATATTTTTTAATTTATTTTAAATAATTTACAATCCGTCTAACTCCCCTATTTGTCTTGTAACTCGTTTTCGGGAGCTGGAATTAGTTATAGTAAATAAACTTAAACCATGGAATAAGATGGAGCTGAGAAGCAGTTGTGGAGAGTTTGAAAATTAGATATAGAAGTTTGCAGTATTAAGACAAGTTTTATATGTTGGGAACATAACTTCGGTGGTGGCTGGTACCAAGTACACGTTTCTACTAGATAATCGGATATTGATTCTTCTGACGGGGCTTTTTGGGATGTGAGCAGCAGTCACCAGTTTTGTTTACACCTGCATTTAAAGGGATATGGAGGGTCCCCTGTTTTTAATATTATAATAAACTACCAAGTGTTTGTTTGCATCTTAACATTATTTTATTAACATGTGCTTAAAAGTTCTGTTTTTTACTTGCTGAAACTTCCAAACAGTCCCTGCAATGGTCCACCCCAGCTGCACATTTATTTTATTATTAAAAACAGGGAATCTCCAATATTCCTTTAAACGATTTGACCATGCTGTCTAATACTAATTTGGCTTTGATGAAGTCTGGAGAGAATGTCCTTTTGTCCTGCTCACGTTTGGTGTTATGAAAAGTTACATTCCAAAGACTCCACGTTTTTTGTACAACGCACATAGGTATAATAAGGTGACCTGTCCAGAGTCATCTGGAGAATACATGGTATTGAAAACCATTTCTCTCCACTGCCATAAATCTCCTGTATTGATTCAGCAGCACTTTGTAGCTCTCGTCTCAGGTTTGTCTCGCCAGAGTCACTGCCATGTATTATATTTTATACTCTGCCAGGTATTCGCTATAACACTGCAAGACATGTTTATAATCAATCTCTCCGTTATAGTTGAGCTAAAGGAGTTTAGCACTTTCAATAAACTTTTATTTCATGTATAATTTCTGTCTGTGTTTAATGCGTTTTTTGTTCATGTCCAATTCTTACTCTAAATGACACATTAAAAAAAAAAAAAATCATTGCAAGACCAAGAGGGTAAAATTGTCCCAGGGCTGTTATTAAAACTGCTTCCCATTGGAAAGAAATTGGTTTCTTTTTGATGTCGTGATTCTGTGCATGTTATCTAACTGAAAGACTATTTAAGCTCTAATTATGGGCAGACTAACACTTGTATATCCAGAGTCTCTTCCCACCTCAGAAAACTGATCTCATCAAAGCAAAATGTCCAATTCCCCATCAGCATAAATGCACATAAAGTAATAAATTAGAGGTCGTATTTTATTTACTTACATTATAAAAATATGTGGCCTGTTTTCAAGTGAAATTCTTTAAAAGTGTAACTTCAAAAAAAAATTACCAATGTGGTCCTTTGAAGTTATTTTAGTTGTTCAATCATGTCCGACTCTCCGATTCCCTTGGGACCTCAGCATGCCAGGCACATCTGTCAGCCACTGCCCATTTGAGCTCCCTCACACTCATGCTATTTTTTTCAATTACCTCATCTATCTGCGTCAGCTGTCCCCTTTTTTGTGTGCTTTCAATCTTTACCAGCATCAGAGTCTTCTCTACGAAATCCTCTCTTCTCATGATATGGCCAAAATATTTTAGCTTCAATATCATGATGAAACCTTACAGTGAACAGTTTGGCTTAATTTCCTGTAGTAGTTCTATATTGGTCTTCTTGCAGTCTGACTCTTAGCAGTTTCCTCCAACATCACAATTCAAAGGCGTCAATTCTACTGCCTTTGGACTTCTTTATGGTCCAGCTCTCACATCCATATGTTACTACTGGGAATACCAGGGGTATAACTATGAGGATTTTTTGTTGATTGTGTACTCTTTACATTTTACTAGCTTGTCCAGACTTGCCATAACTTTCCTCCCCAAAAGCTAATGTCTTTTAATTTCATGGCCGATGTCACCATCTGAAGTGATCTTGAAACCCAGGGAAATACATTCTGTCACTAACTGCTATGACCTATTCATCTTGGGTGATCCTACATGCTATAGCTCACGGCTTCATTGAAGTACAAAACACATTTTTTACACTGCCTCCTTTTCTTCCCCATCTATTTGCCATCAGTATCTGTAGTTGAGCTATTTTTCTCCACCTAGATAATGTTATTAAGGGGGATGGAAGGTTTAGACTGAGGGACGGGTCTAAAGGGTTTGAAGAACAACCGGATTAGATAAGAGGCCAAACAATCCTTCATAGACAGCATTCACAGCAAAAGGTTGATGCCAATGAAGACCGTTGTGTTGATATAACCTTGTGCCTGAAAATGTAGCACTGCTTGCTAGACAAAGCCAATTCCACCCATTAATCCAAGACACCTTTTACATATTTTATAAAAAACAATACTCTACCCCCAACCAACTAGATAATCATAAACTACAAACATTTGTGAAATCTATTGACCTCTCTCTGTCAGAGGAAGACTTGCAGTCCCTAAATATAGAAATCTCGTTCGCAGAAGTCAGGGAGGTCATTCAACATTCCAAAACAGGAAAATTCCCAGGCCCTCATGGATTTTCAAATTTATATTATAAACAATGTATTGACCACCTAGCCCCCCATCTAAAAACTCTTTTCAACTCAATCCTAGCAGGTCACCCGATACCCCCGGAACTCAATTTAGCTGAAATTGTCTTTTTTCTCAAAGAAGGCCAGGATCCATTAGAAGCTAAAAACTATAGGCCAATTTCCCTACTAAATAGTGATATTACATTTTTGGCAAAAATAATGCCGAACAGAATTTCTGTCTTCCTATCCAACTTTATACACAATGACCAAACTGGATTTGTCCCAGCTAGACAGACGGGAGGCAATATCAGAAAGGTCCTTAATTTAATTTATGATAGTAAAAACAGAACTCCAACATGTTTACTATACCTAGATATCGAAAAGGCCTTTGATTCTCTTAAATGGTCCTTTCTCCAAGCCTCTCTTGCTAAACTTGGGTTCAAAGGCCAATTTATCCAACTAATTAATACTTATAACTTACCCGAAGCACTATTAAAAATTCCAGGCCATAACAAACCAAACATTAACATTAAAAAAGGAACAAGACAGGGCTGTCCCCTTTCACCCCTTCTATTTGCCATATCTATGGAACCTATAGCACAAGCAATAAGATCAAATACAGAAGTTTGAGGTGTACAAATAACTGTAACAGTTTAAATTATCACTATTTGCTGACTATCTACTTTGTACCCTCACAGAGCCTTCTCTTTCTATACTGGCATTATCACAAATTTTAAATGACTTTAGCCAAATATCAGGCTTAAAAATAAACTTGGAGAAAACCGAGGCCTTGGCGATAGACATTCCTCAGACTGAGAATGAACTCTTAGCAACAAGTTCAAACTTAAGTGGTCCCCCAAATACATTAAGTACTTAGGGATAAACATAACTTCCAGTTTAAAGGACTTATAAAAACCAATTCCTCTCAATTCTTCACCACCCTACGCGCCGACTTACATAAATGGTCTAGGTTTACCCTATCTTGGTTGGAGAGAATGAACTCCGTAAAAATGAATATCATCCCTAGGCTAATGTATCTCTTCAGGGCTCTACCTATCACAATCAATATGAAAGAACTGACTCATTTTCAAAGATCAATATTTCGGGTCATCTGGAGAAATGGTCCCTCTCGTATCTCCAGACACATAATGTTTAGACAAATCTATAGGGTGGGCTCCCTTGTCCAGTCTTAAAATTATAATATAAAGCAGTGTAACGCTCCTTCCTTCCAAATGGCCACTCCAACCAACATCAACCCGCCTGGATCTTTATTGAAAATCATTCTATGTATCCGTATAAGTGGGACCAGGGGTCTCCAAACTCGGCCCTGGAGGGCCGCACCCAGGCCGGGATTTGTGGATATCCGTGCTGCAAGCAGGTGAGACTATTGCTTCTTCAGTCATCGTGATTTACTCGCCTGTGCACAAAAAGGAAATCCTCAAATCCAGGCTTGGGTGCGTCCCTCCATGACCGAGTTTTGAAACCTCTGGGCTAGACAAATTCCCCCTTCCAGTACAAAATGTGTGAAACCCGATAATTAGAAGTACGATAACTTGCTGCAAATGGGCTCTCTGTTACACCACACTAACGAATCCCCTTATTCACCCACCCTGTAAACCCAAATGATATGTCAGTTACCGTACAACTCAACATTGGTGGGATTCAAACGACTTAAACAGGTTAGGATCCTGGCTAAGAGATGACCTCCTCATTACATTTGAGGAACTCAGGGATGAATACGACCTTCCCCTCCAGGAACACTAAACTTATTACCAACTTAGACATTTTGTCAACACACTGATCTGTATTAAAGGTATACCCAAACATAACTGGATATCTAAAATTTGCAAAGACCTTCCCCTCACGAAGGGTATAATCGGAGGCATTTATGATAAACAGTGCCTTGCAAAAGTATTCACCCCCTTGACTTTTTACCTATTTTGTTACATTACAGCCTTATGTTCAGTGTTTTATTAATCTGAATTTTATGTGATGGATCAGAACACAATAGCCTAAGTTGGTGAAGGGAAATAAGAAAAATATATACATAAAACTATTTTTTTAGAAATAGAAAACAGAAAATTGGCATGTGCGTATGTGTTACGGTACCCCACACATATAAGGGGGGCGCCAAGGCCGTTTTAGCCGATCTGACCGTCCAGTGATATAGGGACAGCTACTGCAGGACACCCATTCCCCCAAAACTGGATCCAAGGGGAATATACTCCAAGCCTTGAACTGGAACCTCACGAATAGCTGCTAGCAGCTGACCAGGAAAAGCACACCAAGATGCTTACACTCCTGGCAGTCAGTCTGTAACAGCATCCCATGAATCCCCCAAGAATGGGACATAAGCTCTGTGTTTGAGGGTCAAGCAGTGAACTCTCTTCTTTATTAATTACAAAGACACATTAAAACCATTTCCACATACACAGTAGAGGGTGGGGCTACCTGAGGTCAGCCCCTAATGGCCTCTGGCCAATCACATAGTGTCACACCGTGGGAAATATGAGACTCCTCCCAGGTCCGCCCACTAGGTGTGGCTAATAGAGTCATTTGGCTTCTGACCACCGGAGGGGAAACATGGCCTTTTGCTGTCCCCTGTGCCCCTGCTAAGAAAGCTGAGAAACCCCAGGGTTTTTGGAGCCGGTATGTCTGGGGCTCCCTTTGTTCTTAACCATCTGGCCTTAGTGACTCATAGATGGGGGTGGTCAGAATCTGTAACACATTTCTACACATTTTTCATAACTTTAAAAGTATGCATCACATTCACATAAAACGTACATTTTCAGAATCAGCATACTCCAAATACAAACGTGTCAAAAGGATACAAATTGGTCCAGTGGTTCAAAAGTTAGATCATAGTCCTTTCTGACCAAATGAAGCATGGCTTCCATGTCTTTGTAGGGGGAAAATCAACATGGGCCATAGTCAAACGGCAGAATGTGGGCAACCAGACTTCTCCAATTCGCAGTGACGTGTGTGTATTCACTCCCTTTGTTATGAAGCCCATAAAAAGCTCTGGTTCAACCAATTACCTTCAGAAGTCACATAAATAGAGAAATTATGTCTACCTGTGTGCAATCTAAGTGTCACATGATCTGTCATTACATAAACACACCTTTTTTGAAAGGCCCCAGAGGCTGCAACACCTAAGCAAGAGGCACGACTAACCAAACACTGCCATGAATACCAAGGAACTCTCCAAACAAGTAAGGGACAATGTTGTTGAGAAGTACAAGTTAGAGTTAGGTCATAAAAAAATATCAAAATCTTTGATGATCCCCAGGAGCACCATCAAATATATTATAACCAAATGGAAAGAACATGGCACAACAGCAAACCTGCCAAGAGACGGCCGCCCACCAAAACTCACGGACCAGGCAAGGAGGGCATTAATCAGAGAGGCAGCACAGAGACCTAAGGTAACCCTGGAGGAGCTGCAGAGTTCCACAGCAGAGACTGGAGTATCTGTACATAGGACGACAATAAGCCATAGCTCCATAGAGTTGGGCTTTATGGCAGAGTGGCCAGAAGAAAGCCATTACTTTCAGCAAAAAAATAAATCACACGTTTTGAGTTTGCGAAAAGGCATGTGGGAGACTCCCAAAATGTATGGAGGAAGGTGCTCTGGTCTGATGAGACTAAAATTGAACTTTTCAGCCATCAAAGAAAACGCTATGTCTGGCGCAAACCCAACACATCACATCACCCAAAGAACACCATCCCCACAGTGACACATGGTGGTGGCAGCATCATGCTGTGCGGATGTTTTTGAGCAGCCGGGACTGGGAAACTGGTCAGAGTTGAGGGAAAGATGGATGGTGCTAAATACAGGGATATTCTTGAGCAAAACCTGTACTCCTCTGTGTGTGATTTGAGGCTAGGATGGAGGTTCACCTTCCAGCTGGACAATGACCCCAAACACACTGCTAAAGCAACACTTGGGGGGTTTAAGGGGAAACACGTAAATGTGTTGGAATGGCCGAGTCACAGCCCAGACCTCAATCCAATAGAAAATCTGTGGTCAGACTTAAAGATTGCTGTTCACAAGCGCAGACCATCCAACTTGAAGGAGCTGGAGCAGTTTTGCAAGGAGGAATGGGCAAAAATCCCAGTGGTAAGATGTGGCAAGCTCATAGAGACTTATCCAAAGTGACTTGGAGCTGTGATTGCCGCAAAAGGTGGCTCTACAAAGTATTGGCTTTAGGGGGGTGAATAGTTATGCACATTGACTTTTTCTGTTATTTTGTCCTATTTGTTGTTTGCTTCACAATAAAAAAAAAAAAAAAAAAAAAAACATCTTCAAAGTTGTGGGCATGTTCTGTAAATTAAATGATGCAAATCCTCAAACAATCCATGTTAATTCCAGTTTGTGAGGCAACAAAACATAAAAAATGCCAAGGGGGTGAATACTTTTGTAAGTCACTGTATATGATAGATTGGGAAGCATACCTCAATCTGCCTTGGGATTTATCTGATTGGGATAAATGTTGGTCTAACATGTTCAGGGATTCCCTCAATTATTCCATTCTAGAGACCTCCATTAAAGTTCTCCACCGTGCCTGTGAGACAAGCTAAATGGAGGAAATCAGAAAACATAAACTGTTTTAGAGGATGCCCAAAAGTGAAACAAATATGGAACGATATTAGTCAACTATCATCTGATTTGTTGGAGATGCCTGTTATTACCCTTTCTACCTCTCAAAATAAACTTATTGACTACTTAACCCTTGCTACAAAGAGCCACATTGCCAGGAACTGGAAATCCAATAATCTAGATTTCATTAGTATCAAAGACAAAATTCATAGCAGTTAACGAAAGGATAACTCAATACGAGCTGCGGGACTTGGAAAAAAAATTGCGGACTTACACAAAAAAATACGAGCCACGGGACTTTGAACCATTCCGAACTCGCAAAAATACGACCTTAACGGACAACATGCGCACAGCGGAAAACATTAAAAAAACACAAAATACACGCAAAAATAAAATAAAAACCTTACCCCCAGCAATCGGGGACACCCAGGACGTCTGGAAGACAGGTTACACCTTGATTTCAGTCCAATTTAAAAAGTTTAGACACTCGAAAATCCCCTAAGCGAGCGAAAAAATGGCCGCAGAAAAAACTGAAACGAGGCTACACGACCACTAAAGCCGCCAAGCACTTACAACTTTTACAAGAACTCATACAAGGTACAACATACACCATTAGCAAGGACGCTAAATCATCCACACCCGCATACCACATAAACAATCGCTGCCATTTTACAACACTAACTTACACAATGCGGAAGTACACAGCTACACTAACGGCTTCCCCTCGTGCACGCAGCCTATTTACACTACACACTGCACACATTGCTGACACTTACACCTCCAGAACACTGCAAATCTACATTGTATGCTGCAGGAACATCAAAACAGATTGTCAGCTCTTCAGAACATTGCGTGCTGCATATATTTATTACAAAGAGGTAAAGTGTATTAATTTATGATTTCATTAATGAATTAATTAGCATAAAAAAAAATATACAGAAAACAAAAAAACACCACAGTATCGCAAAAAAACACAAAGACCTTCACTGCGCGCCTCACAAGGAGCGCCAACGGTGCTCATAGGACACAAAGTACACCAGGAGAGAGCCTTGCAATAAGCGCCAAAAGGATATCAGCGCGGACCTTACAATAAGCGCAAAAGCACCTCTGATAACAAAAAATACACCAACCGAGAGGCTCGCAATGAGCGCCGAAGGATCTCAAACGACCAAAACACTTACCAAACAGCATTACCTGCCTTACAATTTTATTGCCGCCATTTTTTGACGGGCAAGTCGCTAGTCACATACAGATTTCTTATACCTCGATATAAATTCCAGCTTGGATTTTATTTTTATTTTTTATAGATATTTAATGTAAATCTGAGAGGTGAATACTAGAAAAATAATCAAAAAAGACAAAAGACGGACCTCATAATCTTTGTAAAACAAAGTAATTAATACAAAGCACATAATAACATGTAGTCATCTTATTGTTAATATATCTCACATTTGCTTTAAATGTTTTCACTTAATATATACTTTTTGATTTTACTAATAGAACTACAATGTAATGTTACGAATTTTGTGCTTTGTCGTAATAAAAAATAAATTACAAAAAAATCTCGTAGTGGGTGGAGACAAGCAGCAGCGGAGTCTAATCCTTGAAAGTGGGTTTAATATTATATATTGCTTTTTTAAATCAATAAATGTGAGTATTATGAGATTGATATGATCACATATAATGGTTGCGGATCTTACGAATGTTGGTCACTCAATGTTAAAAATTGCGGGCCTCGCGAAGCACTCATCGCGAGGCCCGCAGGACTTTAAAACAGCCTAGACATGAGCACAGAAGGCGCTCATGTCGATAGACGCGATCACCGCCGAAAACCCGTAGCACTTTCACGATGCTCGCGAGGCACGCAGTTTACCATTTTAACGGCCGAAATGTTTTCAACCGCGTAACTTGATGGACCACCAAAAAACGCCAAATACGTACAAAAAAAAAAAACTTCCACACACAGCACAGTGGGAGAGCCAAGGAGCCTGTGAGTGAGGTTGCAAGGTAATTTGAGGCAATTTTGGTGTTTTTACTCAATCGAAAGAGCAGAGACACAGAGGAGAAGAGAGAGGAGAAGAGAGATGGGGGAGAGGGTGGAAAGAGACACAGGGTTGAGAGACGGAGGAAAAGAGACACGGGGGGGGGATAAGGAAAAACAAAAGACACAGGGCATGGAGAGAGGGGGGAACAGACACAGGGGTCAGAGACTGGGCAGAGTCTTGCAATGAGCGCCGAAGGTGATCTTTGCGAAGCACAAAAGTTGCGGGCTGCCAAGGCCTGCAATGACTGCCAAAGGTGCTCATCGCGAGGTATGTAAAGTAGACGGGGAGGCTTCGCATTGCGAGGCCCGAAATGAGCAGTGGTCATTGCGAAGCATGAAAGTTGTGAGTCGCCAAGGCCTGCAATGACTGCCAAAGGTGATCATCGCGAGGTCTATAAAGTAGACGGGGGAGGCTTTGCATTGCGAGCCTCGAAATGAGCAGTGGTCATTGCGATGCACGAAAGTTGTGAGTCGCCAAGGCCTGCAATAAGCGGTAAAGCCGCTCATTGCGGGGCTCGCGATGAGCGCCGAAGGTGCTAGGCTTAAAATGTTAATGCCGTAATTTTTGACGGGCAAGTCGTTAGTAATATTATAAAGAACAATGTCTAAATATAGCATCTAGCCATTGCTGTTTCTAGTTAACGACAGATTCTCGCGGTTCCTTCACTCCAGTACTGCGCCTCTTTAGCCCCACACTCCTGCGTAAACCATCCTATGCTACGCTTCAAAGCGGTCTAATACAGTGAGCATATGCCTAAAATGAGCCACATGTATACTGATATTGGATTCAATAGTGAAAATGCAATGTGCACTCATTTGCATGACCCCGCCTTGCTTCCCAGGGTGCAGTGCAATAACTATTTCTGTGAATTCTGAGTAGGAAAATAATTTTAACTTATTTTTTGACATTTTACAGCACAAATGTAGTATTTATTTACTGCACTGCTGTTATATGCCTGGCATCCTCTGCTCATCGCCTGTCACTGTAGATCATTAAACTGCCCTCATGAGATGTGCAAAATCTCATATTAATACATGTAAATGTTCTTCTGGGATCATGCAAGATTACAATTATAATATGTAAAACACACTCTGATAAGCATTCATTAGATGACTTACACCCCTGCAGTTTTGCTTTATCTTGTCAGATTTTGTGCATATCAATGAGACGGGATGTAATTATTGGCTGCAGTATTTTCCAGGCGCCGGCAGAGGGAGACCCAGCCCCGGGACTGAAATAGATGAGTCCAGAGAAAGCCTTGGAACAAATTGTTAACATAGCAACTCATGAAATAATCATGTGTAGGCAAAGAGAACATTCTGACTTGACCCAAGAAATGCTGCTATGTTATAAATAAGCCTTGGGTATTTTAATGCCTAGTGCTATGTCTACTAAGCAGCGCAATATGATTTCTGACCTGGGAGACACTTCATCTACAATCTCTCCTTTATGTTTTCCCTATTATTAGTGCAACCCACTTTGCCTAAAAGTTTTATATAGGTTTTCTGTATTGGTTTATTATTAATCTCATGAGATATCAATAATATAGCCTATATTCTGTGGGATTTCTAATATAATATGGCTTAGACATCTTAAAGGGATATTGAAGGTTCCTGGATGTTATTAGGTATATAATATCCCTGTGTATATATTTACTTTTATGTACTTTGTTTTATTAAGAAGTGCTTATACGCTCTGTATATACCACCCAAAATCAAACAAATAGTCCCTGTATGGGTCTGCCCACTGCAGCATAGGCAGACACAGACTCTGTAGTGCTGGGTGTGCAGCCTCATACTAACCAATCAGTGACCATCTCTCTGCAGCATGCTGCTGAGACGTGGTCCCTGCACACTACACTGCACATCTAGGCCTACAGGGTTTGTGTCTGCCTACAATGCAAAGGCAGACCCATACACAGACCATTTATTTGTAACAAGTCCAATAAGCTCTGTGTTCAAACTACTGGCCTTTTTTTTGCTCCACCCAGGTTTAGCTGGATGAGAGCTGTTAGTGACAAAACTATATCAGTTAATGTAGTGCTTCGGTGGAAGCTAGGCCTATTATTTTCTTAATAAAATAAAGTAAAGTACATATAAAGAATTGAGGAACATTCCATATCCCTTTAAGTAATGCTCTGTGTTTTTCCCATATAATACAACCTTTGTACGAGTTTTACATGTGGATTTGAGTCCGATCACTTTGTTTCTCTGCACCATAGTTATGTTTTCCAGCTTGTGCATAAAGTACAGGCTTCTGCATAATAGATGAGCCTCTTGACTTCTATCCCTTTCTCATTCTGCTCTTCGTTATAAGAACATTGTTTAGGCATCAATGCACTACTAAAATAGTCTGGGACCTAAGTGTGCAAAACTGATCATGATTTGATTCGGATTTAGGCATTTTTATATTTTACTTGTTTAGCCCTTGAAGCCGTCTACAAGTAGCTGTATAGATAATGAAGCTGTGAGCTACACTATGTGGGGCACCCCGATTTGAGAGCGCACAAGATGTGTGCTCCGCCATGTGCGCGCAGAGGAATGGGAATGGGGATAGGGAGAGGTGGCATGGGGATAGGGAGAGGTGCCATGGGGATAGGGAGAGGTGCCATGGGGATAGGGAGAGGTTCCATGGGGATAGTCACCCAGCAGAGGTGAGACAGCTGTGTGAATGGGGACAGGGAGAGATGGCATTTACCTCATCCTCATCACTATGCCTTGCAGGAGGACTGGCATGGCATAGTGATGTGGGTGAGATAAATGGCAGCCCGATTACGGGTGAAAAGGTGAAATAGCGGAAAAGAGACAGAGTGGAATGGGTTGCCTGGGGATAGAGAGAGATGGGAAGGAAAATAGAGAGAAAGAGGAGGAGGAGAGAGAGGATAATGGGGGGAGAGAGAGATGAGTGGTGAAGGAAATGGAGAAAAGAAAGAAATGGGGAGAAGATAGAGAAGACAACTGGTGTTGGTGCGCACATTTGTCAGGCATTCCGGGCACGCACATGGCGGTGCGCGTGTCTTGTGTGCCCAGGAGTCGTGCCACCAAATGTAGGGTCACCCAAGATGGGCAGGTCATAGCAGAGAGGTCAGACAAATTGTGTCTATTGGAGAAGTAACTGGCAATCCACTCTAGTATTTTTGTTAATAAACTTTATGGATAAGCACAACCAGAAACATTTTTGTAACAACCACTGATGATGTACAGTCCCAATAATTTAGCCAGTAATTCCATTCCTAACGACCTCTAATTAAAATTGAAATTAAAAGCAACATATTGCTGCAGTGTACGCATTTCACATACAGCTTGATCACCGCTGCAACATGGTAAAAACAATGAAAAGAATAGAAGGCGTACACTGCAACAATGTGCTGCTTTTCATTTCAATTTTTGTTGGTTATTTAGGCATGGAATTACTGGCTAAATGATTGGGATTGTATATCATTGGTGGTTGAGAGTATGGAAGTCGGACAATTTCCCTGTTATGTCACCTAGATTCAGAGCACGTTTTCATACTTTCCCATATTTTGTTTTGCCTTTCTTAGATGGTAAATGTTACTTTTGATAACCTAGATAAATAACCTTTTTATGTTTACCCAAATGCAGCGTTATTCACCAATTACTTTTAATGGTTTGAATAAAAGTTACTTTTTAAAGGTTATTTCCCTGAATCAGAGTCTTCAACTGGAAAATGGTTTTCTATCTATCTATCTATCTATCTATCTATCTATCTATCTATCTATCTATCTATCTATCTATCTATCTATCCAGAGATACAGTGGATATAAAAAGTCTACACACCCCTGTTAAAATGTCAGGTTTCTGTGCAGTAAAAAAATGAGACAAAGATAAATCATTTCAGAGCCTTTTCCACCTTTAATGTGACCTATAAACTGTACAACTCAATTGAAAAACAAACTTAAATCTTTTAGGTGGAGGGAAGGAAAAAAAAAAGAAAAATAATGTGGTTGCATAAGTCTGCACACCCTCTTATAACTGGGGATGTAGCTGTGTTCAGAATTAAGCAATTACATTCCAAATCGTGTGAAATAGAAGTCAGCATACACCTGCATCATTTAAAGTGCCTCTGAATAACCCCAAATAAAGTTCAGCTGCTCTAGTTGGTCTTTCCTGAAATGTTCTTAGTTGCTTCCCACAGCAAAAGCCATGGTCCAAAGAGAGCTTCCAAAGCATCTTAGGGATCTCATTGTTAAAAGGTATCAGTCAGGAAAAGGGTACAAAAGAATTTCCAAGGCATTAGATATATCATGGAACACAGTGAAGACAGTCATCATCAAGTGGAGAAAATATGACACAACAGTGACATTACCAAGAACTGGAGCTCCCTCCAAAATTGATGAAAAGACGAAAATAAAACTGGTCTGGGAGGCTACCAAGAGGCCTACAGCAACATTAAAGGAGCTGCAGGAATATCTGGCAAGTACTGGCTGTGTGGTACATGTGACAACAATCTCCCGTGTTTTTCATATGTCTGGGCTATGGGGTAGAGTGGCAAGACGAAAGCCTTTTTTTACAAAGAAAAACATCCAAGCCAGGCTACATTTTGCAAAAACACATCTGAAGTCTCCCAAAAGCATGTGGGAAAAGGTGTTATGGTCTGATGAAACCAAGGTTGAACTTTTTGGCCATAAATCCAAAAGATATGTTTGGCGCAAAAACAACACTGCACATCACCAAAAGAACACCATACCCACAATGAAGCATAGTTACATAGTAATAGTAATTAAGATTGAAAAAAGACTTTCAGTCCATCAAGTTCAACCTGTTAAGATCTCCTCTGATCTGCAATATGCGGATTAGTTATTAATTAATTTGTTGATTAAATAATTATTAATAGTATAGTATTGGAGGATGAATAAAGAGTTAGTCCCTCAAGTTCAACCTTTTTAGATCTCTATTGATCTTTTTAATGTGGACTATTTATTATTAATTGTTAATTGATCCAGAGGAAGGCAAACAGAAAAAAAAAAAACATTGAAACTTTGCCAATTGTCTCATAAGGGGAAAAAAGCAAAATTCCTTCCTGACCCCAAAAACTGGCGATCAAATTTCTCCCTGGATCAATATTCCTTTGCTAGTTATCTAGGATAGCCTTGAATGCCCTCTTTATTCAAAAATATATCTAACCCCTTTTTGAAGTTGTCTATCGAATTCGCTGTTACCACCTCCTCCGTTTAACCACCCTAACTGTGAAGAACCCTTTTCTTTGTTTAAGGTGAATTTCTTTTCCTCTAACCTCAAAGGGTGTCCTCTTGTCAGTTGAAAATCTCTTGCTACAAAAAGTTCACTTGACAAAGCCTTATATTGACCCTGGATGTGTTTAAACAAGGTAATCATATCCCCTCGTAGACGCCTCTTTTCTAGCGAAAATACGTTTAATTTGGTTAGTCTTTCTTCATAACTTAGCCCCTCCATTCCCCTTATTAGTTTTGTAGCCCTTCTCTGTACTTTTTCCAGCTCTAAAATGTCTTTTTTATGAAGTGGTGCCCAAAATTGTACTCCATATTCCAAATGAGGGTGTACTAGAGATTTGTATAGTGGTAGAATTATATTTGCTTCCCTTGCTTCTATACCCTTCTTAATACATGCTAATATTTGACTTGCCTTTGCAGCTGCTGCTTGGCTTTGAGCGCTGTTACCTAGGGGGTTGTCCACTAGTACTCCCAAATCCCTTTCAATATCTGATACCCCTTCAATGTTGATAAGAAGTAAAAGTCAGGGTTAGGTAATAAAAAAAATATCCAAATCTTTGATGATCCCCATCCAAACATGGTGGTGGCAGCATCATGCTTTGGGGCTTTTTTTCTTCAGCTGGAACTGGGGCCTTATTTAAGATAGAGGGAATTATGAACAGTTCCAAATACCAGTCAATATTGGCACAAAACCTTCAGGCTTCTGCTAGAAAGCTGAACATGAAGAGGAACTTCATCTGTCAGTATGACAACGACCCAAAGCATACATCCAAATCAACAAAGGAATGGCTTCACCAGAAGAAGATTAAAGTTTTGGAATGGCCCAGCCAGAGCCCAGACCTGAATCTGATTGAAAATCTGTGGGGAAATCTAAAGAGGGCTGTGCACAGGAGAGTGTTTTTGCAAAGAATAGTGGGCAAATCTTGTCAAGTCAAAATGTGCCATGCTGATAGACTCATACCCAAAAAGACTGAGTGCTGTAATACAATCAAAAGGTGCTTCAACAAAGTATTAGTTTAAGGGTGTGCATACTTATGCAACCATATTATCTTATTTTTATATTTTTTCTTCCCTTCCCTCTACCGAAAATATTTCAGTTTGTTTTTCAATTGAGTTGTACAGTTTATAGGTCACATTAAAGGTGGAAAAAGTTCTGAAATTATTTATCTTTGTCTAGTTTTTTTACCGCACAGAAACCTGACATTTTAACAGGGGTGTGTAGACTTTTTATATCCACTGTATACAGTTATGCTCAGAGGTTTGGATACCCTGGCAGAAATTGTGAAATGTTGGTATTTATTTTGAAAATTTGACCGATCATGCAAAAAAAAGCATATTTTATTGAAGGATAGTGATCGTATGAAGCCATTTATTATCACATAGTTTGGTTCCCTTTTTAAATCATAATGATAACAGAAATCACACAAATTGCTGATCAAAAGTTTACATACCCTTGAATGTTTGGCCTTGTTACAGACACACACAAGTTAAAATTGCAATTAAAGGTTAATTTCCCACACCTGTGGCTTTTTAAGTTGCAATAATAAAAAATAGTGAATGAGTTTGTTAGCTCTCTCGTGGATGCCCCGAGCAGGCTAGATACTCAGCCATGGGGAACAGAAAAGAACTGTCAAAATACCTGTGTAACTATTCTATAAGAACAACTTGAGTTTAGGGGAAACTTACCCTTTAATTTAGTCATTAGATTGCTATTTAAGTATTCAAGACTTTGCTGTGAATACCTTACTGAAGGGCCCGTCCACCACCAATAACTAGCATCATGATTAGGTACCCGCCATTTATTCACCACATAGATAGAAACGCATTACCAAATACAACATATTAACTCTCCTCCAAATATATCCATAGCCAGGTGCAGTTGAGTCCTTCTATGAGGTATCTCCATACCAGTCATTTGTAATATGGTGGGACAATACAGGAGGTAAACATTTATATGAGTAGTGTACAGAATAACTGGTTATGTACAACTTTACAGAAAAATTAGAGGATTTTTGAGACCGTGTCCCGGCATCTGGGCTGTACGGTTTTAGCTAAATTACTTGGTAATGGGTGTAGGAGCCAGAATACTTCAAGTGAGGAGGGGGAGGGGGTACACCTCATATACACTGGCCAGAAAATAGCTTATATATACATACATACAAACATAGATAAATCACCGCCCCCCAGTTCCTACACCCATGCTTGGTAAACCAAATGTTAGAAGCAACAGAGTAGAGAAATAAGAAATCAGCAGGAAGATTTCGGGGTCTACTCCCGGTTCAATCTCGTGGTAGATCTCATGGCTTAGTAAGACATGTACGACAGTCTCGTGCTACAGATATGCGTTTAAGAGACAAATCAGTCAGAAGTACCTCTCCTAGCTTTTGATGTGATTTCTCCTGATTGGCCGTTGTTAAATCCTGACATTTCTACCAGCCAATCACACCTCATCTGAGACCATTTATTGCTGTTCTGGCCTCCTGTCAGTACCTGTTGTAGGTTCCTGTGACTGGGGGTACTTCTGGCCGCTCCTGTGTCTTCTTGTTTGCTCCAGGTCCAGTTCTCTATTGGACTGATCTTTTGCTGCTGTCCTGGATTGTTACTGACCTCATTGGATTTCTGTAGGCCCCTGATCTTTGGCCTACCTGACCATTCCTTTTCCTGTGCCCTCGGACTTGCCATCCTCTGGACTTCACCCCTGAAGGGATGCAGCCTGACAGAAGGGAGTCGATTGGCATCCGCTCTGCTATACAACTGTGTGACAGACATCACTCCACCATGAAATACTGCATTTGCGCTTTATGAAGCAGAGACCAAGATTGTGAAGGATTACTTCAATGACCACCTTCAATAGGAGTCTATCTGCAAGTTTACTCCTGTTAAAAGATATGTTATTTTCTCTAAAAAGAAAATATGGAACTCCTTGAATTTGAATTCCTACAAGAAGGACATTCTTCTAAGTTGCATCTCTAGGCATACAACTGTGTTAAGGCCACGAATTGAAGACTCAGGTCAATGGTCACTGAAAATATACAGTGAAGAATCAGAACTTTGTATTCTGAATAAATCTGAGGAATCCCATTTTCAGATGAAGCGTGTGCCCTTTGAAAGAACAAACTCCACAAAATTAGATACATGCAGATGTGTGAATAAAGCGTAGTTTTTAGGCATATTATCATGGGCTGTTAGAGATGGATTTGGGGTTTGCCAGGTATTGTACATGGTTCCTTCAAGAAATTCCAAGGAGTAAGGTCGCATCCCAGTACTAACGAAGGATGGTGCTGACCCTGACCCTGTTCACTGGTGAGGAGGACCTTTCCAAATTGGTATAATTAATAGTTCCCATCCTGAAGTATCTGAAAAAAAGCATAGAAGCAGATGCTTCCATTTTGAAGTTTAATAAATCATTTGATATATTTGAAGGTTTTCATCTTCTTGTGATCAAGGGTGAAGGACCTCTGCAGTTCAAGAAAAAAAAGAAACTTGTTTGTCACATATTTACCAAACTAACAATATTAGCAGCATAAAACCATTTATTTGGGAAGACTTTTTAAAGACACTGTTTAAGTACAGGAATCCATTTTGTGTTTGTTACATCACATCCTGAGAGCTTGGATAGTGGGTGTGTTTGCAGTTATCAGTGAATGGAGGCAGATGGGAGTTCAGAGGCTTTGTTTAATAATATGATAGAATTGAAATTGACACCATATCCTTCCCCCTCGCTGGCCCAGAAACAGACACCTTGCATCATTCAATGCAACCATAGCTCTCTAGAATTTTAAATGCCTTGCTCACACATACAGCTTCCACCAATGTAGCAGGGTCCTCCAGGCACATCAACATTTTTGTTCATATTTAACAACTAGCTGTATGGCTTTTTCCTGATGAACTAGTTTTCAAACATATATAGTTTTTCCAATGTACAGAGGTCCTTTAATGAACTCCATAACTGGTGTTGTATCACCGCAGAGTAGGTCATTTCAATGCCATTTTTTCAAGAGAATCTCTGACCATAAAAGGACCCTTCCAATAGTTTGAAAGCCAACAAAATGTAACCCTCACACGACTTTTCATTCCTTTTTAGAGCTCCAGTTGCTGATGGGCAAGAAACTTATGGAATTATGGAACTCAAGGCAAAAAATATATATATTTTGACAAGAACCACTGAACTGCTCATCATTCGATGGGGTGCTTTAGCAGGCAGCAATAATCTAAAAAAACAACCTTCTACTAAGCTAGGACTCATCAGAAATGTATCATGTAATTGAATGAACTTCCTATAAGTTTGTACATCCCAGTTCACCTGTCTTTCTACAGAATATTGTGCTCATCACAATCATGTGCTCCCCAGCTTACATCCACTGTTGGTGCTGATGAGTTTGAAGTTCACAACATCTTGGATTTCTGCATGTTCGTCTTCCTTGTGCACACAAACTGATAGAAACCTGAGGAAAGGTCACGATAAATACATAAAATACCATGATCCAATGAAAGTCTTTCCACAGATTATCCAGTGACACTAGAAGTGGTGGATGAGTTTGTACTGGAATGGGTGGCACTGATTGGGTTTGCTACATTATCACCCATTTTAAGAGGCCAGTGTAGATTAGTAAAAACTTCACAGGTGAAGATCACAACAGAATAAAAGCATTAGTAACTATGTAAGTCCTGGGCATAATGTTTTTCTCAGAGAAAAATCTTAATTTGAATAATGGAAGCAGCCATGATAGACCTAAATCCTTCTTGAGGCACAAGGTAGCAGTTACCGAACATGGCAATCAAAGCCTCTACTGAGCCTATGGGAGGGAGAGGGTATATTTTGCTGAAAACTTACCTAAATTCACAAATTAACCAAAAATACCCCTCCTCTTTCTACTCTTGAATAGATAATAAACATTAGTAGAACAGACACCCGTCTTCAAGGGAGTTGGAAATGTAGAAGACACAAACAAGGCATTATTCTTTAGACTGTAAGTCTGTGAGTTTTCAATCTTACATGGTGCTTTGGGGAAAGCTCCATGGACACCGGATTCTAAGCCCAAAGACAGGGCCCTCGATACTTTGCAATGTGTTAATATTGAATTTGTCTTTGCCTGGAAATTAACTTATGTATAATAATGCAGAATTTCAGAGGATGACAAGGAGACGTTCTACAATGAGCGATGTAAAGAGATAGAAGAATATAACAGAATGGGTAAATCAAGAGATCTCTTCAAGAAAATTGGGAACCTAAAAGGCACTTTTTATGCAAAAGTGGGCGTGATAAAATACAAAAATGGTAGGGACTTAACAGAAGAAGATCAGATAAAAAAGAGGTGCAGGAATACACTGAAGATCTATACAGGAAGGATCCTAACAGCAGTGATGACCTAAATAATTTATCCAATAAGTTGGAGCCAGACATCTTGGAGAGTGAAGTGAGATGGGCGCTAGGATGTCTTGCTGATAATAAGGCTGCAGGAGGTGATGGGATCCTAATTGAACTATTCAAAATTCTACAGGATTAAGCTGGGAAAGTGTTACTTGCCTTATGCCAACACATTTGGAAAACTCATCAATGGCCAATAGACTGGAAAAGGTCAGTCTACGTCCCAAACCAAAAAAAAGGCAGTGCCAAAGAGTGCTCCAATTATCAAACAATTGCACTCATTTCACATGCCAGCAAGGTAATGCTTAAGATTCTACAAGCTCAACTCCAACAATATATGGACCATGAACTTCCAGATGTGCAAGCCGGTTCTGCAGAGGAAGAGGCACAAGAGATCAAATTGCCAATATCCACTGGATGGTAGAGAAAGCAAGAGAGTTAAAAAAACAAATAATTTATTTCTGCTTCATAGACTATTCTAAAGCCTTTGACTGTGTGGATCACAACAAAATGTGGCATGTCCTTAAAGAGATGGGAGTACAAGATCATCTTATAGTTACATAGTTACATAGTATTTAAGGTTGAAAAAAGACTTTCAGTCCATCAAGTTCAACCTTTTAAGATCTCCTCTTATCTGCAATATGCGGATTAACTATTAATTAATTAGTTGTATAAAGAAAATAAAAAATAATCAATTCCCTCCTGATCCCAGACACCGGTGACCGGACTTCTCTCTGGATCAATACTGCCTCTCTAATTATCCATGATAACCCTGAATTCCCTTTTTACTTAGAAATAAATCTAGTCCCCTTTTAAAGTTATCGAATCCACTGTCACCACCTCCTCTGGTAGAGAATTCCACAGATTAACCACCATTACTGTGAAGAACCCTTTTCTTTCTTTAAGGTGGAATCTTTTTACTTCTAACTTCAAGGGATGTCCTCTTGTCAGTTGAAAACCTCTTGGCAGAAAAAGCTCCCTTGACAAATCTTTATATTGACCCTGGATGTATTTATATAAGGTAATCATATCTCCTCTTCCACACCTTTTTTCTAGAGAAAATAAGTTTAATTTGGTTAGTCTTTCTTCATAACTTAGCCCCTCCATTCCCCTTATTAGTTTTGTTGCCCTTCTCTGTACCTTTTCCAGCTCTAAAATGTCCTTTTTATGAAGTGGTGCCCAAAATTGTACTCCATATTCCAAATGAGGGCGTACTAGAGATTTATATAGTGGCAGAATTATATTTGCTTCCCTGGCTTCTATACCCTTCTTGATACATGCTAATATTTTATTTGCCTTTGCAGCTGCTGCTTGGCTTTGAGCACTGCTACCTAGGTGGTTGTCCACAAGCACTCCCAAATCCCTTTAAATATCTGATACACCTAGAATTGCTCCATTAAGATTATAAATTGCATGGTTATTTTTCCTTCCCAGATGAATAACTTTACATTTATTCGTATTATATCTCATCTGCCATTTAGATGCCCATTCCTCAAGTTTATGTAAATCCCTTTGGAGGGAAAGCACATCATTATCTGATTTAATTACCTTGCACAACTTTCTGTCATCAGCGAAAAGGGAGACACCACACTCCAATCCTACCTCTAAGTCATTAATAAATATGTTAAAAAAGAGAGGACCTAATACTGAACCCTGAGGAACCCCACTTACCACATTAGTCCAATCGGAGTATGTTCCATTTACAACAACCCTTTGCTTTCTGTCTTTTAGCCAGCTCTCAATCCATGAGCATATATTTACTGCAACTCCTGTATCTCTTAGTTTGCACAATAGTCTCCAACGTGGCACTGTATCAAAAGCCTTTGCAAAATCCAAAAAGACTACATCCACTGAGTTGCCTTGATCCAAGTTCCTACTAACCTCCTCATAGAAACTAATTAGATTTGTTTGACATGACCTATACCTCATAAATCCATGTTGACTTCTAATTATAATCCTGTTCAAATAGACATATTCTTGTATATTATCCCTTATTAACCCTTCTAAAAGCTTCCACACTACAGAAGTGAGGCTCACTGGTCTATAATTCCCTGGATTTGCTCTTGCTCCCTTTTTAAATATAGGTATCACATCAGCTTTTCTCCAGTCATCTGGTAGAGACCCTGTGTTGAATAAATCTTAAAAAATTAAATATAATGGTTTGGCTATTACAGAACCCAGTTCCCTTAGTACCCGTGGATGTATTCCATCAGGACCCGGGGCTTTATTAACATTTATTTTTTCCAACCTCTTTTGGATTACTTCCTAATCTAATCCTCTATGTGGACCAAGAAGCCACGGTCAGAAACGAACATGGGACAATAGAATGGTACAAGATTGGAAAAGGAGTGCAACAAGGTTGTATATTGTCACCTTATTTATTCAACTTATGAAGCTCGATTATTTTTTGAAGGCACAAGAAGAAGGGGATGACAGAGGCGGAGATTGATAGATGAGGTCACTGAAGCAATGAACATGCACTTGATGGAATTCAGAGAGGCAGTGACTGGGAGATGTACCTGGCGTGCTGTGGTCCATAGAGTCACGGAAAGTCAGACATGACTGCAGTGACTGAGAGATGCACCTGGCGTGCTGTGGTCCATAGAGTCACGGAAAGTCAGACATGACTAAACAACAACAAATGTTAGGATAATGTTCTGCTCCCATTCATCTAATCTCATGAGCCAAAACTTTGCCTGATGCAGAAAGCTAATGTTCACATTTCAAATATCACGGTTGCTGAGGCAATGTAGGAAGCAGACCTTAATGTACTTGTTGATCGACGGCACTTGATCTTGTCCTTATCAAGTGCTTCGTATAGATAAGCAAGATATTTTTTACCTTTGTGTGAGCTGTTACATGTGTGAGTACTTCTATATTATTGGGAGTTTTTTTGGGCAGAAATCTTCAAAAATATTAAGGGACTAAAAGATTTCTCCAGTTAAATAGGAATACGAGAAGATGCGGTTATACATTGAAGTTTGGAAGTAAAAAGTTCACAGATAGAACAGAGGATAATGTGAAAAATTATAACAAAAAGGTCATAGGTACAAAAGCAGTTGTAAAATTCCATTTGTGACCACGACTGTTTGGGAATATAAGTAAACTAGCGACTTGCCCGTCAAAAAATGACGGCAATGTGATGTATATGTTTGTCAAGTTGTTTAGTTATTAACATATATTTTTGACACTTGTAAGTATTTTAATATGAACGTGTATTTTTGTAAAATGTTGATGTAATGGTTTTTTAAAATGTAATTAGTATCTGAAGAATTGTTAACTTGAATATACATTGAATGAATAGGAAAGGCAAAAGTAAAAATCCTTTTTTAAACGTTGCAAATTTTAAGATGAAGTTTAAAATATATGTAAGCAATAACCATCAAAGTATATATTTTTAAACTTGAACTTTATTTTTTATGTAAGTTTAGAAGTTGACAAAACATTGGTATAATTTTGAACATTATAAACATGAACATAGTGAATACATTTTGTAAAGTAATTTTTTATTAAAAGTATTAACATTTGAATGTAAAAACAATTGACATTTAAATTAATCAGTATTAAAATTCAATTTCTATCACAATAATTGTTAACTTGAATATACATTGAATGTAGAGGAAGGCATACAGTCAAAGTCTTCTTAAAACGTACGTAATTAAACTAATTTATTACTGAGCACATAAATTGGCGATAAACATTAATGTAGGTAGTAATCTTAAGATAACAGACAATATTTACATTGTGACTTAAAAGGTGCTTGACCTCTTAACATCCACTTTGTAATATGTTGAATGAAATAACTTGAAAATATATTTTTTAAACTTGTAACATTAGAAACATTAACATAGTGACTTAACATTTTAACATAATTTTTACTAACAATGCAAGGCAAGTATTTTGTGAGGCGAATCATTCATAAACATGACTTCCATTAATTATGACTGAATTAAACAACCAATTGTTATGTATTTTGCAATGCTTTTAAAAAATCTTGGCATCTTTAATTAGTATCCTTCAAAGTTATAGTACTTCATAGTAGACAATGTTTTTAGTAAAAATACGTCCATCTTCTAATAAATCACCTTGACTTTCATTGTTTTCAATGTAAACTTTAATAGCCTGTGGATTTTTGCACCTTGACAATGCAACGTACAATTGACCATGTGCAAAAACTGGTTCTTCCAAGAAAATACCCACAGATTTGAAAGTTTGACCTTGTGATTTATTAATGGTCATGGCAAATGCCATAATAATGGGAAATTGTCTTCTTTGAAGTATAAAAGGGAGACTACTTTCACTTGGTGCTAAATCTATTCTTGGTATGAAAACTCTCTCTCCTCTATGGGTCCCAGTTAAAATTTCAGCATCTATAAAATGGTCCTTTAATTGTTGAACAATTAATCTTGTGCCATTGCATAGGCCTTTTTTGGGATTCATATTTCGCAGTAACATGATAATTGCACCTTTCTTTAGCTGCAAAATATGTGGTGGCATTCCAGAAGGAGTTAAAGAGTTTATGAATTCAGTCGAAAAGTTAGCCTGACTTTCATTGTCATCAGCAAGTACAGAATCAGCACTGTGATAATTTCTTTGTGGTGCATAAATTTTTTTTAAGATTTTATTATTGAGGATTAATGCATCTTTATTTTTACACGTCAGTATGACTTGGTTGGCAAGCTCGGAATATTCTTCGTTATTTATGCTCCCTTCAAATATAGCCGATATAATATCTTGTTGACAAATCATATGAGGTGGGATCTCTACAGTGTCGTCAGGTAAATGTAGTATTTTTTCTGTTCTGCCTTCTCCAATTTTAATAAGCCAATCATTGAAATCAGTTTGGCCTTCTGATCTCATATTTTGTTGCAGTTGAAGATGGGTAAAATGTTTCCATACTGTACTTGACTTTATACATGTTTCGATAATGTCAGTTCGATTGCCATGTACAACAACAGGTAATGTTTGTCTAAAATCGCCACCCAACAACATTACCTTTCCACCAAATGGAAAAATATTATCCATGACTTCACGAAGCAAACGGTCAATACATTGGAGGGCATAGCATGACATCATTGTGGCCTCATCTATTATAATTAATTTACATTTCTTCAATTTCTTTGCTTGTAAGGATGTCATGCGAATATCTGACACAGAATTTTCTAAAATAGGCACTGGCAGTTTAAATCCACTATGAACAGTTCTTCCACCTTCTAATAAAAGTGCAGCAATTCCAGTAGTGGCAAACGCCATTGCTATTTTTCCTTGTGCTCGTACTGAACTCATTAATAAATTGTACAAATATGTTTTTCCTGATCCGCCAGGTCCATCAAGATAGAAATAACGCTCTGTCACCATGTCATCATCTATAGCATTTTTAATGGCATGAAATGCTTGCAATTGTAGTGTATTTAAAGTTGCAAGTCTTTCTTCTGTTCTTTCTGCTTGTAGTTGAATGTCATAGTCTTCAAAGTTAATGTCATCTATAAGACCTGGATCAGGCAAATTAAAACTTGCACAACTTAATCCATGAGTTAAAAAGACTTCTTGGATTTCCATTAACGCTTTTAAGTGTGCAATGGGTTCATTGTATCGTCGCATAAAGTCTTCAGCCATATTAGTTTTAAAAGTCTCCCACAAAGCTAATGCATTTGGAGCATTTGAGAAGATACAAATAAAAGCAAATTGTTCTCTCATCTGTCGCGGCATTTGACATTGTGCTGCTTCTTCTAAGCATCTTTCCCACTCTGTATCATCAGCGAGTAAGTTTCTATGTCTTGCAGCTAAATGGAAGGATTCATATACAATGTCATTAACAGTTCTTAAGTGTTCAAAACTTTGTGCTCCAGGAACATTTAAAAGTAATATCCGTAAGCAAAAACGTTCAACATCTCTTGGACTGACTGTGTAAATTCTTGGAATAATTTTATTGCCTCTGGTTTTTCTTGGTCTCCATAATCCATTCACAAAAACATAGTGATATGGAATTTCAATATATAAGTATTGTGTTGCTTCAGCATCAGTGGAATTTAATGCAAACCATGCAGTTAGTGTAGTGTGACGATCTTCACTTTGGGCCAATGCATTCATTTCATTTCCAGCATGGAAATAGACTAAATGTCGTTGTGGCAAATGTACTGCTAACCTATATACTGCATGTGATCTATCATGCATTTCAAATTTTAAAAGCCGCCACATAGCTTCTGGCGCACTGACATAGCGAGCATCTACATGAGATGCAAGTTCATCATGTACTAACTCACTACTTTCAGGGTTGTCTGCACTTTTGACGACTACAGTAGCTGCATCGTAACCTTTGTAAATATATTTATAGACATATTTAATTGATTTGATGGAAGTGCAGGCTTCTACGTTGATGTGGGCGTTGTACTTCATGAGTAAATGTGGATTGTAAGGTACTACATATCTATTGTCCACTTTTTTCCCACGAATAATGGCACTATCTCCTTCTCTTCTTTTATAAAGTGGATATCCATCACAATTGGCATAGGTTTTGTCTCTATAATCTTTGGGAAATTCTTTGGAACATTTATTATTTTCCATACATGGTGATTGTGGATTAAGGTCACCACAGGGTCCATGAATCATGCGATGAGTAACAATCTCATATAGTCTACCATATAGTTCTGGATCTGGTAGTTCAGCAACAATGACTGCATCCACTTTGTCTGAAGTATCTAATTTATCTTTTTCTTGAAGTATTATTAGAAGATGTGCATGTGGAAGGCCTCTTTTTTGAAATTCAATGGTATATACATAAGCAAGACATTTGCCAAATAACTGATTTATAGTGAAGTCACGTATTAATTCATTTAATTTAATTTTAAAAACTCTGGCTACTAAATCTGGTCGATCTGAAGCAGTTTGTCCAAGAAGTAGATTTAGTGTAATTTCTGGCCATTGTGGATTACATGTAAATGTCACAAATAAATCGGGTTTGCCAAATTTTGTCACAATAGCCATAGCATCATTGTATCTTTCTCTCATATTCCGAGGAGATCCTTGAAAGGAAGATGGTAAAATGATGGCTTTGCCAGCTGTCATGTCTCTGCTTGTAGCCACGTCAGCAACATAGTCCATGAGTCCAGAATATTGTTCTACACGGAGTTTATCTTGTTGATATTTGATAAAGTTTAAATTATTTGCCTCAACTTGCAAATATGAATCAATAATCCATTGTTGTGTTAGTTTCCCACCACATAAAATTGGATTAAATACATTGCGAATGGCAATTTGAGCTACTTTAAATTCAAGCATAGAAACATTATTTCGGATTCTGCCTTTAGCATTTGGGTAACTGGGAAGAGTTAATTTTGGTTGCCAACCTGCTTCTCCGTGTGGGAAAAAGATGGGATATGTCATTGGATCTAAATTTGGACTTAAGATACTCATATTAATAAACGGTTGGTCCTCATTTCTAGGATATATTCGTATGTCTCTTTGAAATGGTGGTTCTCCTTCATCATTGTGAAACACCATTGCAACCTCATTTGTTGTTGGCAAGTTATAACGACGTTTATCAGTATGTCTGTCTCTTTTAAGCACCATATTAACCTTCGGCATTGGTAATTGATGTGTTTGTGAATGAAGTAGTTGTTCATTTTCTACTTCTGCCAATTTTTTATAAGCTTTACTGTAGGGATTGTTGTCCATAATATTATTTAGCTCTATGAAAACAGTGGGTAAGCATTTTTTATTTTCTTCCATCTGCATACGTTGGTCAACAGCTTCCATTGTATCTAGGACATATAGTTGAGCGAATTTTCTTTTATTTCCTTCCTCTGGATGTAAATGGGAAGTGCGATGATAAATTTGTCCTTGGACTTTAAAACAGTAAGGACCATGTCCTGGTACATTAGCAGCCAATGTTGCCCCCATAGATGCAAATGATATGGCACTATTGTAGGATCTTATGTTTGTCTTAAAATTTTTGTAATTTGGAAAAGTAGGTTCAGTCAGAATATTTAGTAAATAGGTTGGAAATTGTTTCCTTTCTGGAAGTTTGAACTTTCCTTTTTGACAACAACTAATAAATTGTCCATCTCGGGGTCTCTCCTGTTTAAAATAATAAGCCTCACAAAATTGACATTGAGTAGTCATGTCCCCACAACTATGAACCTCTACTGCTAAAGACTTCATTAAAGGACAATTTGCAATGCATATTGGATGTTGACTTTGATATTCATCAGATGAAAAGTCATGAAATGTTTCAACAACAGGTTCTAAATGTTTAGTTTTTTTCGTACATTTTCTTGGTATATGTTGGACTTGTTCGGTTGAAATTTCCTGTAAGTTTTTAGTAAGAGTTTGTAAATGCTTTTTTTTGGTAGTTTTTTTTTTTGGTCTGTCTTGACTGGTATGTTGTAAAATGTCATCTGATGTTTTAGGAACAGTTTGTAAATGCTTTATAATTTTTTTATTTATTTTGGTTGTATGTTTCATTTTTGCAGCGGATATTCTTTTATTTGCAAGTCTTTTGCGTTCTTTTTCTCTTCTAATTTCTTTCTCCTCCGGTGTCTGCTGGGCGGCCCATCTCTCTTGTCTTTCTCTAGTTTGACGTCTTTTCTTCTCTTCTTTGGTCTCGTTATCAGCCATATTAATCTGTAAACGGAAACAAATAAATGTAATTGTGTATATTTAAATTTGTAATTCCTGTTAAAGATGATTGTGCACAATTGTTGAAATAAAAGGCAAATCATGAATGTATCATTGATATTTAGTTAAATTTATAATTCCTGTCTTCAGTGGCTCCGAATTTTTTTAATGGAATACTGCTGTAAATAAGCATGTAACATATTTATTTAAAATAATGGTTGTATTTATTAAAAACTTTGTTTGTGGATAGATATTTACCACTGCAAAACTTCTTTGCTGAAAAAAAAAGTGATGTGGTTATTGAGCTATGTATTGCATAGTAGCAATTTAAATAAAATAAGTGAGATAGTAAATTAATTAATTTATTTTTCTGTTGAGACGGATGCAACTGAAACCAGTTTCTTTAGTGTTATTCTTTAGTAGTTATTATAGTTTACCTTGGTTGAAGTGTGATTTAAATCCGAATGTTTGTTGCTCCTCGTTTCCAAATCGTTGTCCAATGGTGTGGTCCTCTGTCGGAAGTCCTCGTCCGATGGTGTGGTCCTGTCGCGATAGCCCCTGTCCGATATTGTGGTCCTGTGGCGATATTCCTCGTCCGATGTTGTTGTCCGTTGGTGAAAGTCCTCGTCCGATGGTGTGGTCCTGTGTTGAAATTCCTCGTCTGCTGGTCTGGTCCTGTGTTGAAATTCCTCGTCTGCTGGTCTGGTCCGAGTCCTCGTCCGATGGTCCGGTCCGGTCCTGTGGAAAAAGTCCTCGTCCGATTGTCTTCACGCAGTATCTGTTGTAATGTAAAATAGAAAATGTTGTTTGAGTGAAATGTCTTTTAAATAAGTAAAAAATGTATTAATTTTGCTGTATTGTATCAGTTATGTTTATTTTTTTTAAAAAATTTTTTTTTAACTTTCTGTACAATCCCAAGACTTTTGTTATTCTTATTTAAGGTTCTTAGTAAGGCTTGTGGGTTGTGATATATTACATAAGAATATGAATTTATTTTGCTATGTGTTTATGTTAGTTTTTGTACAATACCGTTTTGTGCGCACCACTTGTGGTATACTTATTTAACCTTTATTTGGATGGTTATAGTTAGTGAAACATGAAATAATATAATTAATGTAGTTTGCTATGTGTTTGTGTTAGTTATTGACAATCCTGTTTGGTGCACATCACTTGTGCAAAACTAATTTCTTCTTGATTGTACAGGTTATAATTTGTTAAACATTAAAGAAGAATGTTAATATAGTTTGCTATGAGTTTGTGTGTTTTTTTATACAATGCTATTAGGTGCACAACACTTTTGTTATTCTTATTTTTGGTTATTTGTAAGGCTTATAGGTTGTTAAACATTTAGTCCCTCATTCAATTGCGATTTTGCCAATTGAATACGGCTCTAAATAAGCACATAATATATATTTTTTAAAGAAGTTTTTAGGTATTGAAAACCGTGCTTTTGGATAGATGCTTAATAACTAAAAACTTCTTTAAAAAATATATGTGATGTGCTTATTTAGACCCCTATTCAATTGGCAAAATTGCAATTGAATGAGGGCCTTAATAAGAAATTCTGTTTTGTGTGTAGCAGTTTGTGTGTCATTGAATTGCGATTTGGCTAATTGAATTGTGCTGTAAATGAGCACATAGCATATTAGCATATTAGTTAAAATAATTTTGTAGTCATTGAAAAACTGTATTTTTGATATTTTTTTATTAACTAAAACCTTAGTTTTAAGCTATTGTTATGTTGTTATTTAGAGCCCTATTCAATTGTGCAAATTGCAATTGAATGAGGGCCTTTGTGTGTACCATATGTTGCATAGTTTGGCCCTCATGCAATTGCATTTTTTACAATATAATAGTACTGTAAGTCCGTAATTGAATTGCAATGTAGAAATTTGAATAGGGTTCTAAATAAGCACATCACATATATTTGTTAAAATAGCCATATTTAATTTTCCAAAATAGCAATTGAATAAGGGCCTTTGGTTACTGCATTTGTTATATTGTGAGCTACTTATTCAATTGTGTTTTGGCCAATGGAATAGAGCTCAATATCATCACAGAGCATATGTTTGTACGGAATTTTGTATTTAGTGAACTTGTATCCAAAAGGAACGTGTTCACAAAAGAAAAATTTCCTAAAAAATATGCTCTGTGCTTATATAGAGCCCTATTGAAATGGGCAAATCACATTTGAGTGAGGCCCTTGGGCATTAAAGACATATAGGTCCTCATTGAATTGCAATTTTGCCAATTGAAGAGGGCTCTATATAATCACATAACATATTTATTGAGCAAAGTTTTTAGTTATTGAAAACCTTGATTGTGGTTAGAAGTTCATTAACTAAAAAGTTCTGTTTCCAAAATATGTTATGTGCTTATATAGAGCCCTATTGAAATGGGCAAATCACATTTCAGTGAGGCCCTTGGCCATTAAAGACATATAGGTCCTCATTGAATTGCAATTTTGCCAATTGAAGAGGGCTCTATATAATCACATAACATATTTATTGAGCAAAGTTTTTAGTTATTGAAAACCTTGATTGTGGTTAGAATTTCAGTAACTAAAAAGTTCTGTATAAAAAAAATGTTATGTGCTTATATAGAGCCCTATTCAAATGAGGAAGTTGCAATTGAATAAGGCTCATGGTTATTTCTTGTTTATACTTAATACTTTACCTTGATAGAAGTTTTGAATGACAGACGGTCCCCTCCTGCCAATCTTAATCCGCCGGTCTTCTTTTAGTGTCTGTTTGAAAAAGAAAGTGAAATAGTTATTTGTATATTTATAATTTGTCATCTAGCAAAGCATGTCCTTTTGAGCATGTAATGTGTTCTTGTATCTTACCTCTTCAAATTTGTTGGTGTTCTTTAAAAGGGATTGTGCTTCACAGTGCACGGTGCAAATTGTTGAGAGACGCTGTTGATGCAGAGTCTGTTTGAATATGAAACGAAATAGAAAGATTCAGCTTTATCTGATGTATTGAATTGCAGTAAATTAATTCAATTAACCTTAATTTTTGTTGGGGTCTACACACATATCTCACATACATGAAGCACATTACATAGTTTAATGTAATTATTTTGTGTACGTGTGACATATCAGTATACATGAGTCAAATTTAAATGGTTAAATTAACATTATATTTATTTGTTCCAACACACATAAATGTGTGTGTGTGAGATGTAACTATAGATGATACACATATATGTGCATGTGACATATCAGTATACATGACATATAATGTCATTAAAATGTAGTTGTTTACTGATTTTGTTGTAAGCTAATTTTGTTGCATTGGTAATACACATAAATGTGTGTGTCACATGTCACTATACATTATACACATATATGTCCGTGTCACATGTCACTATGAAGGGGCAATACACAGAAATGTGCGTGTGACATGTCACTATACATTATAGACATATATGTCGGTGTCAGATGTCACTATGAAGGGGCAATACACAGAAATGTGCGTGTCACATGTCACTATACATTATAGACATATATGTGCGTGTCACATGTCACTATACATTATACACATATACGTGCGTGTCACATGTCACTATGAAGGGGCAATACACAGAAATGTGTGTGTCAAATGTCACTATACATTATAGACATATATGTGCGTGTCACATGTAACTATACATTATAGACATATATGTGCGTGTCAGATGTCACTATACATAAAGCTCTGTTTAATTTTGTTTGTGAGCCTATACACATAAATGTGCCATACATGATGACTACATAAATCCTAGTTTATTTTTTTATTTGTTTGACCTGACCTGATAATAAAATGTAATATATTATAGCTTACCTGTCAGTTGTAATTTGCACAATGTAAAGTAGTAAATTAGTAAAGAATTGTCTTCTCAAGTAAAAGCAGCAGTTATCTCAGAAGTCACTCCGTTGATCACCTGAGGAGAAATGTATTTTTTAGTTGGAAATAGGCAGTATTTATAAACTTGTAGAAAGTTCTGGAAAGTGAGACCGTTAGAACGCAATACGCATGCGCTATTTGCGTTCCAGCTTACAATTTGCGTTCCATCCGCCATTTTAGGCGTATTACTGTTCAAAATGGTGTTTAATATGATTGTGATACGTTCCGCATAGTATGTGTTTCATTATTGCGAGTAAGTGTAGTGTAGTTACGTCTGAAGCCTCGTTTTCGTTTTGTTCGTCGGCCATTTTTTCTCTCGCTTAGCGATGGTATTACTGTCTAAAGTGTTTATTTTGATTTAAATGTAGGTGTAACTTGTTTTTTTGAGGTGCTGGCTGGTTCCTCTTGCTGTAGGTAAGCTTTTTATGTGTTTGTTGTGTGTCTTTGTTAAGTTTTAAATGTTTGTATGTCGGCGTGTTGCGTCCGATGTTTGCGAACTCGTAATGTGTGGTAACGTGTCTCGTATGGTGTTTGCGTGTGTAGCATGGTGTTTGCGTGTGTAGCCTCGTTTTCGTTTTATTCGTCGGCCATTTTTTTTGTCGCTTAACAAAGTATTTAGTGTCGAAACTCTTTTATTTTGAGTGCAATTAAGTTCTAAGTTGCATTTTTGAGGTCCTGGGTGCTTCCTGTTTGTGTAGGTAAGGTTTTTATGTATGTGCTGTGTGTATGTATTGTGTTTGTAATTTTGTAATGTTCGCGAGTTGCGTCCGAGTGTTGCGAGGCCGTAATGTGTGTGAACGTGTGTCGTATGTTGTTTGCGAGTGTCGTAATGTGTTTCAACGTGTGTCGTATGTTGTTTGCGAGTGTCGTAATGTGTTTGGACGTAAACTTTTTTTTTCAAGGGTCGCAGTTGCTGCAACTGAAGACCTCGCTTTGCGAGGTCCTCAGGTGCTGGCATGGAGCGCCTGCGGCGCTCCAAGCCAGCAACTGAGGCCCTCGCTTCGCGAGGGTCCTCAGTTGCTGGCAAGGAGCGCCTGCGGCGCTCCATGCCAGCAACTGAGGCCCTCGCTTCGCGAGGGTCCTCAGTTGCTGGCAAGGAGCGCCTTCGGCGCTCCATGCCAGCAACTGAGAACCTGGCACAGTGCCCTCGCTACGCGAGGCCCGCGACTCGCTGCGCGAGTCGCGGCCCTCGCTTCGCGAGGCCCGCGACTCGCTGCGCGAGCCCGCAGCGTTAGCAACAACTCGTACGCTCACAACTATATATGTGATGTGGGATTGAACGAACGAGTCTTACAGGCTGTCACGTGTAAATTCATTAAAAACATGTGCAGCTATGGTTATGTTTAAGGAAGATCATGGTGCCTAGGTACCTGATAATCCGAGTAAATACCATGATTCAGGTAATTTTGCCATCACATATATAGTTGTGAGCGTACGAGTTGTTGCTAACGCTGCGGGCTCGCGAAGCGAGGGCACTGCCCGAGGGTCTCAGTTGCTGGCATGGAGCGCCGAAGGCGCTCCATGCCAGCAACTGAGGACCCTCGCGAAGCGAGGGCCTCAGTTGCTGGCATGGAGCGCCGTAGGCGCTCCATGCCAGCACCTGAGGACCTCGCAAAGCGAGGGCCGCAGTTGCTGGCATGGAGCGCCGAAGGCGCTCCTTGCCAGCAACTGCGACCCTCGCAAACTTCACGTCGCAACCCAAACAGTACGACACACACATTACGACACTCGCAAACAACATACGAAGGCGCTCCTTGCCAGCAACTGCGACCCTCGCAAACTTCACGTCGCAACCCAAACAGTACGACACACACATTACGACACTCGCAAACAACATACGACACACGTTCACACACATTACGGACTCGCAACACTCGGACGCAACTCGCGAACATTAGAAAATGTCAAACACAATACATACACACACCACATACATAAAAAACTTACCTACACCAAGAGGGAGCACCCAGCACCTCAAAAATACAACTTACACCTCGATTTTACTTCAAATAAAACAGTTTAAACACTAAAAAAAAAACGAAGCGAGAGAAAAAATGGCCGCCGAACAAAACGAAAACGAGGCTACAGCACTCTAAACTCGCAAAACACCACAAGAAACTCGCAAAACACCACAAAACAACTACGGATATTCCGATACAAACGTATAACACACATTACTCGCCATTTCGCGCCAATGCGGAAGTACACGACTACGCTAACGGTTTGGTCTCGCGCACGCACAGTGTTACACTGCACACATTCAGCACGCTTACACAGCAGATCCACACCACTAATGCTGCAGCAACATCAAAACACATTCACAGCTCTTCCACACAATGCTTTAAAATAGGTAAAGTATATTCATTTATTCATGTATTATATATTTCATTATTACACACTGAACAGCATTAGCTACCTTACAATTTCATTGCCGTCATTTTTTGACGGGCAATTCGCTAGTACTTAATAAATTGCATAATTTACGTATCATTTAGCAAAAGTGTCTCTACATTCTATTAATAGATACTTTCCTGCATATGATTATCACTGATTTACATCAGGATTTGACTAAGATGACACTGTGACATAATTGTGTTCCAGAGATTCTTACACAGACTATGAGGATGAAATTACATTTTTGATCCACCTTCCATCATAATCAAGAATCAATTTTACCTGATTTTTTTTTGCAATTTCCGAATTTGAACATCTCTTTTGGATGTTAAATGATGTACCTGAAAAACATCTCTCATACCGATTTACTACTCAGAATTTTCCACAGGCCCTGGATAAGTTAAAAAGACCTCCAAACCATCAATTGCATCTATGTGTTGTGAGCATGGATGCAAACTAAATCTGACTTCAGAATTTCATACAAATATCTTGATGAATACTGTATCTACCTTGGGATACTAAAGAGCATTTCACAAGGGCAATGGCAACTTTTTGTGTTGGAGATGTAAGACCTACAGCTCAGCCAAAACATGGCCCAGACATCAGCATTTTTACATCAATTTTCGGTCCATTGAAATGACATTGTGACGACATAGTGGGGCTTTAAAACTTTTTCCTATTCAGTGCTTGGGACAGATTCACTTACTAACTGTCATCTTGCCTAGATCCTGATGCAACCTTGTGACGATCCAGGGGTAGGTGCTATTACTGTCCAGGGCCACTTACTATAGACTCCAGGTTAACGCACAAGGACTGTTGGGTTCCTGGAAATCTCGACACCAGCACCCTGATATCTGTCTTCTGTATCATTCAGGGTCTCTCCATCAGGAATCAGTACTTCCAGGAGTCTCAGTAACCTTTCTATGGTAGCTACCAGGACAAGTTACTTGCAGGGTGGAGATAGGATCAGTATCACAGCCATAAAGAGCCAATAAAAGAACATACCATTTCTATATGTCTCAGCAGTGATCTGATTTATTTTTGGAAACAATATTTATAGGGGATAGATACAGAGGGAGTGTATACAACACCATAATGACAGGGAGTGGCAGACACAGGAGATTGTCTCCACATGGGGTCTAATAGTCTGGTATCCTGGAATCCTGTCTGGCACCTGTGAATAGGCCAACCTCCAATACCCACATGCCGTCTCTATCTATATTAGAGATGTAATTAGCTTATCTTCCTGCAAACATCGGGACAAAACATATTACAATACAATCACTAGTTACATATAGTATACTGGATAAGGCAGATACATATGCCCTGAGACCATATGGAGCATGGTGATACACTATGGCCCTATGTTTTTGGGCTATTCACCCCACCACCCAATTGTCCACATTTCCCATGTAGCAATATAATTCCCCTACCCATTTTCCAATGGGGCTGTGTCACAATCTGCTTCTTCTAGGGGGCTTGATATGAACCTAGTTCAAACCTACCCAGAATCATGTAGTTCCTGTTCTCTGTGGCACAAAAGATGGCTTCTGAAGAGGGCAAGGCCCAAAAGCTACAGGCAGAGAATACTGGATCCAGCTTACTTAGTGGCCCATAGCAAGACCACTCCCCAAGTCAGGATACAACACACAGAAATAGTCTCACACCTTGTTTATGTGAAAACTATCTCTCAAACTTTATTAAATGATCAAAAAAACATCAGGGAGATCAGGAGACAAATCACAATCTGGGGTACCCTCTGGCTCTTTGGTCTCTGGATCCTTAGATGGAACCTCCTGACTCTCTCCATCTGAGACTGCCTGATGTGTAGTTACAGGCAGCCCTTGAAAAGCCGCTGCTACTGCCTCTTGTTCAGGCTGAAGAACAGGGCTACTTTCTGTTTCTTCTCCAGGGTCTGTGGCTGGCTCCTGGACAATGGTCATCCAAGGTACTTCTCTACTATTTCCACAGTCAATTGGTAGGGCCCAGTGCTCATTAGGTTCTTCTCTTACTCTAGGAGCAGAGTAGCTTTTCCCCAGTTCTTCCCCTGGGCCTGGCACTGCTGTGGTTTGGCCCTGTCCCCATTCCTCTAACTGGGTGAGACTTAGCCCCCTAAAGATAAGGACCAGTTCTTCCTCTTCCCAGTCAACCCCATGGATGCTGGCATCCTTGTTATTTTGAGAATCATGGATATCAAAATTCTCCCCACAGTCCATACATGTATTTTCTGACCCAGCCTTAGCAATATTCAGCTGTGTCCCTGTAGTAACTGTTAGGTGGTTCTGTTCCATGCCTGACTGGCATGAGCCCTCCCAGCTGGGCAGCCAACAACCATCCAGGGATGCTTCATCCAGTAAGTCTATATAATCCACCTCCAGCTGTAGCTCCTGCTGGATCAAAGGCCAAATTCGGTTAGCTGTCTGAAAGTCTGTCTCCAGTCCAAGCATGTGACAGCGCTTGGCAAACAGACACAGCTTTTTTTTCTCTGTCCCCAAGCCACAGTCTGGATCCCCATGTACTATGTCCCAAAGTGCCTCTTCCATCCCCAATGAAACATGATGAGGTATCCCAACATGTCCTACCCAATATGAATATTGCTCTTCCAGGGCAACCTCCTCACATACTAATTCTTCCAGCCATTCCCTTAGCTTGTGACCCGGCCATAGTCCCAGGAATGCCATCCATTTATTTAGAAGGCCCATTCCTCTACAGTCCTTTCCAGTCACCAGAACATTCTCTGTCTCTACTGGGGATAATCATTTCCCCTCCACAGGAGCTGAGACAGGGCCACTTCCCCTGTACCTCCTGTGTGATCTGTATACGGAGTTCCCTCTGCTGATCCTTGGTTAAACCTGCAGGCATTATCTCCATCCATCTTTGGTACCATCTGGACACTTCCTCCTCCTCTGCTGCAGACATCTCTTCATAAGCTGCCATCCTTCTGTGTTTTATATAAAGATCCCACCACTGCCACCAAATGTCACGATCTGCTTCTTCTAGGGGGCTTGATATGAACCTAGTTCAAACCTACCCCAGCAGAATCATGTAGTTCCTGTTCTCTGTGGCACAAAAGATGGCTTCTGAAGAGGGCAAGGCCCAAAAGCTACAGGTAGAGAATACTGGATCCAGCTTACTTAGTGGCCCATAGCAAGACCACTCCCCAAGTCAGGATACAACACACAGAAATAGTCTCACACCTTGTTTATGTGAAAACTATCTCTCAACCTTTATTAAATGATCAAAACAACATATTTATACTCTCCAATACCACACCCTTGTGTACATTTGTGTATGTGTGATGTCAGACCACCTGGCTTGCAACCTTGGGCTATCAAAGCTCTTGAGATCCAATTCCCCAGATATCTAGTGAACAAACCTTTATGTTAAACTCAAGTGTTTGTTTAGGACTACTTGAAGTACATACAATTGTCTTTGCAAGGTCTGTATGTGTGAGTGTGCAATAATCTGCAGCTAACTTCTATGCAGAGCATTTCTACCAATTCCACATATGTTCTATATAAAATTTTCCCTCTGATAATATATTATAACTAGGCTACATAATAACCATGTGCAGGCATCATATAACCACACAATAACACATAATCCCAATGTAACAATGTCATGCTCCGTTGGACATATTCATAAATTGCTGACAATATGAGTCATGACAGGCTGTATGTCCTCTATGGTGGCTCAATGCACCAGCATCCAGGCCCTGGAAAGTCGTCCGTGACAAACCTCCTTCCAGGGAATTCCTAGCACCAATACACAGAAGCCAACACAGAAGAGGACCTAACCGATGGGATCCATTCACTGGCTTGTACAGCTGGTCCCTCCTCTTGAAAGTGTGCTGTAGACAAATGGTTAAAACTCCTGAAGATATTATATACCTCTCTATGCTGGTTAGTATATGCCAAGTAATACAGAATATTCTGTTTCCTTGGAGCCTTCTACATGGACTTACCTCCCATTGTTTGATTGAATCTTTCAAGATAGCACAGTCCAGGTTCCAGCAGTGTGTATCACAAATTAGTCCTTCTTTTTATTATTATATATGTTGTGGCCACTTATGGATGACAAAATGGCACCTTTTTTGCTGTACTTTATTATAGTACTAGTCAATTGCCCGTCAAAAATGACGTTATAACATTGTGTGTTCTGTCTCTTTGTATGCCCTCACTATCACCCTCTCCTTCTCTCTCCCTCCTTCTCTCTCTCTCGCTTTTTCTCTCCCTTATTTTCTTTTTCTCTCCCTCCTTCTCTCTCTCTCCCTCCTTCTATCTCTCTCCCTCCATCCTTCTCTCTCTCTATTCTTCTCTCTCTCTTCCTCTCTCTCTCTCTCTCCACTTCTCTCTTCCTCTCTCTCTCCCTTTTTCTCTCTCTCTCACTCATTCTCTCTCTCTTTGTCCCTCTCTCCTTCCCTCCCCTTCTCTCTCCCTGTTCTCACTCTCTCTCCTCGTCCTTGCTGCTCTCTCCTTCACTCCTTCTCACTCTCTCCCTCCTTCTCCTTTCTTCTCTCTCACCCCTCCTTCTCTATCCCCCCTTCCTTCTCTCTCCCTCCTTCCCTCTCTCTCCTTCCCTCCTTCTCACTCTCTCCCTCCTTCTCCTTCCTTCTCTCTCCCCCTTGTTCCTTCTTTCTCCCCCCTCCTTCCTTCTTTCCCCCTCCTTCCCTCTCTCTCCTTCCCTCCTTCTCACTCTCTCCCTCCTTCCTTCTCTCTCCCCCTCCTTCCTTCTCTCCTTCTCCTTCCCTCTCTCTCCTTCCCTCCTTCTCACTCTCTCCCTCCTGCTCTCCCCCTCCTTCACTCTCTCCTTCCCTCCTTCTCACTCTCTCCCTCCTTCTCCTTCCTTCTCTCTCCCCCTCCTTCCTTCTCTCTCACCCCTCCTTCCTTCTCTCCTTCTCCTTCCCTCTCTCTCCTTCCCTCCTTCTCACTTTCTCCCTCCTTCTCTCTCACCCCTCCTTCTCTATCCCCCCTCCTTCCTTTTCTCTCATTCTCTCCTTCTCACTCTCTCCCTCCTTCTCCTTCCTTCTCTCTCAGTCTTCCTTCTCTCTAAGTCTTCCTTCCCTCTTTCTCCTTCCCTCCTTCCCTCTCTCTGTCTCCTCACATTTATCATTTGGCTTTGTGTAAGCAGTACGTTGCAGGTCTCGCTTACTTGAATATGATCAGGCCCAAAAATGCTACATATAGAAAAATGACTTACGATTTTGTCTTTCTTCCATGTACTTGCTTTTAATGCTCTGACAATTTTCACGGCTGCAACTTACACACAAACTCGCATTACCACAACTATATATGTGATACATGCATCCTAAGACATTTGAGTGTTCAAGTGTAAAGGACAACTATGGTCAGTCATTCCTATATAGTCCTTTGAATAACTAAACCTGATAATATGTGAAATATTTCTAAATAAATAAATAAACACAACCTTTATATTTTCTAACTTTTAGAAGCAATTATCCTTTACTGGCTGTCCCCATTCTGTTTTCTTTCCTGCTGTCGTCTACTGCTTTCTCAGGAGGGTATAAACTGATGAGCTTCTCTTTCATCCTTCTGAGAGCACTGGCAATTGTAGCTGACACTGTCAAGGCTGTCCAGGTGAACTCCTTCACGGGCAAAATACCAGATGATGGCAAGTCCAAAGCAACAAGTCCAAGGGCACAGGCAAAGGAATGGTCAGGCAAGACAAAGATCAGGGGCCTGTAGAAATCCAACGAGGTCAGCAACAATCTCTACTGACAATTATACTAATTAATATGATTATCTTGTGTATGGATTTATTGTGAGCCAACCAACATGTTTGTTTGGGCTTTTGGTCCAACTTATACGCACTTTTCTATAGATCATATGTAGCTGTGTAGAAATAGCACCGACATATAGACCCTATTATACGTACCACGTCCTCACTTTGCCTCAGCAGAGTTTATACCACATCCAATCAGGTGCGGCATAGAGAGCTTTCTCTAAATAATATATAATTGGTGCGTCAAAGCAATTATTTTACAAACTTTGTTCTTACAGGTTGATATTTATTGATACCTTTATATATGAGATTTTATATATAGATGAATAAAAGTTAAGTTTTACCTTTCATCAACCCACCCCATACCCATATACAATGCTAAATGTTACTTATGTCACTTATTGTTTTCTTTTTGCACAATTTATTGTTAAAATCACTGAAAATCAAAAATTAAAAGTTACGTTTTATATACTTTTTTCTGCCTGACATTGATTATATGTTACTATATTATCTGTTCATTTGACCCCCTACATGGATACAGCTAGTTTTTGAATACTTATGCTTTTCCTCTAATTTCCAAGGACATAGAGAACCAAGGATCTCAATGATCTTGGCAACACGGGCAACTAGAACTAAGTACTTCTGGTAAATAATAAGACCCAGGCTGAGTAGAACGATTTCTATACCTTCTCAGGACACAACACAGCTCCAATGAATAAGCCAAGTGAGTCACAACACTTGATAGAGAGGAGATTACAAGGTTACACATATATAAGTACAAGTGACTGACTGTACACTTTGTCCTGATGCTGCACTTGTGTTACATGAATAGCTTTGCATTTCTGCAGGTAATGTGCGTGTTGTTAATCAGTATGCCCTTACTAATATCCAACATTTAGATATATTTTAGCCCATTGTTATGTCAAACTTGCCATAATAATAACATGACCTGTGCAAATGTGCAATTAAAAGTAAGGAAACATTTGGTCATGCACAGACGGGGCCACTGGGGCCCCCCTGTGGATATTGATCGTTCTTTTCATTATTTCTTTACTTATTTTCCCTAGTTTATGCCCCCATTCTGCCCATACCCCATATATTTTTTTCTTTATGAGTAACGCCTGCGAGATAAATGGCAAGAATTTGTTACATACAATTTGCACATGGGGAGGGGGGAGAGAAGGGTGCGGAGAGAGAGGGAGAAAGAGGGAGGGGAGAGATATTGAGGGAGCGAGAGGGAGGGAGGCAGAGAGAGAGGGAGGTGAGAGAGGCAGAGTCAGAGGGAGAGAGGGAGGGAGGGAGAGGGAAAGTGAGAGTGAGGAAGAGAGCAGAGAGAGAGGCTGAGTGGGAGAGAGGCTGAGAGGGAAAGAGGTCGAGAGGGAGGGAGGCAGAGAGAGGGAGGGAGAGAGACAGTGGGCATATATATATATATATATATATATATATAGAGAGAGAGGGAGAGAGAGAGGGCACACAAAGAGAGGGCGCACAGACAGAGAGATGGTGCACAAAGAGAGAGAGCACACACACACACATATATGTATATATATATATATATATATATATATACACACAGCCTTACTAAATTGCAATTCGGCCAATTGAATAGGGCTCTATATAAGCACAGAGCATATCTTTTTTACAGAAGTTTTTAGTTGGTGAATACCTTGCTTTTCTATAGAAGTTCACTAACTAAAAACTCCTGTTAAAAAAATTATGCTGTGTGCTTATATAGAGCCCTTTTCAATTGGCCAAATCACAATTTAATAAGGCGGATAATATATAATGATCTGGCATTGGTGGGTGGCTCAGTTTGGGGTCCCAGCAGAAACAATTTGGGGGGGTGGTAAATCTTTTTTTCCCACCAGGGACCTCGATTCATTAACTGCTGCTGGTGCCGTGTAATTATATTTTAGACACACTGAGGAATTGACCAGCTGTGCCATCCAGTTTTGGCCATCCAGTTTTGGCCATCCAGTTTTGGCCATCCAGTTTTGGCCATCCAGTTTTGGCCATCCAGTTTTGGCCATCCAGTTTTGTCATGAATCTTTGAATCAATAAATTCTGACGGCAGATAAGAATCAAAAAGACCTATCTAATCTGACTATTCTATCTACCTAAATAAATGTATTAATTTAGTCTTAGGACAGCCTTTTACTTATCCCACTTTAACGTGAAGTCTACTTCACTTATCTACTACTGTTTCTGTAAAGTAGTACTTTCTCACATTACCCCTAAATCTTCCCTCTAGCAACTTCAATCACGACCTCTTGTTCTTGCTGCTCTTTTTGTTAAAAAACACTTCTTTCCTGAATAGTATTACATCCTTTGATATATTTTCAGGTTTCTATCATATCCCCCTCTCTCTTCTCCTCTCCAAGTTAAACATATTCAAGTCTTTCCTTGTAAGTTTTGTCTAGAAGACCAAGCACCATTTTTAATTGTCCTTCTTTGAATTATTTCTAATTTGTTAACGTAATTTTGAAGATACAACCTCCAAATACAAGATGTCTCTTCTAATACAAGATGCTGCAAAAACCCTAACTCAATTCATTATTATATCACATCTAGACTACTAGAAACTTCTTCTGATCATAATTCTTTTCAACTGACTGAGCTTCAATCAGTTTAGGATGTCACACCAGGCTCATCTACAGTGCCTTGAAAAAAGTATTCACCCCCCTTGGCATTTTTCATGTTTTTTTGCCTCACAACCTGGAATTAACATGGATTATTTGAGGATTTGCATCATTTAATTTACAGAACATGCCCACAACTTTGGAGATGTTTTTTTTTATTGTGAAGCAAACAACAAATAGCACAAAATAACAGAAAAAGTCAATGTGCAAGATCAAGAGGGTGTATTACTTTCTTCTCGCTGTACGTTTCACCTCATACCCCCTGTCCCATTCCTCCAATTTTCATATTTTGAAGTTCATACTATCCGCCTCTTCTCTCCTATCTCTCTACGTGTTGATGTATCTATCACCCACCAGGTACTCCCTCTCATTTTCTCGATCACTTTTCAGCCTGGCTCCCACACTTTCTTTCCTCCAACATTCCCACACTGATACTTGGTGACTTCAACATTGCCATTGACACTCCCACCTCCTCAGCAGCCGCCAAACTACTTGCACTCACCTCTTCCCTCGGCCTCTCGCAACAATTTTCACGAATATTACCCATACCTCCAACCTAGTCATCCACCCTCTCCCTCTATCTGACCATCACCTCCTTACCTTCAACCTCACCACATCTTCCTCCCATCACTCTTCTTCAACCCCAGCCACAATAACCCACAGAAACCTGCTAGAACTCGACCCTACACAGCTCTCCACTGTGCTCCAACCTCTTCTCAGCACTATTACCAACCTCAACTGCCCTGACACTTCCACCTCACACTACAACTCTACTCTTTCTTCCACCCTTGACACCCTTGCCCCCATAACTACACGCAGACACTCTCAATCTCATCAACAACCATGGCACACTACACACACACGTTACATTCAGAAGTGCTCCCGCACTGCTAAACGACTATGGAGGAAATCACGCTCCGCAGCAGATTTCCTTCACTACAATTTATCCTACGTTCCTACTCCTCTGCCTTCAACCTGGCCAAACAGCAGTACTTTACATCACTAATATTAACTCTGTCCTCTAACCCAAAACGTATTTTTGCCACTTTCAATACTCTCCTCCGCCCACCACCTCCCCCCATCCCTTCCTGTCTCACGGCTGAAGACTTTGCCAACCATTTTACACATAAATTCAATCTATCCACAATGAACTCTCCCCTCACCGTGGCTCACACACTCCAACCTCTCAACTAACTCAACTAACCAACAACACCCAATCTACTCCCCTCTCCATTCCCACAGCCACTCTGAACTACTTTACACCTGCAACAGAAGATGAAGTCTCCATCCTAATATCATCCTCTCACCTCACTACCTGTCCTTCAGATCCTATTCCATCTCAGCTCATCCCTCCCCTCTCTACTACACTTATCCCAGCTCTCACACATATCTTCAACCTTTCCCTTAGCACTGGCACATTTCCATCATCTCTAAAACATGCCATAATTACACCCACTCTCAAGAAACCCTTATCCGATTCTGACGTTGCATCTAACTATCGCCCTGTCTCTCTACTTCCCCTGGCCTCCAAACTGCTGGAGCGGCTCGTCTATAACCGCCTCACCAGTTTCATCTCCTCTAACTCTCTTCTGGACACTTTCCAATCCGGCTTTCGGCCCCAGCACTCCACTGAGACAGCCCTCATAAAAGTCACCAATGACCTGCTCACCGCCAAGTCTAAAGGCCACTTTTCTATTTTGCCTCTTCTGGATCTCTCTGCCACCTTTGACACAGTTGACCATTCCCTTCTACTCCACATTCTCTCCTCCCTCGGCATTCGAGACACTGCTCTCTTGTGGTTCTCATTATATCTCCAAGAACGATCATTTAGCGTCTCCTTCTCCGGCACATCTTCTTCTCCTCACCCCCTGTCTATTGGCATACCCCAAGGATCAGTCCTAGGCCCCCTCCTCTTCTACACATCCTCACTCAGCACCCTACCATCTCTGTGCAGATGACACCCAAATCTACCTCTCAGCACCAGATCTATCCCCCTCTCTTCTAGCACACGTCTCCGACTGCCTCTCTAGTATATCCTCTTGGATGTCCCCCCACCATCTGAAACTCAACATGTCTAAGACTGAACTCTTAATCTTCCCACCCTCTACTACAGCTTCAATTCCTCACATCTCTCTCTCTGTCAACAACGCCATCATCACTCCCACCTCCCAAGCCCGTTGTCTCGGGGTTCTATTGGACCCTGACCTCTCTTTCATCCCACACATACAGTCTCAAACCAAATACTGTCTTTTCCATCTAAAAAACATATCCACAATACGCCATTACCTTACACAAGACTCTACTAAGATTCTAATACACTCTCTCATCATTTCTCGTCTCGTCTACTGCAACTCGCTCCTTGTTGGCCTGCCCATCACTCGCCTCTCCCCACTTCAATCCATAATGAATGCCTCCGCCAGACTCATCTTCAGTACACATCGTTCAGTGTCGGCAGCTCTTCTTTGTCAATCACTTTACTGGCTTCCCTTAGCCTCCAGAATAAAGTTTAAAATCTTGACCCTAACTTATAAAGGCATCAACAACAGCGCACCCCCATACATCTCTGCTCTCATCTCCAAATACTCCCCCACACTCCATCTTCATTCTGCTAACGACCTTCTTCTTTCTACCACTCTTGTCACCTCCTCTCACTCCCGCCTCCAGGACTTTTCTTGCGCTGCCCTTATTCTCTGGAACTCCTTGCCTCGCTTCACCAGACTATCCTCCTGCCTTAAATTCTTCAAAACATCAATAAAAACGCACCTCTTTAAAGAAGCCTATAACCTTCCTCCCTAACATGCTCAGCACTACTCTCTCCCTACTGTACCACATACAAACTTCAACCTTTAGATTGTAAGTCTCCGAGTTTCAATCCTGCGCGGTGCTTTAGGGAAAGCACTATGGACACCGGATTCCAAGCTCAAAGACAGGGCCCTCCATTCTTTGCAATGTGTGAATCTTGAACTTGTCATTGCCTGTAACTTAACTTATGTATAGCGCTACAGAATATTTCGGTGCGTTACAAATAAACTATAATAATAATGTGAATAACTATTCACCCCCCTAAAGTCAATACTTTGTAGAGCCACCTTTTGCGGCGATCACAGCTCCAAGTCACTTTGGATAAGTCTCTATGAGCTTGCCACATCTTACCACAGGTAATTTTGCCCATTCCTCCTTGCAAAACTGCTCCAGTTCCTTCAAGTTTCTGTTTTCTATTTCTAAAAAATAGTTTTATTTATATATTTTTCTCATTTCACTTAGACTAACTTAGACTATTGTGTTCTGATCCATCACATAAAATTCAGATTAACAAAACATTGAACTTAAGGCTGTAATGTAACACAATAGGTAAAAAGTCAAAGGGGGGGGGGGGGTGAATACTTTTGCAAGGCACTGTAAGCTATGCGTCATCCTCACCAATGTGCAAACAACATTCTACAGACTCTCTCTATCTTGAATAATCAAATTCAGTCCTTCAATGTGGTCCACAACTCCCCTTCAATTATGTTTCCACACTTAGTAGATATTCCTAGGCTGCTCCTCTGGTATTTCCATGGTATAGTCAAATCTGTTACTGTCAATAGGAAGGATCACCTGGACCTTCCAATGAATTGATTCCACCTTTTAGGTCGTCTCCTCTGTGGGGTTAATTGGTGTATTGGTGCTAGGGAAACCCTGGAAGTTGGCTGCTTCATGATCTTGCCAAGATGGCAGTTAGTAAGAGACTCTGTTTGAAGCACTGACACACAGGGCCACATTCAATTCCAGGCCCATAACTCGATCGCCGACAGTCGATTGTCTGCAAGTAAGTTGCGGGCTCCAGTTCCACTCCTTTTGCGAGGCTATTGTATTGCTATTGAAGCCAGCACCATAAACCATGCACTGGTTCGGAGCAGATGAGGGCAGCAAAACATGGAGGTTGCCTGTCATTCAATTAGGTTCAGGGGTCCGATATGCGATCAGACTCGCAAAACAAAAACACATAAAATAAAGAATTATTAAAATGATTGCCAATACTGTTCTAGTCCATATGGGTGGCCTTATATGTATTAACTCATTGATACCCAAGATCGATTTAACCCCGAAATGACACATAAAAATTACATTTATTTCCTGCAGATTTGGGCTTATGAATCTCAAATTCGGCCAATTTAATGTTTCAAGCACACAGCAATAAGTACAGAAGTAGTATTAGGTATCCAGAAGTTAGTATAATTAGCTGAACAGCACTGAAGAAAGATAATGTCCACTTTTAAACTGTCACTGTTGCCATGGCAACCTGCAACACCACACCACAGCACTTCAATTCAAGATTCTCCCTCATCAAAGTTCTCATCACAGTTACACTCTCTCTCTTACTCTTTCAAAACTTTTCCAAAGCTGCTCCTCACTATTACTGTTCTCAGCCTTTGGCCAACCATCACTCTACTTCTTTTTCATGTTGCATCATAGAAATTGATCTTTCTCTCCACACTTTATTAATATTAGATAACCAAACATTCTTCTTTAACTTACAACTATTTCATTAAAAAATGTGTGACTTAGACAATTTTTAAGCAGGTACAAAATAATTGTTGATGCCTCTCCTGAACCCCAGGGGCATCCATGATCCTCAAATGAGGGTTGTACACATTTTGGGAGTGGCAGGGCTTGTATTTAACTGCTTGCTTATTAACTTGTGTAGGGAAGAGGGCAGGTGTCAAATCCCCAAAATGCCAATCATATGATAAGCCACTGACCCAATTCACTCATCCCTCCTCCCCCATGCCTCCCCCATTGTTAAGTAGATAAGAATATGGAGCATGTCCTAAGGCTTCAAGCTATCAGGTCACAGAAGATGAAAAGTTCTGAATATAAACACTAAAAAGTTAAGATTTTCTCTACAAGTGTTTCTTTGGCAATGGTTTACACAGCTGTTATGTTGTTAGTTTCTAACATTCTTCACAAACATGTGAGGTTTTCCTAATACACGGAGGCACTGTAACTTGTTACTGAGATTTCAAAAGGCCACAGAAAAGCACTGTAGGGGCAGGACCCCCACTACAAGCATGTTTAAAGTAAACTCATATTATTAAAATGGATATATATTGTGACAGAGTTATACAAACTTTCTTCTCCCAGTAGGGCAGTAGGAGCTAACTTGGTTGATTAGCTGCACCTGAGCAGACCTGATTTAAGACTGCTCCTGGAGTATGGATGGGGCTGCTTATGGCCTGTCTGCTTGCAGTTTGTCTGACCTGGAGAATGACACACACAGAGAGATAGCAGCATTGAAGTGGAGACCTGGAAATCTGAAGAATGTAGACCAGTGATTTTACAAACTATTGGACTGTTTGTTTTGCTCCACCCAAATTTAGCTGGATGAGAGCTGGTTAGCGAGGAAACTATTTTTTGCTTAAGGTAGTGCTTAGTGAAAGCTAGGTCTAGTATTTTCTTTGATTTGTTTTGGTTTATTATTTTTGTATCACTGACTAAATTGTATTAAAGCCTGGGAAATACATACAACCTTCAGTATCAAAGTCCTGAAACCTGTGACCAAATCCCCAGGAGGTTGTTAACTTATAACAATACTCTGTTTTAATTACACTTTATAATAGTAACATTAATTACATATTGCCAGTGTCTCTTCACACTCTTGTGATCAGGGTCTTTATAATCTGTTGCAACCAGGTTATCTCTGCATGTTAATTTGAGTTTTTTTTATTGTAGCTGCTCTAAATACTGTTTATTGCTGCAAATTCTGTTGAACAAATTATCATAATATATTGGTTTTATTTGCCATGTTATTATAAACTGGATTAACTGCCATAAAAATCTTGATTTGCTTTCTTCTTATAATTCATTCATTTTTTTTACTGTTTTTGGCCTAGTTTTGACAGTGTTTTGCATCTCCCACATAACTGCAGATCTATAGAATACCCAGCTGTGACTCCCCCAATAAGGCTGTTAGATATTGCTCCTCTTGTGTTGCATTAATACATTCCTTAGTGGAGCCATTGTTGTAAACACCAGGCCAGGGGGTCCCCTAACAATAGCTCCACTTGCTTTAGAAGGTAAGCAAGGTCATCATTTCAGATGATGTCAGGGTAATAAAAGGCACAGGGTATAAATCATCCACCTTCCCCTTTCCATGAGAGCCAATCTGTGGCTGCTTCAGTTATCAGTGTGTGTGAGAGCTTTTATCTAACAATCCTAAATGGGCTGATTTATTGCACTAATTGCTGTCCTATAGATCCTGTTAATCATTCCTGTGCGTTCTCAGCCTGCGCAATGGTAAATACTTAAAAATCCATTGGCGTTTAGATTTCAGTGTACAGTGGATAAGGAGCACATTATCACTACTAATTCAGCTCCTGTGTGAGGTGCAGGCTGGGAAATAGTTTAACCCATTACTGACAGAATAGAGAAAACGTGTAATGCAAATGAGCACTTTCATGATCTTATAAAGGGCTCTTAAAAGAAAAGTTAGACTGAGCTTGATAAGAAAAACATATTTATTATATTTATTACTTTTTTTAAATCATGCCCCAGGCTGTAAGAGCTCCAGATCTCTCCACCCTCTGAATGATGTATTGTCTCTAAAATGGGAGCCACCCAGGGGGGAGTACCAAATTGAAACCCTTCTGAGACCACTCTGTTTGCCACACATTAGTAGTATAGAGTAGTGTAACATGAGCTGCTAGCAATGTACACAAATACACTTTCTAGCCACCTCCCACTATCTGTAATTAAAGTATGTCTGGTTGGAGAGCAGCCACCTACGGCTTCCACTCCAGAGACAATACGTCATTCAGGGGCTCATAAGGAGCTCGTAAATCCAGGGGCACGATTAAATATGTAAATTAATTATATAAATGAAATGTCATTTATAAAAAAGTAATTAATTATTTAAATTAAATCTAATTTAATTCACAGTAAACGTTTAATAAACGTTTTTTCTTCTCAGGCCCTACCTATTCTTTAGCAAGCCTAAAGTGGCCCTTTAAAGGAGCAACAAGGGTATACAGTATTTTTATCTGAAATTGCCTCACTAAATGAATAAGTATGGATTTCTGTGTCCAAGAAGATGGCCTTTTGTTAGCATTTGTTTTATCGTTTTACTGTGAATTTCAATGTCTAATGCCCTAAAGCACTAGCTACCGTAGATGTTTTAATTTATCATTAATTATTAATTAAAATTCATACTCATTTATTCAAAAAACAATATCCAATATTAAACTTTCTTTCAAAGATCAGATTCATCTGCTGGTCTCCTATATAAGGTCTGTGGGGGGAGGCAGCTTTGACCTGAAGGCAATCTAAATGGTCAAGCACGGCATTGTATCAACGCCATGTTGTTTGGTTGGCAATACTTGCTGCTGCAGACTTTAAATGACTAATCAGATCAAACCCTTCCCCAAGATGACTTTATAAGGATAGAGTCCAAAAGCACAACTCTGATCTTAATTAAGTTAAACATTAAATAGTTATTTTACATATAATATGGATATATTTCTCATTAGGTCATCTAGGCAGTCGCATAGGGGCGCTTCCCTGTAAAGGGCATCTCATTTCACACTTCAAAATGTTCCTTCACATAAAAAAAAGGAAATACTGCAGTTCACAGACTCATCGTTAGTGGGCGAACACCTGTAACTAGAGAGTTACAAGAGGGAGGAATCTGATGTGCCTAGGGGCGATGGAGATTTAAATCAGCCCAGGTTGTGTTAATGATCAATGTATACTTACCACAACAAGTTCCTCTTGTAGGATGATCATTTACATGTTTGTGTTGGAGGAGAATGGTCTAATGTAAGGATATGATTACATTTCACACACATTACTCTCAGGGGTGCAAAAATCCCAGGGAAGTTGATCGTCAACATGATGCTTTTCAATTGTTGTCTATTTAACTAAGACCTTAACGTATACTAATGATTTCTTCTGGTCCCTTTAAGCAATCTCCAGAGTAGCTAAGCCCGTGGTGACAAGGTTAAACAGTATGTGAGTAATATAAACCGCGGGAGCTTTGCAAAATAAAATTGAAAATATCGTAAATGTCAGAAGTCAGACATTTTCATTGCTGGTTTTGGAAACACTGCAATTATTAAATATATATGTGTGTCCTGCTCTCACTCAAGAGTGTGAACTGAAGAAATGTGTATGTTCAGAGTAATGTGTTTGTGCAGAGCAATGTGTATGTGCAGAGCAAAGTGTATGTGTAGAGCAATTTTGTATGTGTGGAGTTATATAGCTGTGCAAAACAACTGGAGTTACTACTGGAGGTGCAGAGCAAAGCTCAGTACACATATATATGTACAAAGATATATATATATATATATATATATATATATATATATATGCAGCCTAAATACTGTGTGTCACCATATATAAAAATGATCGAGATATATACACATGGCCAGATTAACAATTAAGCAAACAAGGCAGCTGCCCAGGGGCACCTCCGTGGGAGGGATAACTTGTGTGCATAATAAAACCTTAATTTGTTTATGTTTCACACATAGACCCTGCCATCTATAGCCAGGTGCCATGAGCAAGTTATTTTGTGGGGGAGGAAGAGGAGGAGGTTTTGAAATGGCAGGCTTACAATGTGCTGCACTATAGTACAACAAACATTATATTATGAACAGCTACTTGTGTGTGGACAAGGTAATCTGACAATGTATGTGTGATATGTGTCTCAATGAATAAAGTAGTGTTTGTATATATATATATATATATATATATATATATATATATATATATAGTTCACTACAACAATCATTTAATATATATTGGGCAAAAGAGCGTTAGATGCCATCCACCGTACAGTAGTAAGGTATATAAATAGTACATTTGTGTCCACATTTGAATGCCTAAAACAAGTTAAACAACTTGTTTCCTGCTCAGAATTCCGAGAAATACAGTTATTACATGGGATTCTGGGAAGCTGAGCAGGGACATGCAAATGTGCACACAAATGCTTTGGTCTTCCATCCATAACCATTTTAAACATGGCTTCATTTAAGCTTATGCCCACAGTATTACACAGCTTTCACGCAAAGCCAAGGTTGGATTATACATAAGCTGGAAATCCTACCCAGAACACATTTTGTATACACATATTTTATACATGCACAAACAATCTCATATATATGCTTATTTCTGCCCCATATTAATAAGCAGCCTGATCTATTTCCAAATGGTTTTATATATATTTGACATAAGCAAACGATTTTGCCAAGCAGCACTGCTCTTTTCACTTTTTAATTTTTTCAAACTTATATAGAGTAGGTTTTTATATATTGCCCTTTATGTGGCTTTATGTGCTCTCCTTTTCTTCTTTTTATTTACATACACATATATATATATATATATAAATATTGCGAGAAGTCTTTGTCTTTGATGGAGTAGACTTTAGTGCTTTTCTAAATTTCCCTAACTATCAGGGCTCCATCCAACTAAACCTGGATGGAGCAAGAACAATACAAACAGTCCAATATGTTGTATTTAATTACAGGCCTGTATCCTTTTCAAGTTTTTCACTCTCTTGTGCATGTTGCTTATCAGCTCAACGCTGCTGTATATGTGTCTTTACCCAGCTTCAGACATCAATCTGGACACTCCTCACTTGTGTCCCTTTTTCCCAAATCAAACCAGCTTTACACACTTCTGATCTTTTCTCAGACTACAGTAAACACCTTTCTGTGTTTCTCTCTTTGTAGCTCCAACAGTATACACTTCTGTAAGTCGGTCATCTGATCCAAGTGAATTTTGCACTATAGGCTCAAGCAAAGTCTGCAGGCCTTAAATCCAGCCTCGCATAAACTGCCACACCCCAACTCCCAGGTCCAGTCATTTATCACGTCTGATCAGGTGTAGATAATCAAACTGCTCCAGGAGTTAACTCTTTTACACCTCCTGGGGTAAAGAGAGCTTTGTAATATATGTGGCTTATACAAATTCCTGGTCTAACTCTGTCACAATATATATATATATATATATATATATATATACAGTGCCTTGCAAAAGTATTCACCCCCCTTGGCATTTTTCATGTTTTGTTGCCTCACAACCTGGAATTAACATGGATTGTTTGAGGATTTGCATCATTTAATTTACAGATCATGCCCACATCTTTGAAAATGTTTTTTTTTTAATTATTATTGTGAAGCAAGCAACAAATAGGACAAAATAACAGAAAAAGTCAATGTGCATAACTATTCACCCCCCTAAAGTCAATACTTTGTAGAGCCACCTTTTGCGGCAATCACATCTCCAAGTCGCTTTGGATAAGTTTCTATGAGTTTGCCACGTCTTACCACTGAGATTTTTGCCCATTCCTACTTGCAAAACTGATCCAGCAATCTTTAAGTCTGACCACAGATTTTCTATTGGATTGAGGTCTGGGCTTTTGGAGGTCTGGGCTATTGGATTGAGGAAGGCCATTCTAACACATTTACATGTTTCCCCTTAAACCACTCAAGTGTTTCTTTAGCAGTGTGTTTGGGGTCAATGTCCTGCTGGAAGGTGAACCTCCGTCCTAACCTCAAATCACGCACAGAGTGGTACAGGTTTTGCTCAAGAATATCCCTGTATTTAGCACCATCAATTTTTTCCTAAACTCTGACCAGTTTCCCAGTCCTGACTGCTGAAAAACATCCCCAAAGCATGATGGTGGGGATGGTGTTCTTTGGGTGATGTGATGTGTTGGGTTTGCACCAGACATAGCGTTTTTTTTGATGGCCGAAAAGTTAAATTTTAGTCTCATCAGATCAGAGCACCTTCCTCCATACATTTTTGGAGTCTCCCACATGCCTTTTCACAAACTCAAAATGGGCCATTTTATTTTTTACTGAAAGTAATGGCTTTCTTCTGATATAGAAGAACCATCTCTCTCTAGTTATAGAAAAAACATTCAATACAAGAGAAGTGAGAACAGGGCCTCGTACAAGATCTACACAAGAGAAACCTCAATCTAATACTTTTTTTAGTAGGGGGCCGGGGTACCAGAAAGAAAACATAGAGAAACAACAAACCCAAGATGAATCAGTTCTTAAAAACTGGTACTGAAAGTGAAGATGATGATTTACAAGTTATAAACTTATCCAAGTTTAATCTCAATCCCTCTCATATATCAGTGTTAATGAAAGGGTTATCTTTTGTACCCTCATCCAATTCAGACCTCTTTACAAATATACAAGATCTCAATCTTTTCTTGAGGAAACTGGCATTACATAAATTTTATATATATATAAAAAAATAAATAGAGAATACATAGAATGGGGAATTCAAAAAGAAAATATAGAGGGTCTAAATACACTGATTTCTTTATTAGGGGAAAATGAGGGAGATAATGACTGTAACAAAGTATATAAACATACATTTAGTAAAAGAAGCAAATTCACCCCATCAATCAGTGAATATGCTAATATTTTTGTAATTGGGCAACAAGTTACTGCTGATTTGGAAAAGTTATATGGCTGTAAACAAAAAAAGAACCCACATTTGAATATAGAGGGATATTAAAAGGAATTCTAGAGGAAGCTTTACAAAAGGATATCATTTCCAGAACCACTTATGAATATCTTTTACCATCAAAACCAACTATCTCAACCGAAGGTACATAAGAAAGTTACACCCATCCCTGGGAGACCAATAGTTTCTGGAAATGATAATCTGTCACAAAATTATAGCTTCTTTCTGGACTACCACTTAAAAAATCTAGTGGTTGTATTACCATCTAATTTAAAAGATACCAGTAGAGCTCTATAACATCTAACCATCCCTGAAAAGGCTTGACTAGTTGGAAAAGATGTAGAAGCTCTCGATAGCAGTATACTCCACAAAGAAGGAATCATGGCAGTTCAGTACTCTTTACAGACACAAAATGAGGAAAAATAACATTTTTATTCATTCCTAATACAGCTACTTGAGTTTGTGTTAACCAAAAATAATGTAATTTTCCGAGGTAGATGGATACATCAAACAAAAGGAACGGCTTTGGGTACTCCTTGTGCCTCAACATACGCTAACCTTTTCCTAGGGTGGTGGGAAGAAAAAATGGTCTTCAATGAGGAATTCAGAGAGTATAAGGATAACATCCTATTATGGAGACGGTTCATAGATGATGTCTTAGTTATATGGGATGGACCAAAGGATATGTTTATCACTTTCATGAAGATCCTAAATACAAACCACCTAGGTTTAAGGTTTATGTGTGAAATGGATGAAAAAGAAGTATCTTTCTTGGATGTAATTATTAAGAAAAACCCACAAGGGGATATTAACACCACTACCCATAGGAAAAGTACTGATACTAATAATCTCCTATACTGGTCGAGTCAGCATTATGAGCCTCAAAAAAGAGGAATTAAAAAGAGGCCAGTATTTAAGGATAAGGAGAAATTGTAGCACAGTTGATGAATTTAAATAGGAGGCCAAAAAACTTTGACTAAGATTTAGAAATAGAGGAGACCCCAATAAGTGCTTAAAAAGACCCTATAAATTGGCTCTTGATAGCAACAGAACTGACCTGATCAGTATTCAGAACCAAAGAACTGAGAGGAAAAAGGATGAAAAGCTCATAAGATGTGTCCTTACCTTCGGAGAAAACTCTGAATAAATTAAAAGCATTTTTTCAAAACACTGGAATCTCCTTTTGTTGGATAAAGAACTTAAAGAAGTCCTTACTTCCAACACTAGTATAACATATCGCAGGAATGGGAATCTCCTAGATAGACTATATCATAGTCATCTTGAAGAAGGAACCTAAGAAGACATGGTTACAACCACTAAATGGCTGTTACAGGTGTGGAAAGTGTAAATTCAGCAAATTTTTGAGACCTTCAAAATCATTCATACACCCCAACACAGGAGAGGAGTTTGCAATTAACGGATTCTTTAACTGTTGTACCATGTGTGTTATTTATGTGGCCCAATGTGTTCGTAATAAGGTCTATGTTGGCAAAACTAGTCGCCAAATCAGACGCTGCATAGGTGAACATATATATGCCATTGAAAAGGATCTTGATACACCTTTATCAAGACATATGAAATATTATCATAACAAAGATGTAAACTTGGTTCAATTTTATGCCATTGATGGGGCCAAATTAGGCCAAAGAAGAGGTGACATTGACAAAGTACTACTTAGGAAAGAATGCCAATGGATATATAAACTCCATGCACAAAAACCAGAGGGTTTAAATGAGGGCTTTAGCTTTAGTGCTTACTTGTGAGTGGTGGGCCTTGAGATTGCCCCCCTGCTCTGGTTTTCTTGAGAGTGGGTTGGCTATCACCTTTACATGGGCCTGCATGAGTGCTGCCGACACTGGAGAGCTATGGTTCATTGTGGGAACCATGAATGCCAACATGTACATGCAGAGCAATGTGTATTTGTATCTGCAGTGCTGTGTGTGCCTCTACATGCGGAGCAATGTGTATTTGTATCTGCAGTGCTGTGTGTGTCTACATGCAGAGCAATGTGTATTTGTATCTGCAGTGCTGTGTGTGTCTCTACATGCGGAGCAATGTGTATTTGTATCTGCAGTGCTGTGCGTGTCTCTACATGCGGAGCAATGTGTATTTGTATCTGCAGTGCTGTGCGTGTCTCTACATGCGGAGCAATGTGTATTTGTATCTGCAGTGCTGTGTGTGTCTCTACATGCGGAGCAATGTGTATTTGTATCTGCAGTGCTGTGCGTGTCTCTACATGCGGAGCAATGTGTATTTGTATCTGCAGTGCTGTGTGTGTCTCTACATGCGGAGCAATGTGTATTTGTATCTGCAGTGCTGTGTGTGTCTCTACATGCAGAGCAATGTGTATTTGTATCTGCAGTGCTGTGCGTGTCTCTACATGCGGAGCAATGTGTATTTGTATCTGCAGTGCTGTGTGTGTGTCTCTACATGCGGAGCAATGTGTATTTGTATCTGCAGTGCTGTTTGTGTCTCTACATGCGGAGCAATGTGTATTTGTATCTGCAGTGCTGTGTGTGTCTCTACATGCAGAGCAATGTGTATTTGTATCTGCAGTGCTGTTTGTGTCTCTACATACGGAGCAATGTGTATTTGTATCTGCAGTGCTGTGTGTGTGTCTCTACATGCGGAGCAATGTGTATTTGTATCTGCAGTGCTGTTTGTGTCTCTACATGCGGAGCAATGTGTATTTGTATCTGCAGTGCTGTGTGTGTCTCTACATGCGGAGCAATGTGTATTTGTATCTGCAGTGCTGTTTGTGTCTCTACATGCAGAGCAATGTGTCTTTGTATCTGCAGTGCTGTGTGTGTCTCTACATACGGAGCAATGTGTATTTGTATCTGCAGTGCTGTGTGTGTCTCTACATGCGGAGCAATGTGTATTTGTATCTGCAGTGCTGTGTGTGTCTCTACATGCGGAGTAATGTGTATTTGTATCTGCAGTGCTGTGTGTGTCTCTACATGTGGAGCAATGTGTATTTGTATCTGCAGTGCTGTGTGTGTCTCTACATGCGGAGCAATGTGTATTTGTATCTGCAGTGCTGTGTGTGTCTCTACATGCAGAGCAATGTGTATTTGTATCTGCAGTGCTGTGTGTGTCTCTACATACGGAGCAATGTGTATTTGTATCTGCAGTGCTGTGTGTGTCTCTACATGCGGAGTAATGTGTATTTGTATCTGCAGTGCTGTGCGTGTCTCTACATGCGGAGCAATGTGTATTTGTATCTGCAGTGCTGTGTGTGCCTCTACATGCGGAGCAATGTGTATTTGTATCTGCAGTGCTGTGTGTGTCTCTACATACGGAGCAATGTGTATTTGTATCTGCAGTGCTGTGTGTGTCTCTACATACGGAGCAATGTGTATTTGTATCTGCAGTGCTGTGTGTGCCTCTACATGCGGAGCAATGTGTATTTGTATCTGCAGTGCTGTGTGTGTCTCTACATACGGAGCAATGTGTATTTGTATCTGCAGTGCTGTGCGTGCCTCTACATGCGGAGCAATGTGTATTTGTATCTGCAGTGCTGTGTGTGCCTCTACATACGGAGCAATGTGTATTTGTATCTGCAGTGCTGTGTGTGCCTCTACATGCGGAGCAATGTGTATTTGTATCTGCAGTGCTGTGTGTGCCTCTACATGCGGAGTAATGTGTGTATTCATATAATCAGTATTCCCTAGTAGTGCTGTGCACAATGAATGACAGATATATCATGCTGTGTTTACATCTGCTAATGATTTACATGCACTCTCCTCACACAGCCTGTAATTGTGCCGTATGATGTCATCCCTCTCCTGTACATTCCTCTGTGACATCACCGGACCCTCTTCCCACATCAGCCATCAGAGCTTAGCAGGATTACTGTATAAAATATTAACCGGGGCTCTGTCTTTGTGGCTGTTAGTCGCAGTGATGGATGCCTCTGGGACCGTTGTGATGGGAATGTGTGACCCTGACACATATTATTGCACAATTCCTTAATTCCATTGCATTGATTGCGCCAGTCCCATGCATACCTTATATCTCCGCTCACCTCAGTTCCTCTTTTTTATGTACATTTTCGTTATATATTGTGTATTTTTGCCGTTTAGGATCCTGACTCAGACTAGGGAACTATTATTCTTGCCCAGAGAAGCATAATTTTTAGAGTAAGGTGACCAGACTTCTTTATTTTCCAAAACTATATATATTTATTGGGATTTCATCAACAGAAACAAAAAAGGACATTTATTACAAAAATCCTTTTCATAAAACAAATAGAAGAAACAATACGGCATCCATGACACTGCTCTCTCATGGTTCACATCATATCTACAAGATCAAACATTTAGTGTCTCCTTCACTGATACCTCTTCTTCTTCCCTCCTTGGCTACTTCTCTTACTGTTGGTTTTCCCCAAGGTTCGGTCTTAGGCCCCCTCCTCTTCTCCATCTATACATCCTCCCTTATTACCCTAACAAATTCTTACGGGTTTCAATGTCATCTATATGGAAATGGCACTCAAATCTAACTCTCAGCATTAGATGTATCCCCCTCTCTTCTACCATGAGTTCCAACTGCCTCTCAAGTTTATCCTCCTGGATGTCCTCCTGTCAACTCAAACTCAATGGCGTAGACCAAGCTCCTAATCTTCCCACCTACTACAGCTTCCAATCTTCAAATATCTCTCACTGATGACAATGCCATCATCCCTCCCACCTCCCAGGCCCATTGTCTTGGGGTTCTGTTGGACCCTGCCCTCTCTTCCATTCCTCACAGTCAATCAATCACAAAATCTTTTCTTTTTCCCCTAAAAAGCATCTCCAAAATACTTCATTATCTTACACAATACCCCACTAAAATTCTAATCCATTCTGTCAACATATCTCATCTTGACTACTGCAGCTTGTTACTTTGTGACCTCCCCATCTCCTGTCTCTCTAATCCATAATGAACATCTCCATTATGCGCCAACATATTCCGTAGCGCTATACAGAGGAAAAGAACAAGGAAAAATATAATTTTAACAAACTGCAAAAAATGGAGGACCCTGTTTTGAGCTTAGAATCTTTGTAGAAAGTGTTTTTTCCCAAAGCACTCTACAAGATTGAAAACTCTCTACTTACAATCTAAAGGGGATGGAAGAGGCAAATAAGAAATAGCAAGGGTCAGGAAGAAAGTGAAGTTTCATTAGGTAGGAAGGTATGCAAAGTTAGAATGTTTTTTCATATAGAAGGAAAAGGAAAGCATCTGAGAAAGTAATTTGGTAAGTGATCCTAGTATGTAATATCTTATCTGCCCCTAGTGGGATTTGGACTTGCAGAAGTGTTTCTGCGTATGAGCTTTAGAAGAGGGAGGAGATAGTGAATGGAGGTATGAGAGTAGCGCATGGGAGCATAAAAGAGGAGAGTGTTTGATTGCTTGTCTACTTAGAAAAGTAAAATACATTTTCTGTTGCTCTCCTCAATTATTTTTTTTAAGAGCACCATTGTACTACCTCTTTACACTGACCCTCAGTACAACGTAAGTACTATTGCCATGAGACTGCCAAGCCTTGATAGATAAATGGTAACAACTCAGGAACAGGCAACTGGACTCAGTCCACCTAAGTGTGCTTTTGTATTTTAGTTTTACTTATAAGAAGAAGAGCCATAGTACTGTGAAAGCTTGCACTCTCAATCTTCTTAATTAGCAATTGTAGGGGTTGTGCGGGTTAACATATTCCTTTGGTTTGAATATTTCTAATTATAGTCATGTGTAATCTTGCTATTTTATTATTAGTATTACATTTCTTAGATTAGTTTACATCTGTACCTAGTAGGAATTTAGGAAAGGAAGTAGGCAAAAGCCGGTGTTCCCAACTATCGTCTTCAGGGCACAGATGTGCTAATCAGTTGGCTGCTATTTCTGACATCTTCAAATTTTGTCCTGTTCTTGTGTTTCAAAAACCACGGTTTAGGACCACTTTGCTTGGACATAGATAGTGAAACTAGGAGAAGAGATAGGCAAAGTCAGTGGGGTAGTGACTACCTAGGAGACTTTGTCTTAGGGAAAATAATTAATGAGGTACATTTAAAGCCCTTCTGAAAGTGAAGCTTTAAACACAGCTTACCTAGCAATGTTGTATATTCCATTATCCAGCCTAAACTTTGCACTTTTTATAGAAAAAAATCTACAAATATTTCTGCTACTTATAATGACATCATCTCTATATTGCAACCATGGGTGTAGGAACTGGGGGGGACGAGGGGGACACATCCCCCCAGATGTTTCAATGAGTGTAGAGAAGCAGTTGTGTGGTATTTTCATACTATATGCGGTATCCCACACACATTTTCTTTGGCTCCTAAACCTTTGATTACAACTCATGCAGGACACACAATATGATTTCATAATTTATATCTAAGCTAAAAAATATATATATATTTTTTGTTATGAAAAAAGAAAATTGCAGTGCATCCAAGTACATTTTAGGGAAGATAATACATAACATGGTATAGTAACATGTCACAACCTGTGATATACATATTTTCTGCAGACTTTTCTCGTTAGATTTTACTTACTTTAAAATTATCTATAACTACACATAGTGTTTTCATGATAGATTTTAACAGAAATCTTACAATTAAAATAAAAGTTACATTGGGGGATATAAGAGGGAAAAAAGAAAAACTAAGGAAGGTCTAGTCCTTTATGTACACACTTGCCCACCTCAGCTGTCAGCCCTCCACATGTCCCAACACGAGGCCCATCTTCTGTATTTCTCATCTATCTTGGCAGATAAGACACTCATGGATTGAATACATTTAATTTTCTGTAGGACTTCCTCATATGTTGGTTAGCTTCCAGTTTTTTGCAGTTATACTTCTAGTTGCCAGGAATATCTGGTTCAATAAAAATTGGGCTGTTTTCGACGAACCTGGGATTGATAAGCGTAATAATGCTTCCTCTGGTTTCTGAGGTATATTTATATCCCATGATGTCTCTAGATGTTTATTATCTTTCGTAATAAGTCCTAACTTGATATTTGTCATCATCAGATTAATCCATTCTTTGTGCGGGAATTTGTGACTTGAGCTAAATTCTGTGAGGGACCAATTCTGACATTCCAACAATTTGTCTGCAGCAATTGTTATCCGTTTTTGGATCCACCAGGCTAGTTGGGACTTTTTGTTTATTGAGGGATCTTTATGAGGTAACCATAATGGTGATAACCATGAACCGTTTTCCAACAAACAGATTATTTTGTTTATCTGCTTCCATAATGTGACGGAATGACTTATACGCAATGGTAATGACTTCAGGTTAGTCCCATGATGGATACTTCACCATAGTATCTGAATCAAAAGTATATTTTGTTCCCGGAGAACTTGTTGTTCTATTTCTACCCACACTGGTGGAGAATCCTTTATATACCACTTAGCTAATTGTGCTAATCTCATTGCCTTATACTTATGTAAGCTAATTTTCGATATTTAATATGTATATTGATAAATATTTATTATCCATCACTTATTTTCCAAACAGGGTAACTTGAAACTGTTTGTCTCACGGCTGCACACCTTTATATTATATATATATATATATATACAGTATATATTTTATATCCTTCAGTATCAAGCAGGTTGATATTGTCAATTTTTTTGTTGCATAATGAAGAATTATTCCACTTGTGCCTTTCATTCCCTGGGCTCATGAACCCAGGCAGGTGGGCACATTGTTATAGGGGCTCTGCTACAATACACTATCTGGACCTATCTGGCTGATCTCTAAGTCTTTCTGTTGCTGGTACCCAGGGATCTCCGTTGAGAAAATTGGTTTTCCTGACAAAATGCGCCGGGGAGTGACCTAGTTGACACTAACACACAATACATGGTGACAGAGTCTTATTACATCAGCATATACTTTCTTTTACATTTTTTTTTTTTTTTTTACAGGTTTGCAGACACTTTACCAAGATCCCAGGATTCAAAGCTGCACAAAAAATATGTTTTACTTTTTTCTATAACAAATGTGACAGAGTGATACAAGGGGTTTGTGTGAGCCACAGACTTTACAAAGCTCACTTTCCACAGAAAGTCTGAAGGTTTTCATTTTCCTGAGCAGTTGATTAGATGCAGCTGGAGAAACCTGACTGAAGACTGCTCCTAGAATTCGAATGTGCCTGTTCTGGACTGCAGTTTGGTTGCTAAAGGACAGAGTTTTTGGTTCTGTGTGTGGCTGCTAATGAACTGTTTTGTCTAAAGTTGGAAGAAAAGACAGAAGTGTGTGCAGCTGGTCTCGTTTGGGAAAATAGACACTCAGAGTATGGCTGCAGGAGTCTGAAGCTGGAAAGGACACAGATAGAGAGACAGCAGTTTGGAGCAGAGTGAAGATCTGGCGTTCTGAATAATACAGTCAAGTACTTGTGAACTAACTATAGAACTATTTAGTTTGTCTTTGCTCCACTCAGGTTTAGCTGGATAGGAGATTGATAGTGAGGGGACTATCTATCAGTAAAGGTAGTGCTTCGGTGAAAGCTATCCTTTTTATTTTCTTATATTTGTTTAGGTTTATTATTTTGTATCAATGGCTAATATTATATTAACATTTAAAAAAAATGTGAAAAAGTATTAAAGTCTCCTGTATTGTGCCCTCCATCAAAGTGCCAGAAACAACAGCACAACCCCAGTGGACACCAGCAACTTGTCACACAAACTATAATATTTTTTAGTAATAGGGAGTGATCACAATAATATACATCTATAGTTTTCATGTGTGTGCAGCTTGTAAGTCCCTAGGTATTACTGTTCAGCGTTATGAGCTGTCTCCTCTATTATATGCTCTACTGATTTTTTTCCCTCTCCATAGCTGCCAAGTAGGAAAGATAAAATTAGCAGACCTGGAAGCACTATGTGTGCAATTCTCTGCTGTTAGCAGAATTACAAGCCCTGTGTACTTCCTGCTCCCAAATATATTATACAATATACGATGGCGACCCATTCTGTCCTATAGCAGAGAGAAGAGTTCAACAGCAAAGAGCAATGGTGTTTTTTAGAGTATGACTTCAGGATCTTCTGGTAGATTGATAACTAACTTTTGAGTGCTCCTAATGTGAATGTTATTAAAATGTGGGTGAATTACTCAATACATTATCAGTGTAAGCAGACCAACACAACTACACATTTTATATATATATATATATATATATATATATATATATATATATACTAGTAACTTGCCCATCATATATTACAGTATCATATCATTTTCTCTCTCCCTTCTCTCACTCATTCATACTCTCTCCCTCTTTCTCTGCCTTCTCTCATTCCTTCCCACCATCTCCCTCTCTCTCTCTCCTTTCTCTCACTCCTTCCAACTCTCTCCCTCTCTCGCCCTTCTCTTACTCCTTACCACTCCCACCTCCTTTCTCTCCCTTTTCTCACTCCTTTCCACTCTCTCTCCCTCTCTCCCTTGTCTTACTCCCCCCCACACTCTCCCTGTTCTCTCTCCCTTCTCTTACTCCTTTCAACTCTCTCCCTACTCTCTCTCCCTTCTCTCACTCCTTCCAACTCTCTCCCTCTCTCTCCCTTCTCTCACTCCTTGCCACCCTCTTGCTCTCTCTCTCCCTTCTCTCACTCCTTCCCACTCTGTCCCTCTCTCTCTCCCTTCTCTCACTCCTTCCAACCCTCTCCCTCCCTCTCTCCCTTCTCCCACTCCTTCAAACTTTCTCCCTTCTCTCACTCCTTCCCACTATCTCCCCCTCTCTCTCTTCTCTCATTCCTTACCACCCTCTCTCTCTCCCTTCTCTAATTCCTTCCAACCCCCTCCCTCCCTCTCTCCCTTGTCCCACTCCTTCCAACTTTCTCCCTTCTCTCACTCCTTCCCATTATCTTCCCCTCTCTCTCTCTTCTCTCACTCCTTCCCATTATCTTCCCCCCTCTCTCTCTTCTCTCACTCCTTTCCACTCTCTCTCCCTCTCTCTCCCTTGTCTTACTCCTTCCCACCCTCTTCCCTATCTCTCTCTTCTCTCGCTCCTTCCCACCCTCTTGCTCTCTCTCTCCCTTCTCTTACTCCGTCCCACCCTCTCCCACTCTCTCTCCCTTCTCTCACTCCTTCCCACTCTGTCCCTCTCTCTCTCCCTTCCCTCACTCCATCCAACCCTCTCCCTACCTCTCTCCCTTCTCCCACTCCTTCCAATTCTCTCCCTTCTCTCACTCCTTCCCACTATCTCCCCCTCTCTCTCTTCTTTCACTCCTTCCAACTCTCTCCCTTCTCTCACTCCTTCCCACTATCTCCCCCCTCTCTGTTCTCTCACTCCTTCCCACTCTCTCCCCCTTCTCTCTCTCTCCCTTCTCTCACTCCTTCCCACTATCTCCCCCCCTCTCTGTTCTCTCACTCCTTCCCACTCTCTCCCCCTTCTCTCTCTCTCCCTTCTCTCATTCCTTCCCACCCTCTTGCTCTCTCTCCCTTCTCTCACTCCTTCCCACTCTCTCCCCCTCTCTCTCTCTCCCTTCTCTCATTCCTTCCCATCGTCTCGCTCTCTCTCCCTTCTCTCAGTCCTTCCCACCCTCTCCCTTCTGCCACTCCTTCCAACCCTCTCCCTTCTCCCTTCTCCCACTCCTTCCAACTTTCTCCCTCTCTCCCCTCTCTTACTCCTTGCCCCCACCCCAGATACATCCCATTGGTGACTCTGTAACATGGGACCATCCATGACAGTTTCCTTGATCCTCCTTCATTGGAATCCAAATAAGATTTAGAAATACACAATTACACACATGACTTGTACTGGTGACACAGTGAGACAGTTATAAGTATGGTAGTGCAGTAATATACTGTATAGAGTTTCTAGGCTTCACTTCAGGCACCACAATATGAGTCTCCATGATATTGAGGCCCATATGCGCTTTGCTCTGTGTCCACTCAGTAACACTCACTGAGATCCACTATAACACTGACACACACGGTTATTCCTGGCTGTCCATGTGACAAGACGGATGTCTCAAGTGACAGGTGATGTCTCAAGCAGCAGGTGAAGCCTTGTGTGACAACCGGATGTTTCTCTGCACTACCAATGTGCCAGGCTCTTAATGAGGGATCTATATGGGGGGTCTAAAACCTCAAAGAGACAGGCAGGGGGCTGAGCTGTACACTAACAGCACACTTGTCAGTCTCTCTATCTGCCTCCTATCAGGCAAACTCTTCTACTCCATCAGGACAGTCTCTCCTGCTGTCTCCTGTCAGACACTCTCTTACTTTCTTTTGGTTATGCCTGGGCCAGGGGGCGAGCAGCCTAGGAAAACCCTCACATACCAGCAAACCTTGGTGAGTCATCTCAGAGCTGTCATAGGGAAACGTCTTAGAGTGCGGGTACCAATCTAAGGAGCTCTACTAATGATACCTCCCAGGGGAGCTGGGACTTGCGATGGGATGTTTATAGGAAGGAGAGAGTTGGTACATATGGACCATGTCCTGGATCGTGTTGGAGCCTGGTGATGCCAGGATGTCCCTTCTGTTGTCATTATTGCTCTCCTGATTTTGTAATCTATGTTTATTCTCTCTTTAACTCTACTTTCCTTGCTATCGACACACAAAGCATCATATTGTCATTATAACTGAATATTGTCCATCAGATTGGAACATTGAGGAATTCAATTTAATTATTCCTTATACCTTTTGGGTAATTATTAATTTGCATATTTAATTGATTTAGAGGGAATCTATTACTGCTCCTTATGTGATGAGAAGTTACCTTTATCTCACGATTTATATCATTTATCTGACTTTCCAGTTACTACCCATTTATAAATTTATAATAACCACAACCTGGGAGACATATAGGATCTATCTTCCCAACCTATTTCTTTTATGCTTTTTGTAATTGTCTGGTTTTATATTTAACATGGTTTGAACTAAATATTAATAAAAGTTATATTTTATATCTCATCTTTACCTATTAGTAATATTGTCCGTCGCATTATGAATGGGACTAGTTAGTTTTCTCATATACTTTCGTCTCTTTTCTTTTATAAGGTTCTAACATGTATTAACCTGTTTCTATGACCGTTGCATATATCCCGTGCTCGGCTAGATTTCTCTTTTTATAACTAGACTTTCTTATAAATTCTTCACCCCTCTGAAACTCTCTCATGATCTCTGCTCATCTGACCCTCTTTTAAGTTATGATGATGATTATTATTATTTACCTTTATTTATATGTTTCTCTAATTTTCTCCTCTAAAATATATTCTCTGAACCTCTTTAAAACTTGAGACTCCTGATTCTTCATCTCTTTAAACCATTTCCCTGATTATCTTAAACAATGTTCCCCTGAATCTAGGTTTAAAACACTTCTATTATAAATCACTACTCCCCCGGCTCTCGCTTTAAGCCCCTGCTTTTACTTTTCTTTTTACCTGTCAAGATTTTTACCTCTGAAATTACATTTTTGCATTTCTATTAGTTTCTAAAGATATAAAATAAGGCTATTGTATTTAAATATATATATATACTTTTGTACTGAGTGAAGTATGTTCTGTATATTAATACATCACTGCATAGGGTACGGATTCATTTCACACAGCTCCGATGATCTTATTTTTAGGACTATATTATATTCTAGTGACTGAGTCTATAAGATGAGTATTTTTGGCTAGTGATAAGCTGGTGCCTTATTGCCTGAGATATGGAGTTTATACATTCTGCAAGAGTTATTTTTATATAGAGGATAACTATATGTTATAGGTAATTTAAAGAGTTTATTTGCTTTGCCGTGCCCTGCTAATTTGCTTGAAATTTATACTTTATATTGTATACACCTGACTGTGCCACTGGGCTTTATTCACTGTCGGAGGTAAAGTCAATTTTTGTTAAGTATGGCCAAATCCTCTCTGCTTTACCTTCGACCTTGGCGTTACCTTTCCAGTTCTTGTTAAGTATAGCCAAATCCTATCTGTTTTACCTTAGGCCGGGGCATTACCTTTCCAATTCTTGTTAAGAATGGCCAAATCCTATCTGTTTTACCTTAGACCGTGGCATTACCTCTCCAATTCTTGTTAAGTATGGCCAAATCCTCTCTGCTTTGCCTTAGGCCGTGGCATTACCTCTCCAATTCTTGTTAAGTATGGCCAAATCCTCTCTGCTTTACCTTAGGCTGTGGCATTACCTCTCCAATTCTTGTTAAGTATGGCCAAATCCTCTCTGCTTTACCTTAGGCTGTGGCATTACCTCTCCAATTCTTGTTAAGTATAGCCAAATCCTCTCTGCTTTACCTTAGGCCGTGGCATTACCTCTCCAATTCTTGTTAAGTATAGCCAAATCCTCTCTGCTTTACCTTAGGCTGTGGCATTACCTCTCCAATTCTTGTTAAGTATAGCCAAATCCTCTCTGCTTTACCTTAGGCTGTGGCATTACCTCTCCAATTCTTGTTAAGTATAGCCAAATCCTCTCTGCTTTACCTTAGGCTGTGGCATTACCTCTCCAATTCTTGTTAAGTATAGTCAAATCCTCTCTGCTTTACCTTAGGCTGTGGCATTACCTCTCCAATTCTTGTTAAGTATGGCCAAATCCTCTCTGCTTTACCTTAGGCTGTGGCATTACCTCTCCAATTCTTGTTAAGTATAGCCAAATCCTCTCTGCTTTACCTTAGGCCGTGGCATTACCTCTCCAATTCTTGTTAAGTATGGCCAAATCCTCTCTGCTTTACCTTAGGCTGTGGCATTACCTCTCCAATTCTTGTTAAGTATAGCCAAATCCTCTCTGCTTTACCTTAGGCTGTGGCATTACCTCTCCAATTCTTGTTAAGTATGGCCAAATCCTCTCTGCTTTACCTTAGGCCGTGGCATTACCTCTGCAATTCTTGTTAAGTATGGCCAAATCCTATCTGTTTTACCTTAGGCCGTGGCATTACCACTCCAATTCTTGTTAAGTATGGCCAAATCCTCTTTGCTTTACCTTAGGCCGTGGCATTACCTCTCCAATTCTTGTTAAGTATGGCCAAATCCTCTCTGTTTTACCTTAGGCCGTGGCGTTACCTCTCTAATTCTTGTTAAGTATGGCCAAATCCTCTCTGTTTTACCTTAGGCCGTGGCATTACCACTCCAATTCTTGTTAAGTACGGCTAAATCCTCTCTGTTTTACCTTAGGCCGTGGCATTACCTCTCCTATTCTTGTTAAGTATAGCTAAATCGTCTCTGCTTTACCTTAGGCCGTCGCATTACCTCTCCAATTCTTGTTAAGTACGGCCAAATCCTCTCTGCTTTACCTTAGGCCGTGGCATTACCTCTCCAATTCTTGTTAACTATGGCCAAATCCTCTCTGCTTTACCTTAGGCCGTGGCGTTACCTCTCCAATTCTTGTTAAGTATGGCCAAATCCTCTCTGTTTTACCTTAGGCCGTGGCATTAACTCTCCAATTCTTGTTAAGTAGTGCCAAATCCTCTCTGCTTTACCTTAGGCCGTGGCATTGCCTCTCCAATTCTTGTTAAGTACGGCCAAATCCTCTCTGCTTTACCTTAGGCCGTGGCATTACCTCTCCAATTCTTGTTAAGTATGGGCAAATCCTCTCTGCTTTACCTTAGGCCATGGCATTACCTCTCCAATTCTTGTTAAGTATGGCCAAATCCTCTCTGCTTTACCTTAGGCCGTGGCATTACCTCTCCAATTCTTGTTAAGTATGGCCAAATCCTCTCTGCTTTAACTTAGGCCGTGGCATTACCTCTCCAATTCTTGTTAAGTATGGCCAAATCCACTCTGTTTTACCTTAGGCCGTGGCATTACCTCTCCAATTCTTGTTAAGTACGGCCAAATCCTCTCTGCTTTACCTTAGGCCGTGGCATTGCCTCTCCAATTCTTGTTAAGTACGGCCAAATCCTCTCTGCTTTACCTTAGGCCGTGGCATTACCTCTCCAATTCTTGTTAAGTATGGGCAAATCCTCTCTGCTTTACCTTAGGCCGTGGCATTACCTCTCCAATTCTTGTTAAGTATGGGCAAATCCTCTCTGCTTTACCTTAGGCCGTGGCATTACCTCTCCAATTCTTGTTAACTATGGCCAAATCCTCTCTGCTTTACCTTAGACCGTGGCATTACCTCTCCAATTCTTGTTAAGTATGGGCAAATCCTCTCTGCTTTACCTTAGGCCGTGGCATTACCTCTCCAATTCTTCCATTTAACATTAGTTCTGGTGTTAGCTCTCTGTGCCACTTGCACTGGGCTGTGATGGGTCTTTGTATAAAAAAAGAAGGTATGAAGGTTCTTGTCCTCCAGAAATTATTATCTGACGTGACAGATTGTAGGTCACCTCTTACTGTGCATTTTCTGAAACATAGATTTGATGGCAGCTGAGAACCAACAAATGCCCATTTTGTCTGCTTTGCCTCTGCTTATCCCAGGCTTGTTTAAATCCCTTAACTGTGTTTACCACTTTCTACCAATTCAAGTGGATGGCTATCCTGCCTATCTATTACGATTTATGTTAAAAAGTAGGTTTGCACATCCTTGTGTTCCTCTTCTTCTGGGAGCTTTTTCCCTCCTCAATAAAACCTTTGATGTGTTGAAGTTTTCCATCATATCTCCCCTCTGCCTTCTGTCCTCTGAGCTCTACATATGAACTGTCCTGCTTTGAATTGTTTCTACTTTGCTAAAAACCTTTTGAATATATGACCATTAGGATGTGTAGAGTGGTGTGTATTCATGCCAGGGTAGAACCTGAAGGCAAAGTCCAGGGCATTTTTCTTAATTGTTCTTCTAGTGCTCTTGTGATTTGGATTTGCTTTAGCCATTTTGCTTTTGAGGACAAATGTATGTTTTGTAATGCCTTGGACTTAGGGATCTGGCCCAGTTAAGTAATACTTGGAGCAAAACACTATTCTGCATTTTGATCCTCCAACATCTGGCTGGCTGTTGAGGAGAGCCAGTAATGGGCCATTCTCTAAAAAGGTGCTCGTTGTTTGGAGGATGTAGTGTAATGACAGGGAAGATCTACCAGATGTAAAACATGGAGGAACTGACCTGAATTTGTGTAAATATATTTAAGCTGCTCTGCGGTTACGTACCACCTCTTTAGGAATTTGTAGTTGGCTTCTAATGTGGTTGTCAAGATGGATGAATATGATAATGGTGTAAATATCAGCCATCATTTGTAAGTCTGTAATCACTGTTCAGTCTCCCTTTCCAATGTTATAACATATGTGATAGTATCTGTTGGACAGGGTTTGACCCGGATATCATGTAGAGTGGAGACTTAGGTTAGCATTTATAGTGCCACAGACGGTACGGATGGAACATGTCTTTTGAGTTAAAGGAAATGTAATTTGAAAGGTGAATGTAATATGAGTGTTTGGTGGTGTTTAGGTAACCTTCATATTATCAAAACCCTGCCTTGCACTCTCTGGGGTCTCAGCTATTGCATGATTGGACTTGGGTCTTTAGTGACATCTGTATTTTGTGTAAGAGATGTACAAAGAAAGTGTTGGATAGACAGCTGCTGCATGGGACATTTGTGACCTCACTCAACTTATGACATCTCTCAGTACCTTGTGCTATTTTTTCCACCTACTGCACTCTCTTACTCTCCTACTGCACTCTCTTACTCTCCTACTGCACTCTCTTACTCTTCTTCTGCACTCTCTCTTTCGTCAGATTCTGCCACTGGCTCAGTGTATAGCATCTCACTTTATATTCTTGTGGCACAGGTTTGTCCCAAACTTTGCTGTGGACCCGCTAGGTGGACGTGGGCACACTCACTCTATATCTATATGCTTCCATACACCTCTTTGATTTCATGTCCCTGACTGTACATTCGATCAAAGACAAGGAATACTGTCTCTGAGATAATCTGCCGAATGAAGAGGTGATGACAGAGGTTTTGTACCTTCGTCTTCTATTTCTCCTTCTTACCCTTGGTGCTCATCAATTCCATCACTTTCTCTTTACTCTAATGTTTTCTTAGCGACAGCTTTCTTATAATCTCCTTAGTCTGTCTCTGCTTGATCTGGATTTATCTACCTCTATTTCTCATTTCTATTTTTCACTCTCTACATCATTCACCGTTGAGACAGGATGGTTGGACAGGAATCCTCTCGGTTCCGCACTCTCATTCTGGTAAGAAAGCCATCAAGGTTTCTATCATGATGTATGTACTTCTAAAAATGTCTATAATTCTTCATGTGGTGGCCAAAAGGTGAGTCTACCAGTACACAATAGATCCAAGTGGTAGATCTTGGAGTGACAGGTTGTGCACTTTCACCTAATTGTGAGTTATAATATTCCCATTGGCTTTGGATCACTTGGCGAAGGTATTGGATGGAAATGGACATCTATAAGGCACACTTGGGTTTAAGTGTGGCTGTGAGAAACTGTTGACGTCATGCTAATAAGTTGTCCAACCTTACTAAAAATGTAGATCCAGCATGTGTGGCATTTATGACCTCATTAAAGATCCCCCTCAGCCAATGCCGTCTCCCAATCCCTTTTGGAGAGTACTAATATCGGTATGTTAATGAGAGTCCCACCATCTTTAATACCTAGGTGATGCTCTCTGTGAGACACTTTCATTGACTGAATTTTGTTCATTGTTTCTTTTACTCAAAAGTTTCCATATTAATGGGTTATTCTGTTGGGTCCTAAAATGTTTATCTGATGTTGAGTGATTTACATGGACGACATGAGAATGGAGCTCGGTACAGCTTGCTATATATGTGGACTTATATAGTTATTGTAATGTTAATTGGATATATTCACGGGTTTTTATTTCATATGTATTTAAAGCAAATCATTTTAGCGTGCATATATTACAAATAAATCAGTCAGTGCTTACAGTAATATTTCTATTTAAATGAACTCTGTCTCTCTTTTTCTCCCACTCTCCTTCTTTCTCTCTCCTTCCTCTCTTTGCCTGTCTCTTTGCTCCCTCATCTCTTGTCACTCTGTATCACCTATTTCTTTAGTTATTTTCTCTTTTCCTTTCTCTCACTCCATTTTCTCTTTCTATTCCATCTCTCCCTAGTCATCTTCCCCCTATATCTTCCTTTGCTCTCTCTTTCTTCCTCTCTCTTTCTTGTCATTTTCCTAGCCTTCTCTCCCTCTCCTCTTTTCATTCTTGTTCTCTTTCCGTGCTCTTCGTCTCCCTTTCTCCTTATAGCTCACATTCTCTCACTCTCAAGCCCATATTCAGTTCCTGTGTATTTAGTAGATCAGGCCCTTGCAGTGGTATCTCCAACATCGGACGGTGGCGGCTCAGCCTTCTAAACAGCGGCACTAATCCCCATGAAATTCCTACTTTATTAATATAATTATTGCTGATCCCGTCCCCTGGCCGGGCGCTCTTGCTCATTGTAATTTTTCTTTTATCTTTATTATTTGGTTCTCATGTTACTTCATCTCTCATCACATTCCCATCCATCTGTGTCACCACAAGAAATCCCCCTGTCACTGCTGTCACCTCCCTGCTCCTCACCTCTCCCTGCTGTCACCTCTCTGCTCCTCCCCTCTCCCTGCTGTCACTTCTCTCCCTGCTGTCACCTCTCTGCTCCTCATCTCTCTCCCTGCTGTCACCTCTCTGCTCCTCACCTCTCTCCCTGCTGTCAGCTCTCTGCTCCTCATCTCTCTCCCTGCTGTCACCTCTCTCCCTGATGTCACCTCTCTGCTCATCACCTCTCCCTGCTGTCAGCTCTCTGCTCATCACCTCTCCCTGCTGTCAGCTCTCTGCTCCTCACCTCTCTCTCTGCTGTCACCTCTCTGCTCCTTACCTCTCTCCCTCCTGTCAGCTCTCTGCTCCTCACCTCTCTCCCTGCTGTCACCTCTCTGCTCCTCATCCCTCTCTGCTCCTAACCTTTCTCTCTGCTCCTCACCTCTCTCCCTGATGTCACCTCTCTGCTCCTCACCCCTCTCTGCTCCTCACCCCTCTCTGCTCCTAACCTCTCTCTCTGCTCCTCACCTCTCTCCCTGCTGTCACCTCTCTGCTCCTCATCCCTCTCTGCTCCTAACCTTTCTCTCTGCTCCTCACCTCTCTCTCTGCTGTCACCTCTCTGCTCCTTACCTCTCTCCCTCCTGTCAGCTCTCTGCTCCTCACCTCTCTCCCTGCTGTCACCTCTCTGCTCCTCATCCCTCTCTGCTCCTAACCTTTCTCTCTGCTCCTCACCTCTCTCCCTGATGTCACCTCTCTGCTCCTCACCCCTCTCTGCTCCTCCCCTCTCCCTGCTCCTCACCTCTCTCCCTGCTGTCACCTCTCTGCTCCTCACCCCTCTCTGCTCCTCACCTCTTTCCCTGCTGTCAGCTCTCTGCTCCTCACCTCTCTCCCTGCTGTCACCTCTCTCCCTGCTGTCCGCTCTCTGCTCCTCACCTCTTCCTGCTGTCACCTCTCTGCTCCTCACCCCTCTCTGCTCCTCACCTCTCTCCCTGATGTCACCTCTCTGCTCCTCACCCCTCTCTGCTCCTCACCCCTCTCTGCTCCTAACCTCTCTCTCTGCTGTCACCTCTCTGTTCCTCACCCCTCTCTGCTCCTCACCTCTTTCCCTGCTGTCACGTCTCTGCTCCTCACCTCTCTCCCTGCTGTCCGCTCTCTGCTCCTCACCTCTTCCTGCTGTCACCTCTCTGCTCCTCACCCTTCTCTGCTCCTCACCTCTCTCCCTGCTGTCCGCTCTCTGCTCCTCACCTCTCTCCCTGCTGTCACATCTCTGCTCCTCACCTCTTCCTGCTGTCACCTCTCTGCTCCTCACCCTTCTCTGCTCCTCACCTCTCTCCCTGCTGTCACATCTCTGCTCCTCACCTCTTCCTGCTGTCAGCTCTCTGCTCCTCACCTCTCTCCCTGCTGTCACGTCTCTGCTCCTCACCTCTCTCCCTGCTGTCACTTCTCTGCTCCTCACCTCTCTCCCTGCTGTCACGTCTCTGCTCCTCACCTCTCTCCCTGCTATCACGTCTCTGCTCCTCACCTCTCTCCCTGCTGTCACGTCTCTGCTCCTCACCTCTCTCCCTGCTGTCACGTCTCTGCTCCTCACCTCTCTCCCTGCTGTCACGTCTCTGCTCCTCACCTCTCTCCCTGCTGTCACGTCTCTGCTCCTAACCTCTCTCCCTGCTGTCACATCTCTGCTCCTCACTTCTTCCTGCTGTCACCTCTCTGCTCCTCACCCCTCTCTGCTCCTCACCTCTCTCCCTGCTGTCACGTCTCTGCTCCTCACCTCTCTCCCTGCTGTCACGTCTCTGCTCCTCACCTCTCTCCCTGCTGTCACGTCTCTGCTCCTAACCTCTCTCCCTGCTGTCACATCTCTGCTCCTCACTTCTTCCTGCTGTCACCTCTCTGCTCCTCACCCCTCTCTGCTCCTCACCTCTCTCCCTGCTGTCACGTCTCTGCTCATCACCTCTCTCCCTGCTGTAAGCTCTCTGCTCCTCACCTCTCTCCCTGCTGTCAGCTCTCTGCTCCTCACCTCTCTCCCTGCTGTCACGTCTCTGCTCATCACCTCTCTCCCTGCTGTAAGCTCTCTGCTCCTCACCTCTCTCCCTCCTGTCACTTTTCTGCTCCTCACCCCTCTCTGCTCCTAACCTCTCTCCCTGCTGTCAGCTCTCTGCTCCTCACCTCTCTCCCTCCTGTCACTTCTCTGCTCCTCACCCCTCTCTGCTCCTAACCTCTCTCCCTGCTGTCACATCTCTGCTCCTCACCTCTTCCTGCTGTCACCTCTCTGCTCCTCACCTCTCTCCCTGCTGTCACATCTCTGCTCCTCACCTCTTCCTGCTGTCAGCTCTCTGCTCCTCACCTCTCTCCCTGCTGTCACGTCTCTGCTCCTCACCTCTCTCCCTGCTGTCACGTCTCTGCTCCTCACCTCTCTCCCTGCTGTCAGCTCTCTGATCCTCACCTCTCTCCCTCCTGTCACTTTTCTGCTCCTCACCCCTCTCTGCTCCTAACCACTCTCCCTGCTGTCACATCTCTGCTCCTCACCTCTTCCTGCTGTCACCTCTCTGCTCCTCACCCCTCTCTGCTCCTCACCTCTCTCCCTGCTGTCACCTCTCTGCTCCTTACTCCTCTCTGCTCCTCACCTCTTCCTGCTGTCACGTCTCTGCTCCTCACCTCTTCCTGCTGTCACCTCTCTGCTCCTCACCTCTCTCTGCTCCTCACATCTCTGCTCCTCACCCCTCTCTGCTTTTCACCCCTCTCTGCTCCTCACCTCTCTCTGCTCCTCACCTCTCTCCCTGCTGTCACGTCTCTGCTCCTAACCTCTCTCCCTGCTGTCACATCTCTGCTCCTCACTTCTTCCTGCTGTCACCTCTCTGCTCCTCACCCCTCTCTGCTCCTCACCTCTCTCCCTGCTGTCACGTCTCTGCTCATCACCTCTCTCCCTGCTGTAAGCTCTCTGCTCCTCACCTCTCTCCCTGCTGTCAGCTCTCTGCTCCTCACCTCTCTCCCTGCTGTCACGTCTCTGCTCATCACCTCTCTCCCTGCTGTAAGCTCTCTGCTCCTCACCTCTCTCCCTCCTGTCACTTTTCTGCTCCTCACCCCTCTCTGCTCCTAACCTCTCTCCCTGCTGTCAGCTCTCTGCTCCTCACCTCTCTCCCTCCTGTCACTTCTCTGCTCCTCACCCCTCTCTGCTCCTAACCTCTCTCCCTGCTGTCACATCTCTGCTCCTCACCTCTTCCTGCTGTCACCTCTCTGCTCCTCACCTCTCTCCCTGCTGTCACATCTCTGCTCCTCACCTCTTCCTGCTGTCAGCTCTCTGCTCCTCACCTCTCTCCCTGCTGTCACGTCTCTGCTCCTCACCTCTCTCCCTGCTGTCACGTCTCTGCTCCTCACCTCTCTCCCTGCTGTCAGCTCTCTGATCCTCACCTCTCTCCCTCCTGTCACTTTTCTGCTCCTCACCCCTCTCTGCTCCTAACCACTCTCCCTGCTGTCACATCTCTGCTCCTCACCTCTTCCTGCTGTCACCTCTCTGCTCCTCACCCCTCTCTGCTCCTCACCTCTCTCCCTGCTGTCACCTCTCTGCTCCTTACTCCTCTCTGCTCCTCACCTCTTCCTGCTGTCACGTCTCTGCTCCTCACCTCTTCCTGCTGTCACCTCTCTGCTCCTCACCTCTCTCTGCTCCTCACATCTCTGCTCCTCACCCCTCTCTGCTTTTCACCCCTCTCTGCTCCTCACCTCTCTCTGCTCCTCACCTCTCTCCCTGCTGTCACATCTCTGCTCCTCACCTCTTCCTGCTGTCACCTCTCTGCTGCTCACCCCTCTCTGCTCCTCACCTCTCTCCCTGCTGTCACCTCTCTGCTCCTTACTCCTCTCTGCTCCTCACCTCTTCCTGCTGTCACGTCTCTGCTCCTCATCTCTTCCTGCTGTCACCTCTCTGCTCCTCACCTCTCTCTGCTCCTCACATCTCTGCTCCTCACCCCTCTCTGCTTTTCACCCCTCTCTGCTCCTCACCTCTCTCTGCTCCTCACCTCTCTGCTCCTCACCCCTCTGCTCCTCACCTCTTCCTGCTCCTCACCTCTCCCTGCTCCTCACGCCTCTCTGCTCATCACCCCTCTCTGCTCATCACCTCTCCCTGCTGTCACATCCCTGCTCCTCACCGCTCTCTGCTCCTCACCGCTCTCTGCTCCTCACCTCTCTGCTCCTCACCTCTCCCTGCTCTTCACCCCTCTTTGCTTCTCACCTCTCCCTGCTCCTCACCTTTTTCTGTTCCTCACCTCTCCCTGCTCCTCACCCCTCTCTGCTCCTCACCTCTCCCTGCTCCTCACCTTTCTCTGCTCCTCACCTCTCCCTGCTTTCACCTCTCCCTGCTCCTCACCCCTCTCTGCTCCTCACCTCTCCCTGCTCCTCACCCCTCTCTGCTCCTCACCTCTCTGCTCCTCACCTCTCCCTGCTCCTCACCTTTCTCTGCTCCTCACCTCTCCCTGCTCCTCACCCCTCTCTGCTCCTCACCTCTCCCTGTTCCTCACCTTTATCTGCTCCTCACCTCTCTGCTCCTCACCTCTCTCTGCTCCCCACCCCTCTCTGCTCCTCACCTCTCTCTGCTCCTCACCTCTCCCTGCTCCTCACCCTTCTCTGCTCCTCACCTCTCCCTGCTCCTTACCTTTCTCTGCTCTTCACCTCTCTGCTCCTCACCCCTCTCTGCCCCTCACCTCTCCCTGCTCCTCACCCCTCTCTGCTCTTCACCCCTCTCTGCTTCTCACCTCTCCCTGCTCCTCACCTTTCTCTGTTCCTCACCTCTCCCTGCTCCTCACCCCTCTCTGCTCCTCACCTCTCCCTGCTCCTCACCTTTCTCTGCTCCTCACCTCTCCCTGCTTTCACCTCTCCCTGCTCCTCACCCCTCTCTGCTCCTCACCTCTCCCTGCTCCTCACCCCTCTCTGCTCCTCACCTCTCTGCTCATCACCTCTCCCTGCTCCTCACCCCTCTCTGCTCCTCACCTCTCCCTGCTCCTCACCCCTCTCTGCTCCTCACCTCTCCCTGCTCCTCACCCTTCTCTGCTCCTCCCCACTCCCTGCTCCTCACCTTTCTCTGCTCCTCACCTCTCTGCTCCTCACCCCTCTCTGCTCCTCACCTCTCCCTGTTCCTCACCTTTCTCTGCTCCTCACCTCTCTGCTCCTCACCCCTCTCTGCTCCTCCCCACTCCCTGTTACTCACCTTTCTCTGCTCCTCACCTCTCTGCTCCTCACCCCTCTCTGCTCCTCACCTCTCCCTGTTCCTCACCTTTCTCTGCTCCTCACCTCTCTGCTCCTCACCCCTCTCTGCTCCTCACCCCTCTCTGCTCCTCACCCCTCTCTGCTCCTCATCTCCCTGCTCCTCACCCCTCTCTGCCCCTCACCTCTCCCTGCTCCTCACCCCTCTCTGCTCCTCACCTCTCCCTGCTCTTAGCCCTATGTGGTTTGCTGTGTAGCTCCTCCTTTACTGCTTGTTGTACAGATGCTGAGCGCAGGTGTAATGGCCCCAGAGTGACAGTTACATTACATATAAATACCCCGGTGGTTATCAGGACCAGTGCCGGTCCCTGAGACTTTATCTGCTGGTCCTCAGAAACAAAAAGCTTAAACACGCCACTGCCATGACTCTGTAGATGGAGTATCGATGAACTTATCTGAAGGTAAAATACGCTCTATTAGTATGAGCGCAAAACGATACAAACATTTAGTGCATCACATGTGGCGTCGCCCTAATAATAATGTCCTGGATCACTGGAAGGTAATCCGCGGGTCCCCCATTAATGCGTATTGGGAGTCGCCGTTAGATCTTCTCGTACTTTGTACTTCTGGCTCGTTGTTTTGCTGGAGCCAAGACAGAGGTAGGCCCAGTCTTAAAGGGATACGGAAGGTTCCTGGGTGTTATTAGGTATATAGTATCCCTGTGTACAGTTTTATGTACTTTATTCTATTAAGATGCACTTACCGTATAAGCTCTGGTTTTAAAATCTAACCAATAGTCCCTGTATGGGTCTCTGTAGTACTGGATCTGCAGTGTCTGATACTAACCAATCAGTGACCATCTCTTAGCAACAAGCTGCTGACATGTGACACCTGATAGGCTAGGACACTACACTGCACACACAGCCCTACAGAGTCTGTGTCTGCTTACACCGCAGTGGGTAGACCCATACAGGGACTATGTGTCTGAATTTAGGCAGTAAAAACACTTTTTAATAAAATAAAGTACATCAAAATACAAAGATGCCCAGCATTGTATTGACCTAGTAACACCCAGAACCTGTCCCTTTAACACCAGGGTGTTTACAATAAAGTCTACTCAGTCCTAGATTACATCTAGTGACAGATGGCTGACTGGTCCGGGATAGTGATGCTCTACGCACCTAATTATATCACGACTCGGGCACAGCTGTGAGGTGTAGCCGGGGAATCCTCAGGGCCGCGGTCCAACCATCGGAATCTCTCTCCTGAGCCAGCGCCAGCGCCGGACGCGCCTGGGACACAAGTACGCGGGATAATAACGGAATGTGTGACATCATTTAGGAATATGTGATATACATTCATATATCCAGTACCATATTCGGGGCATTAATGGACCACGGGAGCTCAAGAAAAAGGGCACTTGTTTGTGAAGTACAAACTACATGAGCAGCTGTGTCAGCCATGGACATAACATTGTTTTAGATGAAAATCTCTCTTTCACGTTTGTGTTTATGCGTAGAGGGATCCATCTACTCTTTGTTTCATTACTTCCTGACGGCTGGAGCATGAGGGGTGTGTTTGGGGGGGGGGGGGTGGAGGGTGAAATGAGGGGGTTAGATGGAGGCAGACAAGCTTACATTAATAGATGAAATGGATTATCATGGATGCTTCCAGGGACCAGCAGAAACATTAAAACTAATTTGTTTCTAATTAAAAATGAGCTTTATGACACATACCGTATATACTCGAGTATAAGCCGAGGGTGGGAAATGTGCTGCCCCCTGTGTCCCTCTTGTGCCCTCTGTGTCCCCCTCTTGTGTGCCCTTTTCTTGTGTCCCCCTCTCTCTCCCCTGTGTCTCTTCTCCCCTCTCTCTCCCCTGTTTCTCTTCTCCCCTCTTTCTCCCCTGTGTCTCTTCCCCCCTCTCCCTCCCCTGTGTCTCTTCCCCCCTCTCCCTCCCCTGTGTCTCTTCCCCCTTCCCTTATCATCCTCCTCAACCCTCCTCCTCATCCTCAACCTCCCTCCTCAACCCCCTCCTCAACCTCCCTTCTCAGCCCCCTCCTCAACTCCCCTCCCCATTCTCAACCTCCCTCCTCAACCCCCCTCCTCATCCTCAACCTCCCTCCTCAACCCCCTCCTCAACCCCCCTTCTCATCCTAAACCCCCCATCCTCATCCTAAACCCCCCATCCTCATCCTAAACCACCCATCCTCATCCTAAACCACCCATCCACATCCTAAACCACCCTCCTCATCCTCAACCTCCCTTCTCAACCCCCTCCTCATCCTCAACCTCCCTCCTCAACCTCCCTCCTCATCCTCAACCTCCCTCCTCAACCCCCCCATCCTCATCCTCAACCCCCCTCCTCCTTCTAAACCCCCTCCTCAACCCCCTTCCTCAACCTCAACCCCCCTCCTCAACCTCAACCACCCCTCCTCAACCTCAATCCCCCATCCTCAACCCCCCTCCTCATCCTAAACCCCCTCCTCATCCTAAACCCCCAATCCTCAACACCCCCATCCTCAACCTCACCCCCCCATCCTCAACCTCAACCCCCCATCCTCAACCTCACCCCCCCATCCTCAACCTCAACCCCCCATCCTCAACCTCAACCCCCCATCCTCAACCTCAACTCCCCATCCTCAACCCCCTCAACCCCCCATCCTCAACCTCAACCCCCCATCCTCATCCTCAACACCCCCATCCTCAACCTCAACCCCCATTCTCAACCTCAACCCCCATCCTCAACCTCAACCCCCCCATCCTCAACCTCAACCCCCCATCCTCAACCTCAAAGTGCAAAGTGAGAGAGAGAGAGTGCACAGACAGAGCACAGAGAGAGAGCGCACACAGACAGAGCGCAGAGAGAGAGAGAGAGAGTGCACAGACAGAGCACAGAGAGAATGCACAGACAGAGAGCACAGAGGAAGAGAGCACAGAGGAAGAGAGCACAGAGAGAGAGAGAGAGATAATACAGAGCTGACAGCGCACACAGACAGGGAGGGAGAGAGAGCGCACACACAGAGCATGCAGAGAGAGAGCTCACAGAGAGAGAGCTCACAGAGAGAGAGTTCACACAGACCGATTGCACAGAGAGAGAGAGAGCACAGAGAGAGAGTGCACAGAGAAGGAGTTCATAGAGAGAGAATGCACACAGACAGAGCACAGAGAGAGAGAGTGCACAGACAGAGCACAGAGAGAATGCACAGACAGAGAGCACGGAGGGAGAGAGAGAGAGCACAGAGAGAGAGGGAGTAATAGAGAGCTGACAGTGCACACAGACAGCGAGACAGAGCGCACACATAGAGCACGCAGAGAGAGAGAGAGAGAGAGAGAGCTCACAGAGAGAGAGAGAGCGCACACATAGAGCACGCAGAGAGAGAGAGAGCTCACAGAGAGAGAGAAAGTGCACAGAGAGAATGCACAGACAGAGAGCGCTCAGAGAGAGAGAGAGAGCACAGAAATTGAAGATAACATTCTATAATACGTCCGTTATGATGGGCAAGTTACTAGTATATAGATAAAGTATGTACATATGTTACATATAACTCTGTTGATTTGAATGGAATAGAGATAAGAAGTAGATTAAATAAATGAGCTTGATAATAGGAAAAAATAGATTTTAGAAAGCATACAAAGACACAAACTTTACAGTTTAACTTTTACATGCAATTATCTTTTATTGCAGAATTCCATTTTCTTCTCTCAATTGATTCTATCTGTTATTTTCTCAGTATGATCTATTATTTATTTTTTTTACTTTAAAAAAATATTCAGCCCCTTTTTAAGCGTAGTTCTTCAAAACAGTACATTTTAAATATGAGACGAATGTCCCTTTAAATCATTAAGATAATGCAGACACAGAGTGATGTCCAGCACATTTATACATCCTAACACACTGGGCCGGCACTCTCCTCTCTCTTGTCCTCTCTCTTGTTTTTGAATGCCAGGGTTCCCTCTGCTAATAGGTAACTTTTACAACTCATCACCCGGTTCCTCTTTTTCTTTGAGTATTACGTGACTTTTCCCTTTGCCCCATTTCTCTGCCCTCTCTATTCCTTTTCAGTTTACCTTCTATCCCTCCCTCTCTCTACCACTTGCTCCTCCTCTCCTCTCTCTTTCTCCTTCCATCTCTCTCCCTCTATCTCTCTCAGTCTCCCCCTCTGTCTATCTCTGTCTATTCCTCTCCCTATATATTATCTCTCTGTCTCTCCCTCCCTCCCTCTCTCCCTCCCTCCCTCTGGCTCTCTATCTTCCCCTTTCCATCTATTTCTCTCCTCTCTCTCTCTGCCTCTCTCTCTCTGTCCTGTCTCTTCCCCTCTCTTTCTTTCACTCTCTCCCCTCTCTCTCTCTCTGTTTCTCTTCCTCTCTATCTCTGTCTAATCCTCTCCCTATACATTATCTGTCTGTCTCTCCCTCCCTCCCTCTCTCCCTCTAGCTCTCTGTCTTCCCCTTTCCATCTATTTCTCTTCCCCTATCTCACTGTTTCTCTCCTCTCTCTCCCTGTCTCCATCTCTCTCTCGCAGTCCTTGTTCTTTGCTGTCCCTCATCTCTCCTTCTCTATTCTAGCCCTATCAGGACAGTCTCTCTGTGAGAGTGCTGAGTTTGGCACTGTGCGTCAGTCTGCGCTCTCTTATCACCTCTGCAGGGTATCTCATTGATAGATGACATGTCTCACCTTTTCTCAGTGAGTTCTTATCAGTTGCCACATCCAGCAGTTAGACTGCACGTGGGAAACTGCTAATGTGACTATAGCAGAACATGAATAACGAGTACAGGGAGCCGGCGTCATGGAAGTGTCACAGGGACAGCGAGTGGTGGGACGAGAGGTGACAGCACATAATCATAAGCTCACACAGAGACTGACAGAATGTCTCATCTGTGAGTGCACCTTATAATAATGTCACACAGAATGAGAGACTCCTTGATACCACATACAGAGACAGTGCAAGTCCCATAGAGAGAGAGCACCTTGTGAAATGGTTGACTAGACCTCACCCAACATTCATCTTCTGCAAATTCCCTCTATCAGTTGTTCCACTCTATCATGTTGTTTAGTCATTCAGTTGTGTCTGTCTCTCCTTGATCCTATGGACAGCAGCACACCACTGCCCCTCTGAGCTCCCTCAAGCTCATGTCCATTGCTTCAAGTGCCCCATCTATCCATCTCTGCAGTCCTGTTCTTTGTGTGCCTTCAATCTTTCCCAACATCTAGGGAATCCTGTCTTCTCACGATATGGCCAAAATATTTGCCCTTCAGCTTCATGATCAAACCTTCCAGTGAACAGTTTGGCTTCATTTCCTGTAGTAATGATTGATTGGATCGTCTTGCAGTCCAAGGGATTCTAAGCAGTTTTCTCCAACATCAGAATTCAAAGACATCAATTGTACAACGCCCAGCCTTCTATCTTATTATTATTATTTCCTTTATTTGTAACGCGCCAACATATTCCGTAGAGCTATATAGGGGTTAGTTCAAGTCAAAAGATGTATGGTTCTATATGATCCAGCTCTCACATCCGTATGTTACTACTGGGGATACCAGAGTTCTAACTATGCGGACCTTTGATGATGTAATATCTTTACTTTTTAAAATCTTATCCAGACTTGCCATAGCTTTCCTCCCCAGAAACAAACATCTTTTAATTTCATAGCTGTGGTCACCATCAGTGAACTTGGAGCCCAAGAAAATAAAATCTGTCACAGTCTGCTATGACCTGTCCATCTTGGGTGGTCCTACAGGCTATAGCTCACAGCTTCACTGAAGTACACAAGCCCCTTCACTACAACATGGTGCCTCTCACTCTCCAACATTCAGCCACAGGACTTCTCAAGACCCCCCCTCTCTTTCGTATGCCATCCTCTTCATTAGAATTTAACCATATGTTCAGATATCCAATCCTCTCTGTAAACCCAGAAAAGCAGACCACTTACCTTCTGCGCTCCACACAAACAAGGCCATCTATTCTGGTTCCCTCACACTTCTTTCTCCCTGTAACACCCACCCATCAAGCAGTCCCCTCATCTCATGCATCTATCTCATAAGCTATTGCAACACTCATCTCTTTATGTACCAATGTAAATTTACACATTTGCCATTGTGAATAATTTTTATTGCCTTCAAACTAAAATATTCGGTTGCATCCATTACATTCTAAACAAGCCTCTTACCTCCCTCATTATTTGGCATCTCTGGAGTAAATCACGCGCCTGCAGCCTTCCTTCACTACAAGTTGATCTTACCATGATACATCTTTCAATACACCTTCTCAAAGTAAAAGATTATCTTAGCATCAAGAAGTGTAGTGGAATATGTTAGACACGTAAGACTGCGAAACGTACGTCAGGCAGCATCTGATGTAGAAGCTCAGGTTAACACTCAAGTTGAACCACTCAAACTGGAAGCAATCGACTCAGATGCTTAAGCACTTCATAGACACCCTACTCTGTTCCCACTATGACATACTGGAAAAATATGCTAGATAGGCATTAACAAATGTACTATGTATAAGTAGTGGACATTACTGACAACTATATGAGCAGGGTCCAGTTAGATTTGGCTCACAGTAATAGACTGGGCCCTTTGGGGTTCATAGCTTATATTGTATCTAGATATATTATCTGGACCCTAATACATAGCATTTGTAAAGTGCTTTGGTTTACTTTTATAGCTTTTACCAGGAATTGCTATTGTTATAATGAATACATCTATTATTTATATAATTATTTATGATACTCTATTAGGCACTTTGGAATTATATATATACTAGCGAATTGCCCGTCAAAAAATGACGGCAATCAAATTGTAAGTGAGCTAATGCTGTTTGGTGTATAATAATAAAATAACTAATAGATTAATAAATTAATATACTTTACCTATTTTGAAGTAATATATGCAGGAAGCATTGTGTTGAAGAGCTGACAATCTGTTTTGATGTTGCTGCAGCATTAGTGGTGTGGAGCTGCTGTGTAAGCGTGATGAATGTGTGCAGTGTAATACTGTGCGTGCGCGAGACGAAACTGTTAGCGTAGTGGTGTACTTCCGCATTGTTCTAAAATGGCGGGTAATGTGTGGTATGCGTCTTTGCGGAATATCCGTAGGTGTTTTGTGGTGTTTTGCGTGTTTACAGTGCTGTAGCCTCATTTTCGTTTTGTTCGGCGGCCATTTTTTCTCTCGCCTTGGACACAGGGTGATGGTAGGGTAGCGGGCTCACTCACTTGCCGGTGTGCTTCGCGAGGGCCGCGGGCTCGCTACACGAGTCTGCAAGCGTGAGCAACGGGTCGAGCTGACCCGTATGCTCACAACTATATATGTGATATGTGATAATGTAAATGATGAAACCTAATTTGTAAGTTATTTTAATACAAAGCTTTATTAACTAAAGTTCAAAATGCAATTTTGCAATCTGACTCAAAAAATATTTCTGGTGACTTGATATAGAGGATGCTCCACTTGCTGCTTCCCATCAATCACAAAAATCTGAATAATGTGACGTATTTTCTTTACATTTGTACTGTCAGCTAGATTCACTAAACATGAAGCAAAGTGAAAAAAGCACGCTTTTATGAAACCAGCAAATCCCCATTGTTTCATGACTTTTAGCACACCATCTTTCCCTGAATTGATACCAGACCAAAATCAAATTAAAAAAGTGCAACTTTTATTAATATTGTTAAAAAATACCCAAAACATTTAAACAAATTAAAAAATACCTTAAAAGAAAGGACACAGGGTGATGGGAGGGTATATGCCCGGTGTGGGGTGATATTACAGGCCTATGTGCCTCAGGGTGGAGGTCCTATTACAGGCCGGTGTGCTCCGAGGGCCTCAACTGATGCCCTCTCTTCGCGTGCAATGCACGGGCCAGCTCACCTGGTGCTGTCCGGGCACTGCAGCATCATATAAGGCCGGGACGGGGGCACCGAGAGCGGCCGATCAGAAACGCATTGACCCGGAAGAGGCTTGGAGCGCCGCCTCCTAACACTGGGCCTTGGACACAGGATGATGGGAGCGTAGCGGGCTCACTCAGTTGCCGGTGTGCTTCGGCGCTCCATGCCAGCAACTGAGGCCCTCGCTTCGCGAGGGCCGGGGGCTCGCTACGCGAGTCTGCAAGCGTGAGCAACGGGTCGAGCTGACCCGTATGCTCACAACTATATATGTGATATATATACAGTGTGGGGAGGGGGGGGGGTATTTGATCCGCTGCTGATTTTGAACGCATAATTTTATTGGTCGGTGTATTCTAACAGTGAGAGACAGAAAAATAAAAATAAAAAAGAAGAAAAGCGCATGTCAAAAAAGTTATAAATTGATTTGCATGTCAATGAGGGAATCAAGTGTTCGATCCCCTATCAATCAGCAAGATTTAAGGCTCCCAGGTGCTCCAGGTGAGAACCTCCTCCCCTCAGCCACGGCATTGAAAATAGGTTGTGGATGGGTATTCCAGCATGAGAATGACCCAAAACACACAGCCAAGGCAACAAAGGAAGAAGCACATTAAGGTCCTGAGTGGCCTATCCAATCTCTAGACCTTAATCCCATAGAAAATCTGTGGAGGGAGCTGAAGGTTCGAGTTCCCAAACATCAGACTCAAAACCTTAATGACTTGGAGAGGATCCGCAAAGAGGAGTGGGACAAAATACCTCCTGAGATGTGTGCAAACCTGGTGGTCAACTACAAGAAACGTCTGACCCCTGTGATTGCCAACAAGGGTTTTGCGACTAAGTACTAAGATGAAGGGGTCAATACTTATTTCACTCATGGACCTGCAAATCAATTTATAATTTTTTTGACATGCGTTTTTCTTTTTTTTTTTTTTTTTTTGTTATTCTGTCTCTCACTGTTAAAATACACCTACAATTATTCATTATAGTCTGATTATTTCTTTGGCAGTGGGAACATGTTCAAAATCCACAGGGGATCAAATACAGCCCTATTCACACTTCCTAGGATTTCACCAATCACTTTACAAATAAAACTGACTCACAAACATATTAATTCCTCACAATATGCACCAATCCGGTAATCGTTGGCCTCCCCCATTGAGAAAGCCACACTCAGGTGTTTAGCTCCAAGTGTGGAGTGTCCGGTCATTCTTCTTGTAACCGGCTCCATTGTCCAATTCCATCACCACTTCTTCCCTCCATCTCTGCTACCCTAACTCCTTATCATAGACCACCTCTTTAAATCTCTCCCTCTATCTCCCCAAGAGACATCTGCATGGAGTGTGGGGCAAATGAAGAATAATGAGAGCGAAATCACTGTGACCCTGTGAGGTTACACGAAAGTCAATGGCACAGTCAGAGTCACATTTAAAGCGCTGGGCTTATGAGCAGTTTGGGCATTCGGTCAATGATGTAGTCAGAATAATACTCATTTGGATAAAGAAAAATCCGAGCCAGGGCAGAGGCACAGGGATATAAAGTGATTATCATCAAGGCCAGAGGTAGAGTGGGGTTATAAATCAAATGAAGGTCACTCTGTCACACTCCCTGGGAGAAAGGGGAACGGTCTCTCCTAGAGAGGGAGCGGTCTCATATCTATAAGGGGAAGATAAAGGTGAGGGGGGAATTTAAAAGCTGCAGCACTGTGGACAGAGACAGCTAGACAAAGCTTCAGAGACATCAGCTGAGAGTGTGAGAGAGTGAAAAGGTGACTAGGCCATACGGGCAATAAGAGCTATCACAGAAGAAGATAGGGTGACATCTAACTTGAAATCAAGAGACAGACTAAGAGCTGTGACAGACATGTCAAAGAATACACCCGGCTCCAAAGTTTGGGTAAGTCCATGTTCTGCAAACCTTTATAGTAAACCATGAGTAGGACCAGGACTCCAGGTAAGTAAGTGCTCTAGTGATTGGGACCAATTTGGGGAGGAATATATAGGTGTTGATCTGAGACAGATTACTAGTATTGAAGGATTTGGTTGGGAACATTATATTATCAAGAATATAGAGGAATATATAGAAATACCAGAATTATAATAGGAGAACTAACATTGTATAATGGAAAAGGAAGGGATTAGAAGGATGGATGAGGGACCTGTATCTACTGATAATCAATGTAGAGACTGTAGTAAACTATAAGTGACTACAAGGACTGCACTGATATGTGAGAGGCACCAGGAATCATTTCAGAGTGTGGGGAGAATAAAATGTACTGGAGTGAATTGGGATAAATAGTTTTACCTGGAGTTGTCTATGAATTATTGGTGGGATATCAACAGCGCGGAGTGACTGCGAACAACTAGGAGCAGGACAGACGTGGGGTGGGTATACTACAATGGGATAGAATAGGAGGTTCTGTTTACTGTATAACTAGGGAATTATTTGCTGGGATTTACAGGATTTGTGTTATATGGTTTTGTTTCCTTACTAAATCTTGCACCGAAATTTGATTCATAATGGACCATCATGCTCTTCAAATTGCCATGTTTAGGCATGTATGATAAGGTCATGTTAATGAAATAAAGACATTGTAAGCAACAATATCTAAAGCTAGAGTAAAAAGTACACTATGGCATGAATGTATTTTTTAAATAGCGACATTTGAGGTTCAAGTCTTCCAAAGGACCCCACAAAAATGTCACTTATTTAAATGATGCATAGAATAAATGGTAAAATGCACTGTGGAAGAGAGAGGGGGAAGTTAATGGGTTGAACAGGAATAAACTGTGATTGAAAGTGATTTGTGAGACAATAAATAAGAAATATATTGATGTCAGTAGGAGAACAGATACTACGTGCTGAGGAAGAGGAGGGTGATTTCCACATTCTAATTAATTGGAGGGCCATATGGAAGGTTTTGGAGAGCCACCTGTAGCTTAAGGGCTATCTGTTGCCCACCACTGAATAAACTCAATGTCACAGACTTCTTTCCAGAGTCTGGATCCTGGTGCATTGAGCCACCATAGAGGACATACTGCCCCATTGGAAAATGGGTACAGGAATTATATTGCCACATGGGAAATGTGGGCAGGTGGGTAGTGGGGTGAATAGCCCTAAGACATAGGGCCATAGATTACCACCATACATCATGTGGTCTTATGGCATATGCTCCTGCCTTATCCTTGTCCCCATGTAATATTACTGTGTTCTGTGTCATGTTAAAAGAATTAATGTACATATAGTAGGGTCATGAATGTAATGTGTGAGCATAATTATATAATGGATGGAATGTGTGCATGTTCTTACTGTCATGGTTTTAGCTATGGAGGGGGATGGTGTTATTCTGTGGTATATGTTGTATGCAAAGAAAAGAATAAACTGTTGTTGACTTCTGAGACATATAGAAATCATGTGTCTCTTATTTTGCTCCTGGTGGCTGCGATACTGATCCTATCTCCATCCTACAAGTCATTTATCCCGATCACTACCACAGGAAGGTTACTGAGACTCCTGGAAGTGCAGATTCCTCAAGGAAAGACCCTGACTGATACAGAAGACAGATATCAGGGTGCTGGTGCCGAGATTTCCAAGAACCCAAATGGTCCTTGTGGGTAGTTAACCTGTAGTCTATAGCAGGTTGCCCTGAGCAGTAATAGCCCCTACCCCCGGGTTGTCACACTCACCCTAAATCTGCCCACAAGGAATCCATGTTGAAATGGAAATATTGAGGATTCATGGAGAAAGATCAACCCAGGATGTGATCTGTGACTGTGATGGGACTCTCATGTGCATCTAACATAAAGGAGAATTGGCAGGAGGTGGAGCTAGTACTTGCACCTGGATTCCTTGTGCAGAATATTTATTTAATTTGTTTTTACTTTCATTTACTGTTCAACTCTTTTAGATACCTCCATGAATCCCTTTAATATGGTTTCACATTATGGCACTCTGCTTCATCTTAGATAGTGCTGAAAATTATAGGCTCATAGACTAGTACAATGTGCCCTTAAAGGAACTCTGTCAACCCAAGAGAAGGTGATTTCATTTTAAAGAGCATTAAATAAAAGCTATATTTTGTTTTTTCTAAAGTAAGTAATTTGTAAAATATTTAGAATTGATTTTGCAGCTCCAGTGTGCTAATGTGCGGGTCCTGTATGCTAATGTAAGGGGCCAGTGTGCTAATGTGCGGGTCCTGTATGCTAATGTAAGGGGCCAGTGTGCTAATGTGCGGGTCCTGTATGCTAATGTAAGGGGCCAGTGTGCTAATGTGCGGGTCCTGTATGCTAATGTAAGGGGCCCGTGTGCTAATGTGCGGGTCCTGTATGCTAATGTAAGGGGCCAGTGTGCTAATGTGCGGGTCCTGTATGCTAATGTAAGGGGCCAGTGTGCTAATGTGCGGGTCCTTATGCTAATGTGAGGGGCCAGTGTGCTAATGTGCGGGTCCTGTATGCTAATGTGAGGGGCCAGTGTGCTAATGTGCGGGTCCTGTATGCTAATGTGCAGCTCACAGTACTTGATAAGTGTAGAGGAGGGGTCTAATTCCCAGATAACATTGAGCAGACATTCATACCGAAATCCTAATTAGCACATCAAAGCAGCTAATTAATATGCATGAGCAGTTCATTTGCATATATATATATATATATATATATATATATATATATATATATATATATAACAATTTGAAATATGACATTTCCCAGTATTGATTAACTTTAGAAAATAATGGATAACACAATATAGCCAGTTTTTCATGCTCTTTAAGAATACATTTTACAAAACTTGATTTTGGGGTTTTTCGAGTCCCTTTAAATAAATATGAAGAGTTTGAAGTCAACAAAAAATCTCAAAACAATGTAAATAATTGCAGAGCCAATAGACCTTGTCTTGTGTTCTGGGCGGTGCGAGCTCTGCCACGAGCCGGGCTTGTGCTGTTTCTTAAATAGTCCTATTATCTTTTATTAAAGATCATAAAGTAATTAATATGATGATTAATATTACTAATATGTACAATAATATATTTGTAATTATGTCCCTCTTCCTCTTTCACCGGTTACTCTCTCCGTCACATTTCTTTCTTTTCCAGTCTCTTTCTCTCCCATGCTCCCTTTGCACAGTAGCTCTCTTCCTCACATTCTGTCTTTCTCTCGTTTTCCCTCTTCCCCAGTCTCTCTTTGTCCCAGTATTTCTCGTATTTTCTCTCCCCTAGTCTCTCTCTCTCTCTCACTTCCCCTTCTTCTCCAGTCCTTCTTCAGGTGTCCGATATGCGATCAGACTTGCAAACCCTCAAAATATAAAATAATAAAAATAAATGCCAATACTGTTCTAGTCCATGTGGGTGGCCTGATATGTATTTACTCATTGATTGTCAAGATCGATATAACACCGAAATTAAACATAAAAATAAACATATTTTTACAGCTGATTTGCGTCTATCATCGCTTTCCCCATTATTTACAGTGCAGTATTTATTTTATATTTGTAGTTACAGTGCTACGGACAGGGGTTAAACCCTGTTGCGGGTCCTCTATCGCTCTCGTAAGATTTTCTCCAACATTTGCCATTTATGGCTGTGAAAACATTTGCGGGCTTGGAGAATTGTAGCAATTGAATATCGATTTGCGATTTTAGCCATCGTAACACTTGCGTAAGTGAAAGATCAGAGGCTTGGGGAGGCTGTAAGTTTTCAAGCCCGCAAAGTTTTCAAGCCAGTAACTCGTAAACCGTCTGGAGCCCACAAAAAGATGCAAATTGAATAGCAAATTACCTTACGGACTCACTTACGGGCTCCCGTAACTTGCGCTTCCCTATCCCCATCTCCCTGTCCATCTCCCTCTCTCCATCTCTCTTACCTCTCTTTATTTCCCCTTCTATCTGTCTCTCTCTCCCTCCCTATCCCCTCTCCCTGTCCATCTCCCCCTCTCCATCTCTCTTACCTCTCTTTATTTCCCCTTCTATCTGTCTCTCCCCCTCCCTATCCCCCTCTCACTGCCCATCTCCCCCTCTCCATCTCTCTTACCTCTCTTTATTTCCCCTTCTATCTGTCTCTCTCTCCCTCCCTATCCCCTCTCCCTGTCCATCTCCCCCTCTCCATCTCTCTTACCTCTCTTTATTTCCCCTTCTATCTGTCTCTCCCCCTCCCTATCCCCCTCTCACTGCCCATCTCCCCCTCTCCATCTCTCTTACCTCTCTTTATTTCCCCTTCTATCTGTCTCTCTCTCCCTCCCTATCCCCTCTCCCTGTCCATCTCCCCCTCTCCATCTCTCTTACCTCTCTTTATTTCCCCTTCTATCTGTCTCTCTCCCTCCCTATCCCCCTCTCCCTGTCCATCTCCCCCTCTCCCTTACCTCTCTTTATTTCCCCTTCTATCTGTCTCTCTCTCTCCCTCCCCATCCCCCTCTCCCTGCCCATCTCCCCCTCTCCATCTCTCTTACCTCTCTTTATTTCCCCTTCTATCTGTCTCTCTCTCTCCCTCCCCATCCCCCTCTCCCTGCCCATCTCCCCCTCTCCATCTCTCTTACCTCTCTTTATTTCCCCTTCTATCTGTCTCTCTCTCCCTCCCTATCCCCTCTCCCTGTCCATCTCCCCCTCTCCATCTCTCTTACCTCTCTTTATTTCCCCTTCTATCTGTCTCTCTCTCCCTCCCTATCCCCTCTCCCTGTCCATCTCCCCCTCTCCATCTCTCTTACCTCTCTTTATTTCCCCTTCTATCTGTCTCTCTCCCTCCCTATCCCCCTCTCCCTGTCCATCTCCCCCTCTCCATCTCTCTTACCTCTCTTTATTTCCCCTTCTATCTGTCTCTCTCCCCCTCCCTGTCCATCTCACCCTCTCCATCTTTCTTACCTCACTTTATTTCCCCTTCTATCTGTCTCTCTCTCACTCCCTATCCCCCTCTCCCTGTCCATCTCCCCCTCTCCATCTCTCTTGCCTCTCTTTATTTCCCCTTCTATCTGTCTCTCTCCCCCTCCCTATCCCCATCTCCCTGTCCATCTCCCCCTCTCCATCTCTCTTACCTCTCTTTATTTCCCCTTCTATCTGTCTCTCTCTCACTCCCTATCCCCCTCTCCCTGTCCATCTCCCCCTCTCCATCTCTCTTGCCTCTCTTTATTTCCCCTTCTATCTGTCTCTCTCCCCCTCCCTATCCCCATCTCCCTGTCCATCTCCCCCTCTCCATCTCTCTTACCTCTCTTTATTTCCCCTTCTATCTGTCTCTCTCCCCCTCCCTATCCCCATCTCCCTGTCCATCTCCCCCTCTCCCTTACCTCTCTTTATTTCCCCTTCTATCTGTCTCTCTCCCCCTCCCTATCCCCATCTCCCTGTCCATCTCCCCCTCTCCCTTACCTCTCTTTATTTCCCCTTCTATCTGTCTCTCTCCCTATCCCCCTCTCCCTGCCCATCTCCCCCTCTCCATCTCTCTTACCTCTCTTTATTTCCCCTTCTATCTGTATCTCGCCCTCCCTAACCCCTCTCCCTTTTCATCTCCCCCTCTCCATCTCTCTTACCTCTCTTTATATCCCCTTCTATCTGTCTCTCTCCCTCCCTATCCCCCTCTCCCTGTCCATCTCCCCCTCTCCCTTACCTCTCTTTATTTCCCCTTCTATCTGTCTCTCTCTCTCTCTCCCTATCCCCCTCTTCCTGTCCATCTCCCCCTCTCCATCTCTCTTGCCTCTCTTTATATCCCCTTCTATCTGTCTCTCTCTCCCTCCCTACCCCATCTCCCTGTCCATTTCCACCTCTCCATCTCTCTTACCTCTCTTTATTTCCCCTTCAATCTCTCTCTCCCAACCCACCCCCCCCTTCATATTTTCCTTATTTACTTTGGATCTAATTATATTTTAAAGCTAAAATAAGTTTTCTGCCTTTTTTGTGCTAAAAATCTGCATAAGGCCTAATTGATAATTGTACTTATGATGGATTCCAGGACCCGAGGCACCAAATACTCATATGGAGAACTAATAAACACACAATGTTCTCTCTCACACTGCAAAGAGCTCAGAGATGGAAATTTGCCGCGCCCTGAAAGATTTTTAATTCTGATATTAGGTCTGTCCAATGTTAACAGATTAACCAAGACATGTAGTATGGGGGCTAGGGTGGGGTGCATTGTATTTCAAAGATCATATTGAAAGGATCACTGTAATGTTCTAATGACAAGAGCGAGATGTTTTAATTATGTATTGACCATTAATACAATTCCTCTTTAGTTGTTTAAAAAGACTATATTCTTATTGAAACTTGCTTTGAAGCATGGACTTCTAAACCTCCAGTTGAGCTGCTTGTCCCTACAACTTAGGATGTGTAGAAGTGGCTCTGACTGGGAGGCAGTCCTGGGTGGTCAGATGCAAGCTTGCATCCTTGCTAAGGCAAACCAATTTTGCACACCAATTGCTTTGCAAGTGTTACAGAACAATTTAATTGATCAAGCCCGCAACTACCTGGCTGAAAGCCTAAACTGTAAACCATGCACCCGTAAGTAGCATTTCAGAGCATGATCATGATCAATTAAGCAAGGCCGTAACTACCGATTTAGAAACAGATGAAAGTAAATGAACCAACCATCATGAGGTTAGTACAACATGGAGGTTAAACACCAATCAATTAGCATTTAGAAGTCTGTTATACGATCAGACTCGCAATTTAGCAGTGTACAAAAAAAATAAAATAATGGTGATACTGTCCTAATCCATGTGGGTGGCCTGAAATGTATTAACTCCTTGATTACCGAGATTGAGACTGTTGTGCAATTAATTCTTATGTCTTTCATCACTTTTGCAGTATTGATTTTTATTAGCATTTACAGTGCTACGATCAGGTGTTTAACCCCCTTGAGAGTCCTATCTGGTACTCATAGGATTTTCTTCTACTTTTGCCATTTACGGGTGTGAGAACAATTGCGGGCTTGATGATTTGTAGTAATTAAATAGCGATTTGCGATTTTAGCTATTGTCACATTTACAGGCTTGAAAGTTTAGACAGGTCTGAGTTACGACTTTGACAACTGCAGCCTGTAACCCGCAACTTGTTTGCCGGTACCTAAAAGACGCCAATTGAATAGCAAATTATTTTATGGGCTACTGACGGAGAGAGAAAAAAAGAAAGAAAGGAGAGAGATAGAGAAAAAGAGAGAGTGAGAGGGGAGAGTGAGTGGAAAAGAGATTGGGAGTGGGAGAGATAGATAAAGAGGCAGGGAGAGAGTGAAAGAGAGAGGGAGACAGAAAGAGAGAGAGGTAGAGGGAAAAAGAGGGAAATGGAGAGGGAGAGTTAAAGGGAGGCAGGGGAGTGCATGTGCAAAAAATGTGTATTTCCTGTACATATATTTGTACTGAATTATGTGTTAAATATTATTTTACTTATTAAGTAAACTCTGACTTCTAATAATATATATAGTGTTAAATAATTGCGGCCCTGGCGTAGCAAAGCGAGGTGAGCATTTTCGCCTCATTGCAGGTGCTCGTCGCAAGGCCCGCGGGACTTGGGCTGCAATGATCGCAGAAGGCGCTCATTGCAGGGTTCGCCATAAGAGCCACAGGCGCTCATCGCAAGCCCCTTAAAACTTAGGACCAAAGCACGTAAAACAGCCGAACCACGCAACTGGAATCACGAGCCCCATAGGACTTAGGACCGAAGCACGTAAAACTCCCAAACCACGCATCTGGAAACACCACCAGAAAAATACAATTACGGCTTAAATTCACTTACACACCCAGCACAGGGGGAGGCCAGGGAGCCTGTGAGTGAGGTTGCAAGGTAATTTGAGGCATATTTGCTGTTTTTTTCTTGATGGAAAATCGCCTAAGCGAGGAATAATAATTGCTGCCGAAAAAACGTAACAGGATAAAAATGAGGCCTAACGCACTTAACGCAAGCCGGTAACAATTAACCCAAGGCAGTCACACTTACACCAAGGCAGTAACACTTACACCAAGGCAGTAACACTTTACCCAAGGCAGTAACACTCATTGACAGCCATGCGATGAGCACTGAAGGCGCTCATTGCGGGGCTTGAAGGTGCTCAAGAGCGAGGCCTATAAAGTACCCAGGGTGAGAGGCTTGCAATGAGCGCCCGAATGTGATCATTGCAAAGCAGGAAAGTTGAAGTACATGTGGGAGAGGCTTGCGATAAGCGCCAAAGGTGATCATTGCAAAGCAGGAAAGTTGAAGTACACGAGGGGAGAGGCTCACAATGAGTGCCAAAGGTGCCCAGAGGCCCAATATCCTCCCATTGTGTGGCAAACAGCATTGCCAGATTTTCAATTTTATTCCCATCATTTTTGACAGGCAATTTCCTAGTATAATATAAAACATGTATTTAGTGACATGCACAGCAGGCCAGTGATTGCCATTATAATGCATGACATGTATGTGCAAATCTAATGTTTGTTACCATAATGAGGCTGTTTGGTGGGGTCACACCAGTGTATTGCTCTGGTAGTTTGCAGTAGAGCTCGGGGTTACTGCTCTCTGCGTATCTCATTAAAATAAAGCTTAGCGAATACAGTGAAGCTCCCCGCAGACGTGCAAATGTAGAAACAAACACTTGGCAGACAGCTATGGGAAAATTGTATGAGAAAAGTGGGTTGTATCAGCCAAGAAATGTATATTTCTATAATGCGGCAAAGCGAAATGATCAAAAAATAATTATCAAAGAAATGCAATTATTAAAGAATAATAATTCTCCTTATATTTAGAAAAATGTAGACTTCCAAAAAGGGATAATCTATGAATATATACTTATATTATAAATTGGGCTACATTTACTAAGAACAAGAAACTTCTTAAAAATCCCTATTAAACAAAACTTTAGATCTTTTGAAATTCCAATGTTACTGCAGCATTAATGCTATCCCAGGTATAAGATGCCCATTAATACTAATATCAACTTTAAGACTAAAAATAGTCCAACAAAAAAATAGTTCCAAACTGCAAAATAATGCAAATTAATGAAATATTAAGAGTTCCTAAAAGCAATGATGTATCCGCTTTTTATTATCTATCTCTCGGCCACTCTCCCTCACCCCCTGCCTCTGACGCGTTCTCTCTGGCCACCTCACTGATATTTAATAGCTCAGGTTTTGCAACGAGTCACATGACACTCTATATATATCTATATATCTGTATACCTGTGCTCGGACCCTTAACCCAGCTGTCTCTCCTGAAGCCCCCAAGGGAGAGACTGATATAAAGCAAAGAAGAAACTTCAAGAAGTGAGAGATAGCCATAGACAGTAGACAGGCGAGATATTAGAGTACCAGATAAAGATAGAGACAGCAAATGAGAAGGACAAATATATGGAATATTGGTAATGGAGATAATAGGTGAGCAAAGGAGGCCACTGTTGAATAATAATCTATTTATACTAGAAGTATACAGCCATTAGAGATAAAAAGAGGGAATGAAAGGCAGTTAGTGTTGGGTAAGAGACATCCACTAAGGAAGAAGAGACTTGCATTGAAGAGAAAGTCTGTGAAGGACAAGTGTTGGTAAAGAGACAGCCTGCAGGGCCGATGGAGAAGCGAGGTCTGGAAGTCTCCAAGGACCCTAAAAATAATGCCACTAAGTCAGGCTGGTGGGGAGATGACCCCCAGTACCAATATATCCAACTGCGAGACTGCTCCAGTTATGGGATTCCTACCGAGGCAGCCCCTCCTGTGCAGGACACTCCAGGAGCACAGCCCCCCTCTCAAGCAAAGGTAGGGTACATAGTAATATGGAATGACTATTTGGGATGTGTATTGTGGACTTGCGGGGGGTAGTAATGCAACAAGTGGGGTATATGGAGGACTACGGTGCACAGATGAGGTCGATTGGTACTGTTGTGTTATGTCAGAGAAGGGTTAAAAATATGACAGACATGTAAGGTCATGCCATGGTGGGAGTGATATGACAGGCCTGTGTGTCAGGACATGTTTGCGGTGACAGACCTGAGTGTAAGGCCATGCTGTCAAATACCTCCCAAAGGGGGACACGTCTAATTAACTTCAGTCCCACTATGTCCACTATCTGCTAGAGCTGCCACAACCAATGGAGCCAGCAGCTTCAGCAAAATGGTATCCTGCAATAAAGAATACTGTAATTATATAGGAAAGGGGCCAATGTAACATTTGTGTCTGATTATATACTTTCTAAAAACATTTTACACAATATCATGTTTTGTTCGGCAAAATAACAAACAGAAAAACAGTAGCGATGTTGGTCGTTCAATACGTGCACATTTATACTACAGAACAGACAAGCTCCTGGGGTCAAATGGTTTCCTGAAATTGTGGAGGAAACAACCAAGATTTGGAAAAAGAAAGAGAAACGTTGTTAGATTAACACAGAGCGATTCATCTTTGATGTGGACGTCCATGGAAACAAGGGTCACGCGGGAGACTAGGAGGAACACAGGGACTTTCTCTTTATGGTGGCTTGGTCCCTGTGAATGGGCGATGATTGGGGGGTCTATAGTGGTAGGGTTGGAATGATAGGGCAGGCCTGTGTAAGGGAATGGTATAGTAGGTGTGACCGGCTTCTGTAAAATGGCATCCTACATTTCTACCTGTCGCCCCTAGGCACAAACTCCTTAGCCACCTAGCGAATGCACAAGTGCATGTGCATCTGTGTATCCCTACCACCATGTTGCTGTAAGTCTAACAAATCAATTGTGCTGCACTAATTATATATATATATATATATATATATATATATATATATATATATATATATATATATATTATATTGCAGTATATTTTTTATTGAACAAACATTATAGTTAGTGACAAGTTTTCAAGAGTTGCACCTCTCATTATCAAGTCTGAGGCAATACTGATTAAGGTTTAGCAAAAGCATTAGATTATATAGAGTAGGGATTCTGAGTAATAAGAAACCCATATGGGACAGAAGACAGGTATCATAATTACCTTAATCTAAGCTATAATGCATTTATTAAATGTATTGCAATGTAATTACTTCATGGTGTAGGCTATAGTAACAGGTATCATGCTGTTGTTAAAGGCATATTTATTTATTTATTATTATTATCCCTGTTATTGAGCTTTCTATTAAACGTTTCCCTAAAGCACGAAACAAGATTGAAAACTCTCAAACTATTCTAAAGGTTATGTACAGGAGTGTGATAGATGTATTGTACATATTAAGGATGAAGGTGATAAGTTTCTTTAAACAGATGCATTTTTATTGAGGTTTTGAAGGATTTGAGGCAGGAGGAGTCTAGTGGTGCGAGGCAAGGAGTTCCAAAGAATAGGGGCAGCACAAGAAAAGTCCTGAAGGCGAGAATGAGAGGAGGTGATAAGAGAGGAGGAAAGAAGATGGTCATTAGCAGAGGGAAGAGGGCGGTTGGGAGAGTATTTTGAGATGAGAGCAGACATATAATGGGGTGCATTATTGTTGAGGGCTTTATAAGTTAGGGTCAGAATTTAAAATGTTATTTTTGAGGCTACGGGAAGCCAGCGGAGTGACTGACAGAGAGGAACTGGAGATACAGAGTGATGGGTATGGTAGGTGAGTCTAGTGGAGATGTCAATATGGATTGGAGTGCAAACAGACGTGATGTGGAGGCCAGCAATGAGTGAGTTGCAGTAGTTGAGGCGGGATATGATGAGAGAGGGAATTAGAATTTTAGTTGTGTCTTATGTAATGTAGTGACATATTTTAGAGATATATGTTTTAGGTGAAAATGACTAGATTTCATGATTGAAGGAATGTGAGGAATGAAACAGAGGGCAGGATCCAGTAGAACCCAAAGACATCCTATGAGATGGGAGTGATGGTGGTATTGTTAACAGTGAGAGCTATGTGAGGAGTGGAAGCTGAGGAAGAGGTTGGGAAGATAAGGAGCTCTGTCTTTGACATGTTGAGTTTCAGTTGCCGGATGGACATCCAATAGTATATGAAAGAGAAGCAGTTGGCAACTTGAGCTAGAAAATAGGGTAGAGTTGAGTGTCATGTGCATTTAGATGATACTGAAGTCCAAAAGATTTTATAAATGTACCAAGGGAAAATGTGTAGCTGTAGAAAAGCAAGGGGCCTAGGACTTAACCTTGGGGTATGCAATTAGATGGGGAGGCAAAGAAGAGGTACTAGAGAAGGAGACACTAAGGGCCCCATTCAATTACAAGACCGTAACTCGATCACAGACAGCCACATGTCTGCGAATGAGTTGCGGGCTCTCGTGGTCTTTGTTTACGAGCCTATTCAATTGCTGCAGATCTTGAAGCCAGTTCTGTAAACCAAGCACTGTTTCGGAGCAGTTGTGGGTGTGAATCCACCCATTTCGAATCAGCCAATCAGCCAATAGAAAATGAGACTGTTATAATTACGGCAGTAAAACTTGGAGGTTATGTGTCAATCAGGTTCGGGAGTCTGTTATGCGATCAGACTCGCACAACTTTGAAATTAAAGAATTATGAAAATGAAAGCCAATACTGTTCTAGTCCATATGGGTGGCCTGATATGTATAAACTCATTGATACCCGAGATTGATTTAACCCCGAAATGACTCATAAATATAATGTTAATTTCTTGCCTATTTGCGGGCTTGAGACTGTTGTGCAATTAATTATAATGTCTTTCATCGCTTTCCCCGCACTTTACAGTGCAGGATTACTTTCTTATATGCATTTACAGTGTTATTAATGAGTGTTTAACCCCTTTGCGGGTCCTCTCGAGCACATGTAAGATTTTCTCCTCCATTTGCGGTATACGAGTGTGGATACATTTGCGAGCTTGGGGAATTGGCGCAATTGAATAGCAATTTGCGATTTTAGCCCTGTGAAAGTGACAGACCAAAGGCTTCTGGAAGCTGTAAGTTACAAGTTTGACGGATGCCATCTTTTCAAGCTCGTAACTCGTTACCCGATCTGAGCCAGCAAAAAGACGCCAATTGGATAGCAAATTTGCCCGCGAGCTTACTTACGGGCCTCCAGATCTAAAATTCAGCCAATTGAATGGGGCCCAAAATGTTTGATTTTCTAGATAAGATGGCAACCAAGAGCGAGCAGTGTCACGGATGCCAAGAGTGTAGAGAGTTTGGATAAGAAGAGGGTGATCAACTATGTCAAAGGCAGTAGAGAGATCCAGGAGACTATGTACAGTATTATACATTTTTTCCTTTTTAAAAGCTTTATCAATGCCTTAAAATTATCTTTGTCAATAAAATATATATTTTTTATTTAAAGAAAAGTAGTGTAACAGAATTTAGTACAGGTACATATGTAAAGAACATATTTAAAAAAACTCTCTAATTGTACCCTTTCTCTAATGGAGAAATATATAATTGGGTAATAAAAAGGGGATATCCGAATAGACAGAGCAAAGAGAAGATCATAACATATAGAAAACTCAGGCTTTCTTATTCAACTCACATTCATCTTACAGGTTTGGGCAATATATACTATTTTTATTACTAACCAGATATGAGAGGGTGGAATCCTAGTTGGCCATTCTGAGATCCAATAAAAAAAGGAGCAGTAGCATGCTCTGTTTTGATGGAAGCCAGTAAGCCAGCAGTTTATGGTCCTTTCAGGACCTGAGAGAGCAGGACATCTGGGCAGACTGAAAGTGAGAGGTAGATATATTATAATGAACTGATACCTCCTGCATGCCAATACTCCTTCTTCTTATTTATTGTTATCTTCATTTGTAATGAGCAAACATATTCTGTAGCACTATACAGGGGTTAAGTACATGGCAAAAACAAAATTAACACATTATAAGGAATGGAGTTTTTTAGCTTGAAATCAAATGTACATAGTGCTTGTTTCCAAACCACCGAGACATGATTGAAAACTTGCAGACTTAGGGCCTCATTCTATTATCGGCCGCAGCCGATGCGGGGCCGCAAGGACCGGCCGCAAGCTTTCCGGCTATTCTATTCCCCTCCAGCCGGGGACTCCGGCAGGCTTGCGGCCGGCGCCTTGCTATCTCTTGCGGCCGAGGAAAGCCTTTGATCTAAAACGGCAGCAAGGAAATCGGCCGTAAGAAAAGCCTGGTTGCGATTCTATTGCTCCGGGAACCCTGTCTGCAAGGCTAAAAACGAGCCGCAGCTTACTTGCAGGAAAGAGGTCCCGCTAGCACCAATTAAGTACATAAAATAGCTCAAATAAAGCCATCCTGCACTTTTGAGAAGACTATAAAGTGATTTTAGGTGTTAGAAAAAATAGCACATAATTTCCCCTATATTCAAATCCGTAAAATAATTTGTTTTTAATATACGTAAAATATCCATGTAAAAAGTCCATAGGGCTTGGAGCACCTCAGACCCGCCCACGCCGCAGCCGGAAAATAAACAGTTAATTTGAACTCGGGTTTGGGCTGATGTGCAAGCTTGAGAGTGGGTTACTTTTAATCCTCATGTCCCCCAATATGAACCCTAGCATTTACAGAGATGTACAGTGCAGGCTTGAATTTATTTTTGCGTTTTTAGATTTCTGAGCTTACGGCCGGTTCCAAGATATGCGGCCGGCCGTAAGGGGAGATCCTTGCGGGGCCGTATAATAGAATCGCGAGTTAACAGTACCCCCGCAAGGAATCGCAGCCTTACGGCCGATTTACGGCCGGTAATAGCATGAGGGCCCTAGAATCTAAACAATGTACATGGAGGGGCACGGTGGTGCCAATGTGCTCACTTCTCTTGTTTTTTTTTTACCATAGTGCAGCACACTGCAAGCTGGTGATTTCGCACCCAGCTGCTCACTTCCCCCACAAAACAACCTGCTCATGGCAACATATAGAAATGGAAATGTATTGTTATGCAAATGAGATGCCTCTCCCAGGGAGATGTCCCTAGGGGTCTACCTTGTCCACCTAGTTTTAAATCTGGTAAGACTGAAGTAATGTTATGCAGCTTTATCTATGAACAATGTATTGTATACATGTGGTGACATAATATACTTGTAGGTAATAATAGTATGTGGTAGTGCTGAAGCATACAAGTACTTGCTATGGTGGGACTGAGATGATATAACAAACATGTGTGTAACATGAGCCTCCCAGTCCAGTAAATTACCCTGTTTTGAGATACTGTTCCACATGTAAGGACACATACATCTCTGTAACCCAGACTTGACTATATACCATTTTCATTCTATGGATCCTCCTGTGGTCTTCTTCAAGTGCTGGGGAGAATATGAGGGCCAGGAGTGTGTATGTCCTGCAGTTTAAACCTGTAGGTAAAAATGAGATCAGATGTGTAAAAACATGCCTAGTAGATCTATGGTGATGTGATATCCATATCTGTAATATCATACTATGGTGACATGACACAAAACTCAAGTGACTTTACAATGTATATGTAAGAATGGTATAGTAGGACTATGGTGTTGTGACAAACCTGTAAATATCGATGTAGAGTGGTAGGAGATAGATGTTAAGGTAGACTTGAGTTTAAGTACTGTCTATTTTATGGTAGGATCTGCATGTAGGGTAGTGATAAGCAACCAATTTCACGTGCCTCATATGCTGCCCCTGAGTCCTTAAAGGGCCTCGCAAGACTTTAACCCAATTTATTTTACCTAAAGCAAATGGTAAAATATTTGTATGAATGTAATAAATTGGTAAGAGAGGTATAGATAAGGAGGTGGTATATTCAGGAGCAAAGTTGGTATTATTTACTTGTTTTAGAGAGATAGAATGGACTCTGCCTTGCTGAAGAGGGGCATACTCTCCCAATCCAGACGATGGGTTGGGGGCCGCATGGGCTTGTTACCCACCACTGTGCTAGGGAATTACTGATGTTGGTTAATCCATGGATGTCATTCATAAAGAGCTGCTGGTAGGTTTGAGAGACATAAACAACCGCTGAGAACAAAGGTATCGCACTTAATTCTGTTGCAGATACTGTATGACAGGACCGGTCAGGTATACAGTGCAGGTTATGCAGAATTATTGTTCTTTTGTTTAGATGAAAGTTATCAAATGTTACTACAGAGGGACCTGGGCAGTAAGTGCTGGGGCATCAGGTTGCCAGACAGGGCTTCCAGGGACAATTGGGGAGGCATTGGTGGATTCCTTCCTTCTATGCTTATGATGAAGCTGATGAATAATGATAATTCTGGGTTCCCATATGACTGAAGAAGGCTTAGTCCTATCAAGTCCAGGTGCCATTACCAATTCCTTTTAGCCTACTTCTTCACCAACTAAATCACAATTTAATCTCATTATTCGGACACTATTTCAATAACAAATGTCTTATTGTACAGAACGCCTAAAACCAGCCCTTTTAGATTTTCTCCCCAACCCCCTAAAGGGGAGGGGGCATATTGGTGTCTGTAGGCTAAAACTCACTGAAAATAAACTATATTTCACATCAGAAAAGTCATTGGGTTAGATTCACCTGGCACCAGCATTTTGCTGAGGCTACGACAGTTATGGTCCTCATAGCGAGTCATTGCAGTCATTAGCAAAATACTTTCCAGCCGCTGAGATGAATCTAGGGAAATATAACCTATCCTTATATGCAATTATTTTTACTGGATATTTGGATTTCTTGTAACAGAATCTTATTGCGAAATATTTGTTATTTTATAATTTTACTTTATTATCTGTCAAATATCTAATTGCCTATATAGACATAGCAAAAAATCCTTTCAATTTCTACAATGGCAGAAACCATTACTTAAAATAAATAAATAAATAAATAAATAAATAATACATTTCAACTAGTTTGTCATTCTGTACAATTGTTTAAACGCTTTACAAAACACATACTTAAACCACATTTTAGTGGATCATTCATAGTGTTTGCCTTTAGATCCTCTCTGTTTTGAGGAAAGTACCCACTTTAGGACAAGTATTGCTCTAACTCGGATTAAGGTGCAGTTTCTGCTTATAGAGTAGACTAAAGTCACTGAATCCAACATGGCGCCCAGCTTGGGTCTACTTGTGTCCCATCTTTGCAGTGTATAGGGAGTGTTTTTACATACTCTTTAGATTGAGTTACCGTTCATGGCATCATGCTTGGTATTATGTTGCATAGGTTTCAAAGTTGAAATCTTATTGCAGTGAATTTAAAAGATGTGAAATGGTCCAATTTCCAATTATTCCCATTTCTTCAATTAAAGAACAGTCAGAAAAAAAAGTCATTAGAGGAAAACTTTACAATCTACAAAAACTGTCAGTGAATAAAGAAATAAATGTATGCAAAACCCCCAGATAATATACATAAAGACAATATACACATTTTAGGACTTATTTGCCCCTTAAGACTCCATCCCCCACTTCAATATTCAAGAGTCCTCTGCGTGACTGTGATACTCAGCCCACAATGTATTTTGACATATGGTGAAATTATGATTATTTCTGTGATTTAGTTTAATAGACGTTTTCGTGCCCAGAGCACACTTGAGGAGCCTTTGCAGTGAGTCAGTAGAAGGTATCACCGCGTGCGGCCAATGATACACTGGCTGCCATATCACTTTCTTCAGGGCTCTGCATCATCTTTCTCCACTATTTTTAGCATCATTTAAACCGTGAGTCCTCAGCTGCCCTAGAAAACCTGCCAGGTTTACAAAAACATTTATTTATTAACTCCTTTACTACTAATCCCAAAGAATAGACAACTATGAGATGTTACCGTGACAGATGCCAGGGGCCGCCATAGACATGGAGTCTCCTATGTACCATTGTTATCAATATCATGTGATAATCTGTCAGTAGCAGCAATTACATAAATATAAGTTTATATTATTATGATATTTTGGATAAGTGGATTTGTTTTATAAAACATAGTAACCCATCTGAGCGCACCCACTTTCCCCCCCGGATTGAGCGCTTATGGATTAGTACATTTAAAGCCAAAAACTCCAGTGTGGGATGATCAAGGTAATAGCCCCCCTGAGAGTTATGATTTGGGGTTCCCCATATCCCCCCAAAACAAAATGAAAAACAACACTAGTTAAATGATTAAATGTATAATGTTTTGTTCACCATAAAATGAGCAAATCATAAAAATAGAAGAACTATTGTACTAAAACAAACAAAACTGCTGTAATTAATTGGAAAGCTGCCAAGCCAGTAAGCAAAGTTCAAAGGCGTCCACTAACCCAGGGGTGGGCAAGTTCAGTACTGAAGAGCCACTCACAGACCTGGATTTGAGGATATCCATGCAGATATCACTTCTTCAGTCATCCTGAATGACTCACCTGTGCACAGAAAGGAAATCCTTAAACCTAGGCCTTTGTATAACTGTCCAGGACCGAACTTGCCTACCGCTGGTCTAGACCCATGACTGAGAGAAACAGGGCAACCAATCATGTTAAAGTATGGAGAAAAACATACTAAGAGATGGCCTGTGATTGGCTAAACAGCTATCATAGATTTCTCACTGAAAAGGAAGACTGGGGAGGAGCCAGAAAAAAGGAATAGTTTTGAACAGGGGGGTGTAAGTTCAGTCCTGGAGAGCTCCGCCCAGGCCAGGATTTGAGGATGTCCTGTCTGCGCACAGGTGAGTCAATCAGGATGACATAAGAAGCAATTAACTCACCTGTACGAAGCACGGATATCCTCAAATCCTGGCGTGTATGGGGCTCTCCAGGACTGAACTTGCCCACCCGGTTTAGAACATTGAGTTATATTTTAAGTGGGGTTAAAAAAAGTTGAATTAAATACCCCCATTTCCTATACTTTGTATAGGGGCTATTCATCAAACAGAGTTAAATCTTATCCCAGCTTCATGGGCTCCACATAAAACATACAAAGTTATTTATCCCCACTTTTAACTGTATTTAATAAATATACCCCATTGTGTTTGTTTTTGTTTCAGTCGTCATTACATTTAACTATTTCTGTGCAATATTTGAACTAAAGGCTTATAAATGAACCTTAACATATCACCCGTATACAGTAATTACATTGATAATGGGCCAGGTTGGACCAGTTTGGATGGCTTTGTCTCCATTAGTTTTCCATACAAGATTTCTACTATCCAAATATCCAGGGATTTAATTGCACATATGGATCGGGTATGTTTCTCTAGATTCACTAAGCATCTCCAAGACTGGAAAGTATCTTGTAGGGAAATGATTACAGAATTGGAGGTCAGAGGGTATTGACCGGCAGTGAGGCTGTAATGTGCAGCTGGTGGGTACATTTACTTATAGAAACATCTATATATCATCAGATAACCAACAGACCCATCTAGTCCACTCATCAGTCAAATATCTCCCATGTTAGCTTTACGCTCACTACAGACATTCCTGATATCTCCCAATCCATCCCCTCTTGACTGGGCCTCTTGTGCCTCATTAAATGTACTGTGTATCCCGTTCCCTACTGAGGTTTCCATATCCTTAAATGGTGCCCTTTCTAAGGTTGCCTTTAGTGCGCAAATGTGCCATTTAGTAAAGTATATTAAAGTAAGTTTGTCCATATGTAAATATGCATTATTGACATCAATAAGAGCAAGGTGGCAAGGGCGATGGCCCAGGGTTAAATGACTGGAGGGGGGGGGGGGGGAGTGATGTGTGCCATGATGCAACAGTGTGTTTACAATAGAGCGCAAGCTATCTGAACTAGTTTAATACTGCAGATCAATATATACATATATATATATTCATAGCATTATAGAGTCCCAGAGTCCATTGCATGTACAGCTGGGGGTCCCACTGTATGAGTCCATTGCATGCAAAGCTGGCGGTCCCACTGGATGAGCCCATTGCATGTAAAGCTGGCGGTCCCACTGTATGAGCCCATTGCATGCAAAGCTGGCGGTCCCACTGTATGAGTCCACTGCATGTAAAGCTGGCGGTCCCACTGTATGAGCCCATTGCATGTAAAGCTGGCGGTCCCACCATATGAGTCCATTGCATGTAAAGCTGGCGGTCCCACTGTATGAGCCCATTGCATGCAAAGCTGGCGGTCCCACTGTATGAGCCCATTGCATGTAAAGCTGGCTGTCCCACTGTATGAGCCCATTGCATGTAAAAATGGCGGTCCCACTGTATGAGCCCATTGCATGTAAAGCTGGTGGTCCCACCATATGAGCCCATTGCATGTAAAGCTGGCGGTCCCACTGTATGAGCCCATTGCATGTACAGCTGGGGGTCCCACTGTTTGAGTCCATTGCATGTACAGCTTGCAGTCCCACTGTATGAGCCCATTGAATGTAAAGCTGGAGGTCCCACTGTATGAGCCCATTGCATGTAAAGCTGGCGGTCCCACTGTATGAGCCCATTGAATGTAAAGCTGGCGGTCCCACTGTATGAGCCCATTGAATGTAAAGCTGGCGGTCCCACTGTATGAGTCCATTGCATGTAAAGCTGGCGGTCCCACTATATGAGTCCATTGCATGTAAAGCTGGCGGTCCCACTGTATGAGCCCATTGCATGTACAGCTGGGGGTCCCACTGTTTGAGTCCATTGCATGTACAGCTGGCAGTCCCACTGTATGAGCCCATTGAATGTAAAGCTGGAGGTCCCACTGTATGAGACCATTGCATGTAAAGCTGGTGGTCCCACTGGATGAACCCATTGCATGTTAAGCTGTGGGTCTCACTGTATGAGCCCATTGCATGTAAAAGCTGGCGGTCCCACTGTATGAGTCCATTGCATGTAAAGCTGGCGGTCCCACTGTATGAGTCCATTGCATGTAAAGCTGGCGGTCCCACTGTATGAGTCCACTGCATGTAAAGCTGGCGGTCCCACTGTATGAGCCCATTGCATGTAAAGCTGGCGGTCCCACTGTATGAGTCCACTGCATGTAAAGCTGGCGGTCCCACTGTATGAGCCCATTGCATGTAAATCTGGCGGCCCCACTGTATGAGCCCATTGCATGTAAAGCTGGCAGTCCCACTGTATGAGTCCATTGCATGTAAAGCTGGCGGTCCCACTATATGAGTCCATTGCATGTAAAGCTGGCGGTCCCACTGTATGAGTCCATTGCATGTAAAGCTGGCGGTCCCACTATATGAGTCCACTGCATGTAAAGCTGGCGGTCCCACTGTATGAGCCCATTGCATGTAAAGCTGGCGGTCCCACTGTATGAGTCCACTGCATGTAAAGCTGGCGGTCCCACTGTATGAGCCCATTGCATGTAAATCTGGTGGCCCCACTGTATGAGCCCATTGCATGTAAAGCTGGCGGTCCCACTATATGAGTCCATTCCATGTAAAGCTGGCGGTCCCACTGTATGAGTCCATTGCATGTAAAGCTGGCGGTCCCACTGTATGAGTCCATTGCATGTAAAGCTGGCGGTCCCATCTATATGAGTCCACTGCATGTAAAGCTGGCGGTCCCACTGTATGAGTCCATTGCATGTAAAGCTGGCGGTCCCACTGTATGAGTCCACTGCATGTAAAGCTGGCGGTCCCACTGTATGAGCCCATTGCATGTAAAGCTGGCGGTCCCACTATATGAGTCCATTGCATGTAAAGCTGGCGGTCCCACTGTATGAGCCCATTGCATGTAAAGCTGGCGGTCCCACTATATGAGTCCATTGCATGTAAAGCTGGTGGTCCCACTATATGAGACCATTGCATGTAATGTGGTCCCACCCTTCACTTTACCTACTCTGGAGTTTTGCTCGATAATCTTTGATATTATTTAACAATTTGCTGGATCACCCGACCTCCTTCTCATCTGGTTTATTTTTGGTTTATGGCACATTGTTGAGGGTGCAGCTCAGACTTATTGATTTTGGTTGATACAACGCGGTATCCTATGGCCTGGAAAGAAAGTATAGAAAATAGACACAAACAGGGAAATTACTCATTTTTGATTAAAACTACTTTCTTATGTATCTAATATGATAATAAAATGTCCATTGTGGATAGATAGAACAACTCAATATACAATGGCAGCAGATATTTTGCCTTCATTGCTAAGAAGATTAGAAACCTGGGAGAAATGGAGAAAGTAACAGAGCTTCTGCTGGTGCAGCAGGTGCATGCACTGGGGACAACATAATATGGGCCCAATACTACAACAGCGACTTGGGATAAAGGGGGAATCCCTTTTTTATTTGGGGAAAGGGGCAAATAATTATTACCACCTACATATATTTTATTAGCCTTTTTATTGGCCCCAAGGGGCACCTACCTTGTACATAGTAGTCCCCCTAAGTATTCTGCACTGGGTCCCTCCAATCATTAGCTTGGCTACTGATGTCCAGTTTAGAACTTCTCATATTCATTTATGTTGAAAGACTGCTCCTTTATATTTCAACTTGACAACTGAGCTAAATAGAAAAGAAAGTCAGTATATACTGGTTATAATAATAAGGATGGGACTCGTTTTCTGGAGTTATGGCCGTAAAGTCATGAAAATACCAACATATTAATGAGATAAATTCCAAATTACTCAATAATGGCCACACGCTCAATGGTGAAATCCATAAACTAAACATGAAAAAGAGACAGAAAAGAACACTCTGGTGACTCATGGAGGTTAACCCGCTAGAGAGACAAAATTATATAATATAAAACACAAAAAAACATAAGATTTATTAAGAACAAAAAATTAAAACAAAACCATATTAAAACACAACCAAAAATAGAAGAGTAAGAGCCACATTCAATTAAGCGAATTTGAGCTCGCAAACTATTTCACTATTCAATAGGCGTCTTTTTGCGGACTCGGAACGGCTTCTGAGTTACGAGCTTGAAAAAATGGCGATGGTTAACGTCACAAATTACAGCCTCCAGAAGCCTTTGATCTCTCACTTTCGCAAGACTAAAATCGCAAATCGCTATTCAATTGCTCCAATTCCCCAAGCCCGCAAATGCATTCACACCGGTAAATGACAAATGAAGGAGAAAATCCTACGAGTGCTAAAGAGGACCCGCAAGGGGTTAAACACCTATTCCTAGCACCGTAAGTTCAAACCACTACTGCGCTGTAAATAACGGGGAAATCGATGACAGACATTAGAATTAATTGCACAACAGTCTCAAGCCCGCAAATTAGCAGGAAATTAAATGTATTTTTATGTTTCATTGCGGGGTTAAATCGATCTCGGGTATCAATGAGTTAATACATATTAGGCCACCTACATGGACTAGAACAGTATTGGCATTCATTTTCATAATTCTTTATTTTTTGGTTTTGCGAGTCTAATCGCAAATCGGACCCCCGAACCTAATTGATTGACATGTAACCTCCATGTGTTACTGCCGTAATAATGACAGTCTCATTTTCTATTATTATGGGCTTGCTGAATTGATCAGGTTCCTGTCCAGAACTGCTCCAAACCAGTGCATGGTTTACGGTTTTGGCTTGGGGCTCGTAACTTGCGGGCTTGAGCAATTGAATAGCATCGCAATCGGAGACCAACGGGAGACCGCAACTCACCCGCTGACATTCGGCCGTCTGCGATCGAGTTACAGGCTTCAAATTGAATGTGGCCCTATGTCAGTACATACTGGTTGCAAAACATCTCTATTTAGCTCCGTTGAAAGACTACCACTTTTCATTTCTGCTTGTCAATAAAACTAAATAGAAGAGTAAGCCAGTATGTTAACCCTCCTCCTCATGCTACGGGCGGTCCAACAAGAAGTCCGCCAGTTTAATACTTGCATAGCCTCTAATATTGTTAAGTACTTTGGGCCTCGTCCAATTCCCCATTTCACAAAGTTACACAAGCCCCCAGTATCTCCCCCCATCTCTTCTATCCCCCCTCTCAGTATGATTGTGAGCGTCCTACATGAAATGCCCGCGAGTAACCCCTACTCGCAATATTACGCCGGCTCCCCAAGGATTTTCACGCATCAGTAATATTAGGAGTTGCTTTTTGGTGAAAACAGCTATTTTATCACAAATGACTTAAAATGACTTATTACACACAACTTGTAATATTCCTAATTTTGGCTACATTTTAGTGAGTATTATAAAGCTCCCGCTGCCTCCTCCCTCCCCACTCACTGCTGATCGCCCAATTCCCGCTCAAACCGGCCCCCGTACCCCGATCCCCCCAATATATATGTGCAATACTTGTTTCCTATAAGTAACTCACAATTAAATTGAAGATGTGGCCCTATAAGTGTCACAAGTGGCTAAAGGTGACATGTTTTCATTTTCTGAATATCGACTTAATATAAAATACATGTACTTCTGTTATTCTGTGCAACTGATCAATAAAGCAGCGCAGTAATGCGCACACCTTTACAAACATATAGGTGACATACGCAAAGGTCAATAACACTGACAGCGCTGCCAAGGATTGATTAATCAGATGTATATTTAATGCAGCATTAGACACCTCCATTTGGCCCATGTTATCTATAATACTTGTTGTTGCAGATCATATTCACATCACTCCCAGGTGATAACTTTCATGTGCAGAGTGACAGATTTATTGGGACTATTATCACAATTTATACAGATTACCTAATCTCAGCTCTTTATGATCTAAACACTGATACAATGTGATAAGGCAAGAAAAGGGTTGAAGCTTCGATTACCAGTTTAATGCAGGTGACGGTCAATGTGTAGATGGTATATGTACATATATATATATATATATATAATATATATATATATATATATATATATATATAATATATATATATATATATATATCATGTAAAATAGTACATTTGTGTTCACATAAGAATGTCTAAAGCAAGTTAAAACAAAATCTTGTTTCATGCCCAGAATTCTGAGAAATACTGTTATTACACTGCATTCTGGGAAACTTGGCAATGACGTCCAAATGTGCCGACAAAGGCTTTGCTCTTGCGATCCATAACTATTTTAAACATGGCTTCCTTTAAGCATATGCTTCAAGCAAAGCTCAGGATAGATTATTCACAAGCCAGGAATCCCACCCACGTACAGCTGTTTCAAGGTTACCGCCTCTCATCAGTGTGGGGCCGGTCCCTAGCTTGTGTAGTAGATATATATATATATATATATATATATATATATATATATATATATGTATATATATATATATAAAACAAATTAACAATATTAGCAGCAGCCTAATCCAGCGAGGAGTGTTTTTTTTTTTTAATCTATCGATGGAAGTAGGAGTGGGTGAGGAGGGAAACGACACAGGTGAGGATCTCAGTGAATTTGATGCCAACCCCTTCTCCATCTCATGCATATAAGGATGCAGCTTGCACCAGTCTGGGCCTGGGTCTCCCTAATATTAAAGATGCACTGTGGCAAAACTTTAAAATAAACAACATGTTATTAACAAAATGATACAGCCTCCAATGTATTACTTTTATATGCAATTATGCAGATGTAGAAGTCGCCATTTTCTCCAAATTACCTCATTCCTGAGGTGGGAGGAGATATTGAATACACAGGAAGTTTGTATCTGCACAATGGGATGATGGCATATACAAATGCAAATGCTCTCAATAGCTCTAATGGATGCTTGTTATTTTACACACTATAGAGATAGAAGCTGCCAAAAGCAGGCTCAGTACAAAAATGGAAGCCTCCAGTAAAATATTTACATGTAAAGAAGGCTGTGAATATTTTTTAATTTCAAAACACATTTTGCACATTATCGAATTTTAAAATGAGTCAAAGGTGGCGGGGTCCTAAATCAGGGACAAAACTGCAAATAATTACAAAAAAAGTAAAAACGAAGAAAAAAGAAAAAACAAGGGAAGTGGCCACTTTATATAAACAATAACCCAAGGAAGCGCCACCACAAAAGGAAATACCTTAGAGAAAATATAATAAGAAGAAATAAATAAGCAACACTTTTACATACAGCTATACATATTAGGGATGCCATGCACATGATAAATATCCAGTTTATTAAATGAATCCAATATATTATCCCCTTCTAGATGGCTACATTATCGTGGTGAAGGGGCTTGTGTACCTCAATGAAGCTGTGAGCTAAATCATGTAGGGTCACACAAGATGGGCAGGTCATAGCAAAGAGGTCAGGCAAATTGTGGTCCACTGGAGAAGGAACTGGCAACCCACTCCAGTATCTTTGTCCAGAAAACCCTATGGATAAGCACAACAAGAAGCACAAACAGTTGTGCCTGGTGTGCTGCGTCGATATGGTCACTGAGAGTCAGGCAGAACTGAAGGGCTGAACAACAACAATATATAACACATCTTGAGTAGATGAAACATTAAATCGCTTAGATATCTTTATGAATACATTTCAATACTTATAAAAAAAACTAACAATTGTACATTGATACTACACAAAACAAGTAGTATTTAAGAAACCAACAAACGTAAAAATATACAAATCTATAAATAGATAAACAGAAATAATTTTGTGTCACAGACCAAAAAGAGGAAGTAAAAGGAGAGACCTGACCTGTGATACCTTACTTATATCTTCCTCTACGTGTTTCTTCCACCCACTGCATAAATCTTATTATTATTATTATTATTTAAGTTAGCATTTTAAAACATGGCAGTGCACAGCATGCTACAGTGCAGTGATGGAGCTTCACATTGACTCTTTAACATGGCATTACGTATGTGAAATTCTTTATAGTTCTTCTTGGCATCTGATTTGTGGCAATATAATAATAATAATAATAATACAATATAATTATTAATGACGGTCTGAGACTTAATTATCTACCCTGCTGAGATAATACTATTCATATAAATCAATTTATATTTTAATATGAGAGTTTGTATATTCATTGCATGGATATAATGATGAGATGTCACAATGTTATTATGTTCTATTTCAATGATTTTCTCTCTTTTAATAACTATTGTCTGATTTACATAAGTGATCACAAATATGAGTGAAATCACAGTCCTGAGTCAGGTTTAAACACCAGATATACAGTGGATATAAAAAGTCTACACACCCCTGTTAAAATGTCATGTTTCTGTGCTGTAAAAAAATAAGGCAAAGATAAATCATTTCAGAAATTTTTCCACCTTTAATGTGACCTATAAACTGTACAACTCAATTGAAAAACAACCAATATCTTTTAGGTGGATGTAGCTGTGTTCAGAATTAAGCAATCACATTCCAAATAATGTTAAATAGGGGTCAGCATACACCTGCCATCACTTAAAGTGCCTCTGATTAACCCCAAATAAAGTTCAGCTGCTCTAGTTGGTCTTTCCTGAAATTTTCTTAGTTGCATCCCACAGCAAAAGCCATGGTCCACAGAGAGCTTCCAAAGCATCAGAGGGATCTCATTGTTAAAAGGTATCAGTCAGGAGAAGGGTACAAAAGAATTTCCAAGGCATTAGATATACCATGGAACACAGTGAAGACAGTCTTCATCAAGTGGAGAAAATATGGCACAACAGTGACATTACCAAGAATTGGAGCTCCCTCCAAAATTGATGAAAAGACGAGAAGAAAACTGGTCTGGGAGGCTACCAAGAAGCCTACAGCAACATTAAAGGAGCTGCAGGAATATCTGGCAAGTACTGGCTGTGTGGTACATGTGACAACAATCTCCTGTATTCTTCATATGTCTGGGCTATGGGGTAGAGTGGCAAGACGAAAGCCTTTTCTTACGAAGAAAAACATCCAAGCCAGGCTACATTTTGCAAAAACACATCTGAAGTCTCCCAAAAGCATGTGGGAAAAGGTGTTATGGTCTGATGACACCAAGGTTGAACTTATTGGCAATAATTCCAAAAGATATGTTTGGTGCAAAAACAACACTGCACATCACCAGAAGAACACCATACCCACAGTGAAGCATGGTGGTGGTGTCAGCATCATGCTTTGGTGCTGTTTTTCTTCAGCTGGAACTGGGGCCTTAGTTAAGATAGAGGGAATTATGAACAGTTCCAAATACCAGTCAATATTGGCACAAAACCTTCAGGCTTCTGCTAGAAAGCTGAACATGAAAAGGAACTTCATCTTTCAGCATGACAACGACCCAAAGCATACATCCAAATCAACAAAGGAATGGCTTCACCAGAAGAAGATTAAAGTTTCGGAACCCAGACCTGAATCCGATTGAAAATCTGTGGGGTGATCTGAAGAGGGCTGTGCACAGGAGATGCCCTCGCAATCTGACAGATTTGGAGTGTTTTTGCAAAGAAGAGTGGGCAAATCTTGCCAAGTCAAAATGTGTCATGCTGATAGACCCATACCCAAAAAGACTGAGTGCTGTAATAAAATCAAAAGGTGCTTCAACTAAGTATTAGTTTAAGGGTGTGCATACTTATGCAACCATATTATTTTATTTTTATATTTTTTCTTCCCTCTACCTAAAAGATTTCAGTTTGTTTTTCAATTGAGTTGTACAGTTTATAGGTCACATTAAAGGTGGAAAAAGTTCTGAAATGATTTATCTTTGTTTCATTTTTTTACAGCGCAGAAACCTGACATTTTAACAGGGGTGTGTAGACTTTTTATATCCACTGTACATGTAAATAGGAGATAGAGCTGATCACAAGCCAGTGGGCCAGATGTACTAAAGTCTGACATCTCCAGGCAGTGGTGGGGGCAAATACATGATATATATATATATATATATATATATATATATATATATATATTTTTTTTTCTGTAGTATAGGGCTCCTCATCCTGAATATGGCTCTGCCCGAGTCACCAGGAGAGCCCCAATACTAGATATCTTTAGTATAATATAGTCAGAAAGGTAAACCATGCTGTATCACTTCAAGTCACACCACGTACCAAGCAGATGTGTTACTAATTAAATAGTGCAATTGCGGTCCCATTTTTTCCTGTATATTCTTATGAACAGCTAAGCTGGATAATGTTTTAAAAAGAAAAACAAAATGTTAAATAAACATTTTTAGACATTGCCAGGTTAGTTATAGGACTGGATGGATGTATTGGGATTTGTGACTTAGGTGTAAAGCATCAAACCATTTGCTAAAGCAGAAAAGAAGAGACAATGATGGAAGATAAGAACCAATAAGGCTAACTAGTTTCTAATTTTAATCAAAAAGCGTACAATCAATTAATGTACAGGATGTAATTGTGTCCAACCAACAATATGTGTCCCTTGATATTCAGAACTACTGAGGTGGGCCATCAGCTTTTGGGCCCATTTGTACGGTTGTTTAGGTTAATTGACCCTGGGGCTTGATTAAATAATTCACTCAATATAGTACTTCAAAATATACCCAGAACATCCCAACTTATTGGTCAGTTACTATCTACAGCCCCAAACCAGGGCTTTCCTGAACAACCACAGTCTCCATGGAGGGTTTATTTGAAATGACAGAAGTTGTAACAGGCACGTAGAATAAGGGCCAGTTGGGGAGGGTTCCAGCTTCTGGCCCTAAACGATCAGTTGGTAACCTTCAATAACATTTATGTGACTAAGACTCACCAGCAACATAGACATTTAGAGGGATAGACAGAGGAAATGCAATGTACTGTACATACCCCATTGCACAATCCAAGATGGAAGAGGACACCAATGTCTTGGAAGATTATGTGACACATACTGATCACTGGTTCAGCCAGTATGGTCTGAAATCATTCAATACAACTCTCTACCCTCTGCCAAGTTGGAATCCCATAATTCCCATGTTAGATCCTATATCCTATTGAAGGCGTTGGGGATTGTTTGGAGGGTGGTTGGTACGTTCCTGCTTGGTTCATCAGTGAAAGTTTTAATAGGAGCTTCCGTGATTGGTATACCCAACGACAGCGCCAAGTTCAATTTAGAGAAATATACACTCAGATATTGTATGTTATGCTGTTTGTGTTAATAAAGTGTGTGCATCTAGATGGCATTCCTGTATGTTTTAGGTTTCAGCTTTTTATGTATTTGTTGTGTGTATTTAAGGTCATATTTTTGCGAGCTTGTAATCTTTCTTTTTCTAAGTCCTGCGGGTCGTATTTTTTTAATGCTAAGTCCGTAAATTTTCCGTTGTAAGTCCCGCCTGCAGCTCATTGCAGCCGATGTGGGACCCTCCACCTCTGCAAATGCGGCCCCTCGCATTGCGAGGGTCCGCATTTGCGGGCCGAAAGTCGTCGGGGGTCGTAGGGATGAGCGCAAGGAGCACCTTGGGCGCACCTTGCTAGCAACTGTGGCCCCCGCAGTTGCAGCAGGCTCGCTTTGCGAATCCGCAAGCGTTAGCAACAACACGCCTGCTCACAACTATATATGTGATTATTTTACGTTGTTCCTGTTGCCTAACACCAAATACATTTAATTGTACTAGCAGTTTGTGAGAACCTTAAAATACTGTATTTATTGTTTAAATTATACCTCAACTAAAATCTTTATGGATTATAGTAAAGTCTTATAAGCCTTACAATAAATTGAAACAATCAAACATCCCATAACAAACATTTTAAACCAAACATTATTCCTCATAAGAATGGATACAAAAATACAGACATTATGGTTTTAATTACATTTATGGATTGCTGAGTATGAATCAAAGCCTGTTATATATGAATTGAGATTCATCCACAAGATATCTAGTTGAAAAGGTTCAAAAAGTGCTCTATTGAGCTTCTATCCATTATCTATGCATTTATACCTTCTGTATCTCTATATCTATGGTAGGAGCTGTTAGGGGTGCTGCTAGAGAGCCTTGCAGGTTGTGGAACCCATTGAGGTCACAGGCCTTATCTTTTTTGCTATCCCTTTGGCTAATGTTTGGTTTAAAATGTTTGTTATGGGATGTTCAATCTTTTTTATTTCTAAGACTATACTATAATCCATAAAGGTTTTGATTGCATCATTTAAACAATAGACAGTATTTTAAGGTTCTCACAAGCTCCTAGTATAATAAACTGATTTTTATTTTACTGTGCCTTTTCGGACTGGCTTCTCACTTGTGATTGGCTCTTCCTTTGATTTGTAATGGAGCTTTTGTTAGATTGTACCATTGGTGTGTTATTGTGTTACTTGTTAAACTGTAGTTTTGACTTGTAATTAACCATTGATTATCAGACTGTACCTCTGAATTCTGATTGGCTGTTCTTTGTTGTACTGTTCCTCTGACTTGTGATTGGCTGCTCTTTGATGTACTGTACCTCTGACTCATGATTGGCGGTTCTTTGTTGTACTGTACCTCTGACTTCTGATTGTCTGTTCTTTGTTGTACTGTATCTCTGACTTGTGATTCTCTGTTCTTTTTTGTACTGTACCTCTCGGACTTGTGATTGGCTGCTCTTTGTTGTACTGTACCTCTGACTTGTGATTGGCTGTTTTTTGTTGTACTGTACCTCTGACTTGTGATTCACTGTTCTTTGTTGTACTGTACCTCTCTGACTTGTGATTGGTTGCTCTTTGTTGTACTGTATCTCTGACTTGTGATTGTCTGTTCTTTGTTGTACTGTACCTCTGACTTCTGATTGGCTGCTCTTTTTTGTACTGTACCACTGACTTGTGATTGTCTGTTCTTTGTTGTACTGTACCTCTAACTTGTGATTGGCTGCTTTTTGTTGTCCTGTACATCTGACATGATTGGCTGTTCTTTGTTGTACTGTACCTCTGACTTGTGATTGGCTGTTCTTTGTTGTACTGTACCTCTGACTTGTGATTGGCTGCTCTTTGTTGTACTGTACCTCTGACTCGTGATTGGCTGTTCTTTGTTGTACTGTACCTCTGACTCATGATTGGCTGCTCTTCGTTGTACTTTACCTTTGACTTCTGATTGTCTGTTCTTTGTTGTACTGTATCTCTGACTTGTGATTCTCTGTTCTTTTTTGTACTGTACCTCTCGGCCTTGTGATTGGTTGCTCTTTGTTGTACTGTACCTCTGATTTTTGATTGGCTGCCCTTTGTTGTACTGTACCTCTGACTTCTGATTGGCTGCTCTTTGTTGTACTGTACCACTGACTTGTGATTGTCTGTTCTTTGTTGTACTGTACCTCTAACTTGGGATTGGCTGCTTTTTGTTGTCCTGTACATCTGACATGATTGGCTGTTCTTTGTTGTACTGTACCTCTGACTTCTGATTGGCTGCTCTTTGTTGTACTGTACCTCTGACTTGTGATTGTTTGTTCTTTGTTGTACTGTACCTCCGACTTGTGATTGTCTGTTCTTTTTTGTACTGTATCTCTGACTTGTGATTGGCTGTTCTTTGTTGTACTGTACCTCTGACTTGTGATTGGCTGCTCTTTGTTGTACTGTGCCTCTGACTTGTGATTGGTTGATCTTTGTTGTGCTGTACCTCTGACTTGTGATTGGCTGTTTTTTGTTGTACTGTACCTCTGACTTGTGATTTACTGTTCTTTGTTGTACTGTACCTCTGACTTGTGATTGGCTGCTCTTTGTTGTACTGTACCTCTGATTTGTGATTGGCTGTTTTTTGTTGTACTGTACCTATGACTTGTGATTGGCTACTTTTTGTTGTACTGTACCTCTGACTTGTGATTGTCTGTTCTTTGTTGTACTGTACCTCTGACTTCTGATTGGCTACTCTTTGTTGTACTCTACCTCTGACTTGTGATTGGCTGTTCTTTGTTGTACTGTACCTCTGACTTGTGATTGGCTGCTCTTTGTTGTACTGTACCTCTGACTTGCGATTGGCTGTTCTTTGTTGTACTGTACCTATGACTTGCGATTGGCTGCTCTTTGTTGTACTGTGCCTCTGACTTGTGATTGGTTGATCTTTGTTGTGCTGTACCTCTGACTTGTGATTGGCTGTTTTTTGTTGTACTGTACCTCTGACTTGTGATTGGTTGTTCTTTGTTGTACTGTTTGTTCCTGGTTACACTGAAGACCTGTCCCTCCACTGACCTATTATTAACTGATCCTTATTGTTCTCTACCTCTGAATTGCAACTGACTTCTCCTTATTAACTCTCTGTATCTTCTGTTCATCTCACAGACCTATGGACATTACACAGAGGAGCTCTCCCAATTTGCTCGTAAAGAAGCAGCCAAGTTACTGGAAGAAAAGCAAAGTGTGAATGCCACCAAACCTCCAGACGTGCATAGCGAGTGTTACTCAAAGTGTCAAGGTGAGATACCTCTCTCCATATGATGAGCAACTAAGGGTATATATAAAGTCCCATAGTGAGATGCCACTCACTTCCTAGATACACATATCCACTTATACAGAGTGCGATTTCCAAGTTGCCAAAAGGCAAAGCCTAATCAACCATGCTATATTGGCACACAAAAAAGCCTGGTGAGATGCAACCTTCACACTACTCACTGCTTAATCCCTCACAAACTATGCAACTACATTACAGGTAGAGTATGGACACATACAGAAATCTACCACTAGCCTAAGAACAAGCCTTACCACATTATTTGCGTGCTGCAGTGGTACATCATTTTGTGTTACAAAGAACTCTACTTGCACTATATATTAAAATAAACCATAGTACTGATTCCCTAATTATATTGGAATCCGGCTGGGATCAGCATTTCATGGAAGAAATCAAATTACCAACAGTTCTATCCATGTGATGAGTACATCAAAGAGATCATTCCCAAGGTCTTCCTTCCTATGACAATGGATGGGACACCTCGATTGAGCAGTAACTGTTATTATATACTCTGTCATTTGGTTATTGCTCCTAAGGATTATCTTCTTTAGATCACAGCAGGCCTGTCCTAAGCATTCTTACTTTGTGATTTCTACTCATACAAGTGATTACAATGCCCTACTTAGAAGAATACATTGGACCATTTTCCATTACCACACTATAACAAATCAGTTTTACGTCTGCCATGAGTTTAATTAAACCAGCGCAGGGCAAAACAATATCCTTGGGCTTTTGGAGCCCTTGCTGGCTTTCCGTGTGGCCCTAGCCTATTCTCTGTTGTAAATGAACATGGGTCTCTTTCACAAACATAGGGCCACATTCAATTCCAGGCCCGTAACTCAATTGCAGACAGCGGCATGTCTGCGTGTGAGTTGTAGGCTCCCGTTGCTCTCCGTTTGCGAGGCTCGCAAGTTGCGGGCTTGAAGCGACAATCGTAAACCATGCACTGTTTCGGAGCATATGAGGGCAGGAACATGATCAATTAAGCAAGCCCATAACCTCCCATTTCAAAACAGCCAATAGGAAATGAGGCTGCCCGAATTACGGCAGTAAAACTTTTAGATTACGTGTCATTCAATTAGATCCGGGGGTCCGAGTTACGATCAGACTTGCAAAAAATGCAAATTGAAGAATTATTAAAATGAATGCCAATACTGTTCTAGGCCATATGGGTGGCCTGATATGTATTAACTCGTTGATACCCAAGATCAAAGATTGGTTTAACCCTGAAATTACACATAAAAATAACATTTATTTCCTACTGATTTGCGGGTTTGAGACTGTTGTGCAATTCATTCTAATGTCTTTCATCGCTTTCCCAGTTATTCGCAGGGCAGTAGTGATTTTTTATTTGCATTTAGAGTGCTATGAATAGGCTTTTAACCCCTTGCGGGTCCTCTGTAGCTCTCGTAGGATTTTCTTCTCCGTTTACGGGTGTGAAAACATTTGCGAGCATGGGGAAATTGAGCAATTGATTTGCGATTTTAGCCTTTCCAAAGTTAAAGATCAAAGGCTTCTGAAGGCTGTACGTTACAAGTTTGACGAACGCAATATTTTCAAGCCCGTAACTCGTAACCCGATCGGAGCCCGCAAAAAGACGCCAATTGAATAGTAAATTTGCCTGCGATCACACTTACTCGCTCCCGGATCTCAAATTCAGCCAATTGAATGTGGCCCATAATGTATTTTCTCCCTCAGCACACAGATCTGCCAATATATGTATCCTCTGCAAAGGTGTTTGTGTTATTGTATTGTTATTGTGTTACTATGCTATTGTGTTATAAGTTGTGTGCAGAGCATAACGCAGCATAGCATATTTTGGTATTGTATCTCCGGTTGCATTATTATATTGTTGTGTTACAGCTTGTGTTACATACATTTGTGTTGCTGTCTCAGATTGTGTTACTGTACTGTTATGTTGTAGATTGCATGCAGTGGGTGCATTCCTTTGTGTTATTGTGTCTTAGGTTGTTTTACTATGTTGTTGTGTTTCAGGCTGTTTGCAAAGAGTGAAGAGGTACCTTATCAAGAAGTTGGGAGAAGATTGGATCTTCCTGGTCCTGCTCGGACTTGTCATGGCTCTGGTCAGCTGGTCCATGGACTATGCAAGTGCTAAGAGCCTGCAAGGTACACAATGACACAACTACACACTGACAGCACACTGAAGTCTTCCTCTCACTGTACATGCCTTTATCTCTCTCTTTCTGCCTGTCTCCCAGCCTACAGGTGGATGTATCAGGGGGTGTCTCACAACGTCTGGCTCCAGTATCTGGCCTGGGTGTCTTATCCTCTCATCCTTATTCTTTTTGCTGCTTCTTTTTGTCACCTTGTGTCTCCACAAGCCATAGGTACAGTATATGAGTCTGTCTCCTTCTCTATTTGAATGTGTTTCTCTGGCTGGTTGTTTGTGTCACTCTCTGTGTCTGTCTCCTTTTCTAATTATGCCTGTTTGTCTAATTGTGTCTCTCAGGCTCATTGTTGGTCTCATTTTCCTAGTGTGTGTCTGACTGTATTCCTCTCATTGTCTGTCTCACTGTCTGTCTCATTGTATGTCTCATTGTATGTCTCATTGTCTGTCTCACTTTCTGTCTCTTGTATGTCTCATTGTCTGTCTCACTGTCTATCTCGTTGTCTGTCTCATTGTCTGTCTCACTGTCTGTCTCATTGTATGTCTCATTGTCTATCTCATTTTCTATCTCATTGTATGTCTCATTGTCTGTCTCATTGTCTGTCTCACTGTCTGTCTCATTGTCTGCCTCATTGTCTATCTCATTGTCTGTCTCATTGTTTGCCTCATTGTCTGTCTCACTGTCTGTCTCGTATGTCTCACTGTCTGTCTCACTGTCTGTCTCACTGTCTGTCTCATTGTATGTCTCACTGTCTGTCTCACTGTCTGTCTCATTGTCTGTCTCACTGTCTGTCTCACTGTCTGCCTCATTGTCTGTCTCACTGTCTGTCTCATTGTCTGCCTCATTGTCTGCCTCATTGTCTGTTTCATTGTCTATCTCATTGTCTGCCTCATTGTCTGTCTCACTGTCTGTCTTATTGTCTGTCTCACTGTCTGCCTCATTGTCTGTCTCACTGTCTGTCTCATTGTCTGTCTCATTGTTTGCCTCATTGTCTGTCTCACTGTCTGTCCCACTGTCTGTCTCGTATGTCTCACTGTCTGTCTCACTGTCTGTCTCACTGTCTGTCTCATTGTATGTCTCATTGTCTGTCTCACTGTCTGTCTCATTGTCTGTCTCATTGTATGTCTCATTGTTTGTCTCACTGTCTGTCTCATTGTCTGTCTCATTGTATGTCTCATTGTCTGTCTCATTGTCTGTCTCATTGTCTGTCTCATTGTCTGTCTCATTGTCTGTCTCACTGTCTGTCTCATTGTCTGTCTCACTGTCTATCTCATTGTCTGCCTCATTGTCTGTCTCACTGTCTGTCTCATTGTCTGTCTCATTGTCTGCCTCATTGTCTGTTTCATTGTCTGCCTCATTGTCTGTTTCATTGTATGTCTCATTGTCTGCCTCATTGTCTGTCTCACTGTCTGCCTCATTGTCTGTCTCACTGTCTGTCTCATTGTCTGCCTCATTGTCTGTCTCACTGTCTGTCTCATTGTATGTCTCATTGTCTGTCTCACTGTTCATCACACAACGTTCCCTGTCGCCCCTTTTATCTCAGTCCCTCTGTGAGTCTCACGTCTTAGTGTATATTTGTCTCGTGTCTCGTCCCCTGACCGTCCTCCCATGGAGCTCTTTGCTTGGGTCGCACTGCCCACTCCCCACAAGCAGATGGAATGTAATCATTGAGGCAGCATAACTGAGTGGGTGGGTGAGTGGGTGAGTGGGTTCAGGGTACCAGGACACTATGGCAGAGTGGGATGCTAACATCGAGAGCCTTCTTATAGTGTCACTTATTAATGCAGCAGGGATAATATGACTTAGACTCTCTGAGCCTCATTCAATTGTGATTTGGCCAATTGAATAGGGCTCTATATAAGCACAGAGCATATTTTATACAGAAGTTTTTAGTTAGTGAACTTGTATCCAAAAGCAAGGTCTCCACTAACTAAAAACTTCTGTATAAAAATATGCTCTGTGCTTATATAGAGCCCTATTCAATTGGCCGAATCGCATTTGAATGAGGCCCTGTGTGTCCTGCCTCACACTGTGTATATTTTATATCTAAGTCACCACCCCAGGCCTATACTATTTAAACTTTCTAAAAATAAAATAACTTGTGTTTAACAATAAAGTCAAGAAAATAAATTCAATAATTAAACTTAGCATCGTAACCACCAGGGGGTGAGAACGAATCAGGTGTGCTAAATCATTTCCCTGACCAGTCCAGCAGCCCTATGAAATTCCCCTAACGTGTAAAACCGCAGCCCGTAACGTAGCCCGTTAGACTTGAGGCTATTAAATCGGCCCCTTAAAGCAACCCGCCATCGACTTGCGGGGTAAGGGAGAGAAAAGGCTACGGGACGTGGAAATTTGAACCGTGCCCCTTGCAAATCCTTTGATCTGTCAAGCCCGTAGCTGTTACTTTCCAATCACACTATTAAATTGCAGCAAATTCACTGGCGTTCAAGCGGTAACCCTCAAATGGAGCCAAAAATTCAACGGGAACTAGTGAGGACCCACTAGAGGGTCAAAGTAAAGGAAGAGTGATGTTAGGTCTTAGAATTATTAGCACAACATGCACAAGCCCGCAAATCTGCAATATAAAATACTTTATTTTCAGTTTAATTTCCGTGTTATATCGATCCCGGCAATCAATGTGTTAATACATATAATGGAACTCGCATGGACTAGAATATCATATTTACGGCTTTATTAATATTGCATTATTTCCGGGATGCGGGTCTGATCGTAACTCGTAATCGAAACCCGTAAGGCTTTGAAATCTAACCTCCGTTTTTTTAGTGACGTAATGATGACGATCTCTGTCGCCATTGGCTCCATCTAAACCCGTAACTACATTATCATGTTCACTGCCGCACATCCAACGTGTGAAAAAGGGTTTATGGCTTTGCGTCTCAAGCCCATAACTCACGGCATGGTCTAATTTAATAGTTCTGTTACGTAGCAGAATTTCAAGCCCGCAGACTTTGTGAGTTGCCAATGCTGCTAGGGGCTTTCGAATTTAATAGGGCTGTAGGTTTGACAAAAATAGTCAGTGCAGGGAAGCAGGCTGATAAATGATGTTATCAGACCAGAGACTAAGATCAGGACAGTCCCTATGGGCAGACGCTCTTCCACCCCATGGACAACCGATAGGGGGTGGAGAAAAGCAGATTTGCTAAAATATCAGTATTTCCCTTTGATGTCCTGTGATGTCTCGATGTGTCCTGTGATGTCTCAGTATTTCCTGATGATGTCTTGTGATGTCTCAGTATTTCCTGATTATGTCTTGTGATGTCTCTGTGTTTCCTATTGATGTCCTGTGATGTCTCAGTATTTCCTGATGATGTCCTGTGATGTCTCAGTATTTCCTATTGATGTCCTGTGATGTCTCAGTATTTCCTGATGATCTCTTATGGTGTCCCTGTATTTCCTATTTATGTTCTGTGATATCTCAGTATTTCCTGATGATGTCTTATGGTGTCCCTGTATTTCCTATTTATGTTCTGTGATATCTCAGTATTTCCTGATGATGTCTTATGGTGTCCCTGTATTTCCTATTTATGTTCTGTGATATCTCAGTATTTCCTGATGATGTCTTATGGTGTCCTTGTATTTCCTATTGATGTCCTGTGATGTCTCAGTATTTCCTGATGATGTCTTGTGATGTCTCAATATTTCCTGATGATGTCTTATGGTGTCCCTGTATTTCCTATTGATGTCCTGTGATGTCTCAGTATTTCCTGATGATGTCTTGTGATGTCTCAATATTTCCTGATGATGTCTTATGGTGTCCTTTTATTTCCTATTGATGTCCTGTGATGTCTCAGTATTTCCTGACAATCTCTTATGGTGTCCCTGTATTTCCTATTGATGTCTTGTCATGTCTCAGTATTTCCTGATGATGTCTTGTGATGTCTCAATATTTCCTGATGATGTCTTATGGTGTCCTTTTATTTCCTATTGATGTCCTGTGATGTCTCAGTATTTCCTGACAATCTCTTATGGTGTCCCTGTATTTCCTATTGATGTCTTGTCATGTCTCAGTATTTCCTGATGATGTCCTGTGATGTCTCAGTATTTCCTGATGATGTCTTATGGTGTCCTTGTATTTCCTATTGATGTCCTGTAATGTCTCAGTATTTCCTGACGATCTCTAATGGTGTCCCTGTGTTTCCTATCGATGTCCTGTGATGTCTCGGTATTTCCTGATGATGTCTTGTGATGTCTCAGTATTTCCTGATGATGTCTTATGGTGTCCCTGTATTTCCTGATGATGTCCTGTGATGTCTCAGTATTTCCCATTGATGTTCTGTGATGTCTCAGTATTTCCTGATGATGTCTTATGGTGTCCTTGTATTTCCTATTGATGTCTTGTGATGTCTCAGTATTTCCTGACGATCTCTAATGGTGTCCCTGTATTTCCTATCGATGTCCTGTGATGTCTCAGTATTTCCTGATGATCTCTTATGGTGTCCCTGTATTTCCTATCGATGTCCTGTGATGTCTCAATATTTCCTGATGATGTCTTATGGTGTCCTTGTATTTCCTATCGATGTCCTGTGATGTCTCAGTATTTCCTGATGATGTCTTATGGCGTCCCTGTATTTCCTATCGATGTCCTGTGATGTCTCAGTATTTCCTGATGATGTCCTGTGATGTCTCAGTATTTCCTGATGATGTCCTGTGATGTCTCAGTATTTCCTGACGATCTCTTATGTTGTCCCTGTATTTCCTATCGATGTCCTGTGTTGTCTCAGTATTTCCTGATGATGTCCTGTGATGTCTCAGTATTTCCCATTGATGCTCTGTGATATCTCAGTATGTCTTGCGGATACCTCAGGATATCCCTCAATCTCACTATGCTCTGCTGTTGTTACTTCTTTCCAGGCTCTGGGATTCCAGAACTTAAGGTGATTCTTCGTGGTGTTGTCCTCAAGGAATATTTGACCCTCAAAGCTTTTGTTGCTAAAGTCATTGGTCTGACGGCCTCTTTGGGCAGTGGAATACCGCTGGGGAAAGAGGTAAGATGTTCATTGGAGCATTAAAACCAAATATTAACTTATAATGGAAAATAAGCACAAATAAGTATGGCGCAAGTAATCAAAAACCGAGCAGTCTCACCCCACGACATAGCAATATGTGGTCACTACTCATGGCCACAAATCAGCATTTTTGGTTATTTCTCCAAGGACTCTGTTTGTGATTATACTATGTTCATTCATATGAAAATGCTCCGTTCTCCAGAAATAGAAGCTGCAGATTTACAGATGAGCTCAACAGACTATGAAATAAGAAATAGGATAAGGAAAATACAGTTGGGCAATTAACCACTGAGTAATATAAAGGAGCAAAGGGAATAAGACAAATTTAAACATTCTGCTTCATTACATAGATGTAGAATGTAAATAAGAACCAATAATCATCTAAAATGCTCATTCTATTGTGCTGAAAACTCAGGCTTAATAGATGCTTGGGATGACCTTCTGCATATCTCAGATGTTCTTCAATTTCTTTATTTTACTTTTCCCTGCCACTTCCACTTATCTACCTTCCTCATATTCCTCAATATACTCATAGTGTACCATACAACTTCATATCAAGACTTAGTGTTCTTCCATTCTTCTTATTCTTAAAAAAAAAACTTCCTTTCTGGCCAGTAGCAGAGCTAGAGAATGGAGGGCCCTGGTGCAAAAAAAGTTTGGGGCCCCTCATCTAGGGGTTATAAAAAATGTTTTGCACTAAGCCCCCCTGGCATGAACTCACTCAGTGCTCCTCCCCCAGAACCCTTCCCATAACTGCTCCTCTCACAAAAAGACCATGACAGTAAGCCTTCCGAAGACCCTTTTCCCTTGCTGCTCCGTCCCCAGACACCTTTCCATAGCTGCTCCCCTACTCTTACCTTCTGCCTTTGCGAAGCTCCTCTGCCTGCACCATAGCTCCAGGACGTGCTTGCTTCACTTTCCAGCAACACCCTCAATGGATATATTTATATATATATATATATATTTATATGCTATCTCTTCATAGCAGCCAGTCCCTCTCAACATCCACCCAATGCAGCACCCACACATCTTAGGATCCATACCCACACATCACTCAACCCCTCTCAGCACCCACCCCATATAGCACTCATCCCTATCTCCTTTGCCCCCCTTCACAGAACACATCCCCTGTACTTTGCTGTCACTTTGCTCTCTTTCTCACCTCTTTCCTAATACATATCAGCAGTGTACTGACCTGTTCTTTCCTCTAACCTATACACATATCCAGTTCATGGAGATTTTCCATATATTATTTTTATCTTCATTAGAGCTTTCTCAACTGGTCCAGTTAGACATATTCGGTTCTTTTTTTAGCTACAATGTAACAAGCTTAATGGCTCTAGTCAAAAATAGTATATCGAGATAAGAGTGCTCACAGAGATAAATAATTATATATAGAGAAAACCAAGAAAGAGAACTCTCTTTATGGTACATCTTTTTATTACTTGATCTCTTGGAAGAATAATACTAAAATATAACTTGTATTTATTACCCTTTTTTTAAATGTAATTATTAAGTTAAAATAATACAATTATTTGGCTTGGAGATCCAAATCAAGTACAGTAATTTTATTATTTTAGGTTAATAATTATTTTTTAAAGTTGATAAATAAAAGTTATATTTTACTATTATTCTTTCAAGAGATCTAGTTATAAAAAAGTGTACCATAAACAGTTCTTTTTATTAGTTTTCTCTTTGGTGATCTATAAAATATTTCTGGTATTTAGCAGTTTTTTCATAATAATTTAATATTTCAGTTTGCTGCCTGAATGAAAAACAATCTCACCATTGATTACATAGAAGTAGCTATAAAATATAAACAACAAGAGTCAGAGGTGCTCATTTGAGAACAAAAAACACCTAAGTAGGTTTGTTCTATAGGTCTGGTTACCCACTCAGAGGGCAGACACTTGTGCCCTTTACAGGACGAAATATCCTGTTGTATATCAGTATGGTCTCACTCAAAAGAGTGACCCAGCCCTGAAATACCAGGCAATTCTACCTGGAACAGGAGAATCAGCAAACCCCAGACGTACGTTTCGCCCTCTGTGGGCCTCATCAGTGAGGTGTAGCTGCACTCCCTTAGGCACAGTGAGCAAGGGGTCCACAACTGGAAACATCTTTTTGTTTAGCTATAAAATATACCAAATATTCTTTAATTAAATATATATACCGGATCATTACACCAGTAGTTCTATCTATCTGTGTTCAGTAAACAATAGTACATTTGTGATCACATTTGAATGTCTAAAAATAAGTTCCATCTTCAGTAGTTCAGTTACTTCATCATGGACCTCAATATCAGGTTGTTGGACGTTGCTAAAGATAAAGGTTAGTATTCCCCCCCAGTGTAGTCATGTGCACAGGTGAGTACCGGTACAGTACATAGTCATGTGTACAGTCCGAGCAATACACAGTATTTATCTATCCCTATGTCTCTTCCTCAGGGTCCATTTGTGCACATTGCCAGTATTTGTGCTGTCGTCCTTAGCAAGTTTATGTCTGTTTTCTGTGGTGTTTACCAGGTAAGACGCTACATTAATTGGGTTTATTTTTGGCTGCCTTTGGCTTTTTTTCCCCAGTTTTCTGTGAATGGACACATTTGGCTGCCTTTGATTGGCTGTTGTTCAGCTCTTTCTCTGAATGGACGGTCCAGTTTCTCATGGCCTTTGATTGGCTGTTGCTCAGCCCCTTCTCTGAATGGAGGGTCCAGTTTCTCATGGCCTCTGATTGGCTACTTCATCTCCAGTTCTGATTGGTTGGGTATTCCACACTGCCTGAAGCTGGTTATCCCCTGTTGCTGCCGGTGTTTGTACAATAATGTTTGATCCCATTGATTATCTGAGATTGGCTTCTCCCAGCTCTGTTATCTCTGTTATCTTTCTCACATCTCCAGTGGGAGCTTTTTCATCTTAATATTGTTTCAAGTAATAACACTGAGAAGCACTGAGTCACCGACGCCCGGTACAGCAAATCTCTTAGGTCTTTATTTGAAGGGTATTGAGCTCCTACAAAGCCTGCAAAGAATAATAGCAAAGACCCATCATAAATTACATGGAAAGATTATCTGTCTCTATTTATTTGTCCTTATTTCTGTTCATTTATTTCTCTATTTTATTTTCTCTCTGTCCTTTTCTTTGGTTCTTTAACCGTCTCTATAACTGTATTTTGTGTTCTCTCTTCTTTGCTTCTCTGTGTTTCTTTCTCATATTCCCTTATCTTGTGTGTTTTTGCATTTCATTCTCTCTCACCTTCACTCTCTTACCATTTATTTTGCTGTCTCTCTCTATCTCACTGCCTTTCTCTCTCTCTCTTTATATATATATATATATATATATATATATATATATATATATATATACATGTGTGTGTGTGTGTCTTCCACGCTGTCTCTCTCTCTCTTTCTGTCCCTCTCACTGTCTCTATGTCTTTCTCTTGCAGTTTTGCTGTCTCTCTCTTACTTTCTCTCTCTCTCTCTCTCTCTATATATATATATATATATATATATATATATATATATATATATATATATATATATATCCCACACTGTCTCCCACACTGTCAATCTCGCTGTCTCTCTCACTGTCTTTCTGTCTCTCTCTTGCAGTCCTTCTATCTTTCTCTGTCTCTGTCTTAATGACTCTTGCTGTCCCTCTTTCACTTTTTCTCTTTCTCTGTCTCTTCCTTCTTTTCTCTTTCTCAATCACTCTTGCTGTCTCTTTCTCTCGATTCTCTCTCTCACTGTCCCTCTTTCACTTTTTCTCTTTCTCTGTCTCTTCCTTCTTTTATCTTTTTCAATCACTCTTTCTGTCTCTTGCTGTCTCTTTCTCTAGCTGTCTCTCTCTCTCTCTCTCACTGTCCCTCTTTCACTTTTTCTCTTTCTCTGTCTCTTCCTTCTTTTCTATTTCTCAATCACTCTTTCTGTCTCTTGCTGTCTCTTTCTCTCGCTGTCTCTCTCTCTCTCACTGTCCCTCTTTCACTTTTTCTCTTTCTCTGTCTCTTCCTTCTTTTCTATTTCTCAATCACTCTTTCTGTCTCTTGCTGTCTCTTTCTCTAGCTGTCTCTCTCTCTCTCTCACTGTCCCTCTTTCACTTTTTCTCTTTCTCTTTCTCTATCTCTTCCTTCTTTTCTCTTTCTCAATCACTCTTTCTGTCTCTTGCTGTCTCTTTCTCTCGCTGTCTCTCTCTCTCTCACTCCTATTGTCTCTCTCACTCCGACTGTTGATTCCATGGTCACACATTGTCTCTAAGGACCCAAAGGTCACCCCAGATCAGGACACCTTGCAGTCAATATTAACAAAAGGTCAGAGTGGAGGTGCATGGAGGTGTATGTACCAGAGCATATGATAAAACTTAACTTTTATTGATACCGATAAAATATTAGGGAAATGGAAAAATAATAAAAATGTAATAAAATGCATGGAACAAAAAGATTTTCCTAATTTATATATATCAGAAATAAAGTGGCTATGAGCTAGTATGATAACACCCACTACCACTGCAAATAAATCCTTTTTGGGGGTGGAATGTAACAGTAACTACATCAGTGTCACTAAAATGCTACCAGCAATATCAAAGCATTTACATAAATGAAGTAAAAAGGAGTAACAATGTAAACATAGCTAGAGCATCAATCCAGAGTGAGTAAAAGGGAGAAAATGTGTAACCAGGCTACTATCCCTCGGGGTTAGCCGTGTGATTGGTGCCCATAAAGCTGAACCGTAGCTAAGCTCATCTCACTCTTAGCTAGTTACCAAATGCAATTCCAGTTTTTGCCCAAATACCAGTACTAATAGGGACATATTACCAAACAAGACCATCCCCTAACCACACTGTCATCCTAAATGGTACAAAATAAACTGGAGTCCAGACACAAACATGACCAGTGGTGTCTCACAGTGGTTACTTGCAACAATTCTCAGTAATCGTTAGCTGCAATTCAATTTGAAATGATCTGCATGTATTGCATGTGTCTCTCCCGACACCCTCTCTACCTGCACTTGCCCACGTTCTGTCTGTTAATGCCCTATATATACATATATATAACACCCTCACTCAGGACCCTCAACGGAGCCTGGATCTGTTGGCCGCTGCCTGCGCTGTGGGCGTTGGATGCTGCTTTGCTGCACCCATTGGAGGCAAGTTTTGCCCAGTCTGTTAACTCTACTGATGTCTTCAGTGCTCATTCCTGCCTTGTTTGATCTCAGACCTACTTCCTCACCCACCTCTCTTTTCCTTTATAACACCAAGGAAGGGGCTACATGTGCAAGACTAAAAGACTAGAGTAAAACTGGGTGATAATAATCCTGGTAAAGTTAGATAATAACAGAGTCTCCATGGTGAAGTCCAATTAATGGGATTACATCATAAAGTCTGGATGTGCTTTTACAGACCATGAATTACAGTACTTGCTTATTTCTGGTGGTTTTAATGATTTCTATTAACCTCTGGTGTAATGGAGTCAGGGTTACTATTGCACTTTATATACAGGATGATGACATATATTATTGACAATAGATAGTGTTTACATATGTATGGCGACTTCACAAATCATACTAGCCTATTATATGTTTTAGAATTCAACATTTCTGAATAATAAAAGCCCTTGCAAGTCCTGTGAATATTTTGGGCTACATTTGCTGTTCGTGGGGTCGAAGACGATTGAGTCCTTGGTAATTGTAGCAATTGAATAGCGATTTGCGATTTTAGCGAATGTAACTTTTGTGGGCTTGACAGATCAAAGGCTTAGATGGATTGTGAGTTACGTTTTTGACAACCGGAGGGATTTTCATCCTGTAACCCGTAGATTGTTTGGCGCTCGCTAAAAGATGCCAATTGAATAGCAAAATAGTTTACAGGCTACTTTACGGGCTCCAGTAATTTACAGTAGCTTAATTGAATAGGGGCCTATGTATTCAGCAGCTACACTACCTAACCAACACCTCCTGTTCCCTGATCCTGCCAATGGTAGCTGATAACAAGGGCCATAGACTCTTTGGCACCTAGGTGGGAAAGGAGACTGGCTAGCACCAAGTCCTTGGAGAAAGACCTGACCCATGTGGGGTAGTTCAAAAGGGACAAAAGGAAAGTGCCTGATTGGCAATTGGTGCCCTGGCTGTATCAAAATGTGACCGGCAAAATAAAGTTTGTGCTCTTGTTGGGACACATACGCATGGTGTGTTTCATTAAGATGGAATACTTTTTTTAAAAAATTGGAAATAAATTTTGATTGGGTCCACCGCAGCAAGGGTTAATGTAAGGACCCTGGGGGGGACCCAGCAGCATAGGTTGGGGTTAATGTTAGGTGCCGCAGGGGTACTTGTAGTACCCCCGCAGCAGGGGTTAATTATTTGTGTGCCTTAAAGCGGCGGGGGATTTAACTTTGTAAATGCTGCAGGGGTCCCAATTGGGACCCCCCCCCGCCGCAAGGTTTCATTTAGGGAGCCTGATGCGGTTCGATTGACGTCATGATGACAGTATCATTTACTATTGGCTCTGTCTAAGCAGTAACTACGGGCTTGTATGCTTAAGCCCTGAACTGCTTACATATGAAACCAGTGTTTGAGTTGGAGGCTTCGGCCTTAACTTGCGGCCTTGTTCAGTTAAATCGCTCTGTAATTGTAGCAAATCTCAAGCCTGCAAACATACGACCTGTATAACACAGTCTGCGGGCTCGCAATTGAATAGGGGCCCACATGAGGAACCACAGACCTGGGGTGAGCAAGAGTTACATTACCGGGTACAGGCTCTCCTCTATGCGGGGAAACTAGCGGAAGGTAGTGGGATTGGTTAGCGACTTGGTGCACCTCGAGAGCTGAGAAACAATAGTAATAAGGCCCAGTGAAGTCAGCCTGCTCCCTACCTGACCTTCCCTCCGATAGAGATATCTTTATTGAGTCGGAGGGAAGGTTTTGAGGCAGCTCTGGGGAGTACTTATTTTTCAGGACCAAAGAGGACTTCCATAAGGATTCTAGACATTCAGGCTCCTAATTTGTGTTTAACCACATGACAAAGGATCAAAAGGGTATCACTTGCAGGACACTTGACACCACTTAACCTTTGTCTGTTGAAACAAGTGTTTCAATTGCTGTTTTGAAAGACTTGTTAATTATACTTAATCTTAGTCTAGTCTATGTCTAGTCTATTCTCCTTCTTCCCACAAGTTTGAATAGCCCAGCACTGGAACTGGGAGTGAACTCGGTATCATGGTTGGCTACTGGAAGTGCCTACAGGTCACCCTTAAAGTGACACTAACCCCCAAATATTTTTTTTTAGTTCAATGTAGTTACACCCCAAAACACCTTTTGCACAGGGAATAAACAGTCAAAATGACAAAAATCCCCCAGAGCCCTCTAGGCTCAAATGACTTTACAAGTGACATAGTCCTTTTAAGCAACTCTAATGGTCATGATAACCCTTGAGTTCAGTAGCCACTTGGACTAGTGTCCATACATGATCAGTTGCCAACCCAAAAGAGTCCATGAGTCCAGAGGCCATGATACCCATGCTTTACTCTATTCCTCTTTAACATCAGATTTCTCTTTAAATAGTACACCAGGCTTCTCGGAGTCCCTTTTCCTACCTTTACGAGTGTTTGAAGTGCTGTGCTCTGATCTAAGTGCTGGAGCCATCAATGGGACAGCCACTTGTAATTTATGATATTCATTGATTTACTAGCACTCAGAAGGCATTTTTCGAAGGTTAGATTATGGTGTGTGAAGGGATTGCTGGTAACTGATTTACAAATAAGCTTTACTTATAATTACGCCTATTATAAACATGGAATGGATGCCTAAGACAAAATGCAGAAATACATTGGAACAAAATACAACTCTAGACACTTTTGGGCAAAAATATCAGACAGTACTGAGTTATATTAGTGTACATTTTTAATACGAAATACAGAGCAGTATTGGGACAAAACACTGGAAGATATAATAGTCTTGGACAATATGTTCTACAATATTGGGAGAAAACATCAAATGGCCCTGTTCTGTACTAGAACAAAATGTAAGATAGACAACAAAAAAGAACAGAATTGGGAATAAATATAGAAAAGTCCTGGGCCAAATATAGAGTATTCCTCCCGTATTCAAATGAAATGTCAGCATATGTAGCCCTCCTGCCTCCTACACAGGCCGTTCCTTATACTCTTTCTCACCATTAAGCAGCTCCTTCTCTCTGTATTCCTGTCCAGCAGTTTCCTTCTATATTCTCTCTTTCTCCTGCCTGTTACACCCCTGTATTTAGTCACTGGAGCAGACGTTGGTCCCATTCATTTGGAGCTGATCTCTTCACCAGTGATGGCCTGTAATTGAGCAGCATGTTAATAATAAGTTTTGAGCAACTAACAATGGGTTGAAGTTTCTCACTCACTGGGTAATTGTTCTCTTTCTTTTCCCCCGTTTTAATGTCTTGTGCTGTCTCTCTTTACTGTGTTCCTCAATGTCCTGCCCTGTTTCTGTTTTTGACATATGGCTGATTCACCTTTGTTTTGCTTCCCTCTGGCTACTGTCTTTTTCCTCTGAATGTTGCTCTTCTTTGGATTTTTCCATGCTCCTTACACATGGGACTATCATACCCACTATGTACGTGCCTGTCACATTAATTCTTTATATAACATATACTGTAACCCAATCCCATTATTTTGTACATCCTCTTGTCCTCATGGGTCTTCTTCTCTTTGTGAACGTCCCGGGTGCCCGGGCTGATTCTCTTGTCTGTTTCTTGCCTCTTGCCTTGATGTCTCCCATTCTCTGCTCTCCTTCCTGGCTGTCTTCATTGGCCCTCTTTTTCTCCTTGGTGGTCTTGTGATCTCCCACTGCCTCTCAGTAGCAGGCGTATTATTACACTGATGTCCTAACAGTGGGGTGTGCGGTGGGTGTCGGATGTTGCTTTGGAACCCCACTGGGAGGCAAGTGTGACCAAATGGCCCAATGTCAAGATGTTTGTGACACTGTGACAATGTATACAACACATAAGAGCCCATGTTACACACTAAGCAATACATGTCACTGTGTCATTCCTATATCCGTTCTAACAATAAATAACACAACATGGTGGATTAAAATGTGGATTTTCTTTCTAAAACATTTTCTATCAACGTCTTTTACATGTTAAATCTGTAGTATAACTTACACCATATTCATCACAGCAGAAAATCTTATTAACGTCCAATTAGATGTTTTGCTCATGTAATATGGAATATGTATCATTATTTGGCCCACTGTTTGGAGCGGTTCCATGAATGAGCACTGGACAATCTACCCAATTGAGTCTATTTCAATAAGAAACTCTAGGATTTCAGGTCATTGTTCAGTTGTGTCGGTCCTCACACATCCATATAAGGTGTCTTGTAGTTTGTGTAGATGTCCAGTTTGGCTCAGGAGGTCCCCATCACACATATATCATGTTATTATATATCAGTACTGACTTCTGCTTATTTAGATATCCCCTGTCTGCCGCTGTTTGTGTCCTGCATGGAGTTGTCATTGTATTATTGTGATGTGTTGTGTAGGTGTCCTGTTCAGCATTGAAGTCACATCTTCTTATTTTGCGGTGAGGAACTATTGGAGAGGCTTCTTTGCAGCAACATTTAGTGCCTTCATATTCAGAGTGCTGGCCGTGTGGAACAAGGATGCGGGTGAGCACATTAAACTATTATTGTTTTTCAATAAAATGAGGGGAGGAAAAGAAAATCATACTCCTAGTTCACATATGGTTGGTTATTGTGCAAAAATAGTTTTTTTTTTGCTATTATTATTATTATTATTAGTAGTAGTAGTAGTTAATACTAATTAGTGTCTGAGCTAGAAAATGGAAAGCTCTGGTGCAAAAAAAAAATTATGCCAGCCTCCCCCCACCCAAATTATTTTGTGCTAGCCCCCCAGTACTAAGTTAATCAGTGCCCCTCCTCAAGATCCCTTCCCATAACAGCATCCTATCTCAAGACCCATGGTTGGGCCTGGGTGGCTGGGCTTCAAGGGGGTTCTTACATCACAGAAAAAGAAAAATGTACACAGCTCTACCACCCCCAGAGGAGGGCCCTGGTGCATTGCACCACCTGCACCAATGGAAGCTCCGCTCCTGATACTAATACTTTAAAAATATAATGGATGGTATATTAACTTATAAATAACATTACACCCATACAATCCATTATATATATATATATATATATATATATATATATATATATATATATATATAAAACTTCATATTATTATTTGGAAGGTGAAAGTGAGGGTAGAGGTGTGTGTCTACATAGGCCAAGAAAGCCAATGCCTAGGGCAGCACATTTTCAGGGCAATGTTATAGAATACTGAGTGTTGATGTCTGTACATATATATATATATATATATATATATATATATACGACACAGAGGGCAGTATAAAACTAAATACATTCCTGGGTGATCTTTCTTATCATTATCACAATGTCAGGGAAGAGGCAGAGATGAAGCTCTGATCTGGACTTGCCACCATATTGATACCTAGAGTCTTGGCCATTGCCTTGCGCAGTATTCAGTGTCCTTGAATTGAAGTATTTTCCGTCTCTTCCAGTTACAATCACTGCACTTTTCCGTACAAATTTCCGCATGGAGTTTCCCTTTGACCTTCAGGAGCTGCCGGCATTTGCTGTGATTGGGTAAGAAACTGCTGGGACTAGGAATATGTTAACAGAAAATAAGCAGTAGTTTTATATCACTCTAGTCTACTCTGCTTGTATAGGACTAGATGACACAACTGTACAAACTATAATCTTCTGATGGGTTAGGCCGTATCTCGGGGGTTGGTGTGGTTCTGGGTTAACACCACTGTGGTGTGTTAGGGGTTAAATAGATAAAGGGAACAATAGCACAAAAGGGTGGCAAGACGAAAGAGGAAATGGAAAGAGGTAAAACAAGGTGGAGGCATGGGGGGATTATTAAAGCGAGATTTTAATTTAAGATCAGGTATAAATATGGGGATTTCACTTGCCATAAGCCTATATATATATATATATATATATATATATATATATATATATATATATATATAATTACTACCCTAGGCCACAGCCCCGTTCCCCTTTTGTATTAAATGTATATCACATGTTGGAGAAATTGAAAATATACTAAGGGCTTAAGGGAATCTTATAACCTAAAGGGTTTCTGAATTATTTGATATTGCCCTGCACCATCATGTAGACCAGACATTTTTTTTAAATTGAAGCACTGTTTTATAATTGTTTTGAAATGATGGCGCAGAGTCAAGAAAGCTCCAGAAACTAGTGACGGAGGATTAATTAAGTGTTATAAAAACTCTTATAAAATTCAATATACCTTACATGGTTGTGAAGTAGAACTGGACACCTTTCATAGCACCAACTGAGGAATTCCTTAATGATTAAGAGCTTTCAATACGCCCAAATGATTCATATCCAATTTACAAGGTTGTGTGCCATTCACGAAGCAAGGAAATGGAGAGCTCTGATGCAAAAAAAGTTATAATATATATATATATATACAGTACATATATTAGGAGGGTCCCAGTGCATTGCACCAGTGGTAGCTCCGGCTGTGTAGTATCCTATGAAGCGTATAACCTACTACAATCAGTTTTCATTTCTCCCTATAGCAGAATGGGTATTTTATAGTACATCAGATCTGTTAAAGTGCAGTTTGAAGTTGTCAGAAGCTGCGACACATCAGGACAGTTCGGCTGAGCAGATCTGACATGTGATGTGTTGGCTAAAGTCCTGCTCCATCACTGATCTCATGAACTTGTCATCTGCTTTCTAGTCTGTGCAAGTGTTGCATGGACACTGAAATATTATATACATTTTATAGCACGCCTTTAAAAGAGCACATTTAAAAACCCTTCTTTTTTTTGCTACAAGCAAAATGAGGGATCTAAAATCAAGATACGAGTACAAGTATTGCATTACCCAGTTGACTTGACAGATCCTAAGGTCTAGGGAGCATTGGCACCTAAAATTGTACTTTTCTACCACTTTAGATTTAAGAACATTCCAAAAACCTGATTCAAATGGAAAAATAATGTATTATTTATCACTATATTAAATAAAAATTTGTAGGTGCACCCTAAGAATGAATACAACTTAATAGTGTACGCTAAGTGATGATGCCCACACACGGTGCAGTCACCGATTAAAACAATAAGCTACATGATAGAGTCTTTCCCATGTAAATGCTATATTACTGCTAGATATTTTAGTGCTCATTGGTGGAGCTAGAGAATGGAGGGCCCTCCAAATGTTCTCAGTACTCCAAATCACTCAGTACTCCTGCCTGTGCGAGGCTCCTCTGCCTGCAGCATAGCTCCAGGGCGCGCTCCGCTTTCCTGCAACACTTTTTACAAATATATATGTACACACCTATATATATATATATATATATATATATATATATACACATATACACATTTATAAACATTACCCCACACAGTCACCCAGTTCTTGTCAGCAGCCATTCCCTCTCAGGACTCAGGATCCATCCATGCACAGCACTCAACCCATCTCAGCACCCACCTCTCATAGCACAAATTCCTATGTCTTTTGTTCCCTGCACTTTGCTGCCACTTTGCTGCCCTTAATCTCTTAATTTCTTCCCTGTTACAAATCCCCAACATGCTGAACTGCTCCACTCTGCCACCTGTTGGAGCTTTAAAAAGGAAATGCTCTTTTTCAACAGACACACACAAATTCCATGCTGGGAGTGTGTGTGTGGTCAAGGATGCACAGGGGGGTCCCAGGGAGTCCAACTTTGTCGGCTTGGTGGGTTTGGCCAGGGTTGGAAGCCTCAGGGGGGTCTAGAAATAGAAAAACAAATTACACAACGCTTGGTGCCGCCTAGAGGAGGGCCCTGGTGCACTGCACCACCTGACCTACTGATAGATCCACCCCTGCTAGTGCTCGATCATGATATGACAAGTATTGTATTAGTATTGTAGATATTTACTAATACATATCCACAAAAAAACAACAACAATTATCAGTCATAGGTCTTTGTCTTGCTATGGTCTTCATGCTTTGATGGCTTTGGGTTTATTCTCGGAATCAAATGGTGCTGGAGCTTTCCTCTAATAAACTAAGAGTCTCATTTACTCCAGGCTGCAGTCAGAGGTCCCCTACCCAGTGCTTTGCACCTGCTGCACTAACCCTAGCTCTAGCACTAGTTGCAATACCCTCACAAGGGAGAAAAGTATACTATTTTAAGGCCCAATGCAGCTCTAGGGTAAGTTGTTGAGGTTACATTTGTACATATTTTGTTATAGGAGGCTTCCAAAGGTAAATTTTATTTAAGCCTCTGATTTTTGATATATACAGAATGTTTTATAGAGCCTGTGACATTGTGACTAAGTTGCAGTTCAGCAGTCAGTGGGTATATTTAATATAAGCCTTTAATTAGCCCTGTTTAATTATTTCTACACAGAATTTGCTGTGGATTCCTGGGGGCTTTATTTGTGTACCTGAATCGACAGGTGGTCCTTGGAATACGCAGGAACCAAACTCTCAGCAGCTTCTTGAGTCGCTAGTAAGTATGGGTATAGACAGTAGGTATAGACAGAGTGGGCACAAGTACCCCGTAGATGTCTAAGCATGACCATTTTTGGTGAAGTTAAATGACCACTAAACGCACTGTAACTGCTCTTCATGGTGTGAAAGAACACAAGATTGTATGGTAAAATGATCTATATTTTTTTTTAATTACACTAATAACAGCTAAAAAAATCTTAAGTTTGAATTTTTTTGTTTACATACAAGTCTCTCCTGCCCACTGGCTGTTGCATGTGTAATTAACACAGGGCTGAGTCCATGCGCTCTCTGTGAGGCTCTATGGAGGAAGGCTGTGATTGATAGCATAGCTTCTATGTGCAGGTTACACTGCACTGACAAGTTAACCTATAGCTTTCCTGTTTTAGGTGAGTACCAGTATTCCATGCCTGCACACATAGATGTGGTAAGGGTTACAATTGTGTTTCTTGTGACCACTGCACAGAGCTGCTCTTCAAAGCTAAAACTCCAGAGAGATAAGAGTGCAGAAACCTGAATTTTCAGGCCAGTAAGAGAGAATGAACTCATTAGATGGTTTGGTCATTTCAAGCTGGAAATATAAACAGTCTGACAAAAACCTTACCATAGGCTTGAATAGGGGGCGGGGGGACACTCCTGCAATCTGATTGGTTGCAGTAATGCAGCAGCCTGTGGGCAGTATGTTACACATATAAACACATATTTTATTCTCAGTGAAAAATGCAGGTATTTAAAAAACTGAAAAGGTATTTCAGCATGCAACTAGGAGATCTTTATTGTGACGACATCCAAATTGTGCTGAATTTAGTGGCCCTTTGACATTAGCCCCTTTTTATCTGGGACTTTTGCTCACCCTGTACAAATGCATTGCCATTAGTACACTAGCATTCAATACATGTCTGTAAAGGATCTGTTTTCGTCTGTTCTCTGTGTACTCACAGCTGATATCTTTTGAATTATGAGTCTTGCTGAGCTAATATACAGTGATGAAAAGTACTTCAGGCTTATAGACTGCTGAGCTGAGAAGGGTCTCCTTGGGCTGCTCCAAATACATAAAGAAGAGAACTAAAGAGCAGCTTCTATGGCAGTGCTGGGCAGTCACTTTTATCTGAGGGGCCACAAACGTGCATTTTATATAAAAATCTCCAGAATCACAGACATCATTAGCAAAGGTTCCAGCTGCTGCGAGGTCTTATTGCGCCAACATGAAAGAGCAGATAGCCACTAGAAATGATCAAATAGATCAAAGATATATTAGTGTGATGCTCTGTAGGAAGTCAGTGCATTGAGCTGTATAGATAGTCAAACTGCTTTAAATTCAGGCAAATATCTGTGTGACAGTCTGCACAAAGTGTGATGATCTGCATGGAGTCAGTGAGATGATCTGCATAGGGGATAGTGTGATGAACTAAATAGAGACAGTGTGATCTACATAGAGGACAAGGTGACGATCTGCATGGATAAAGTGTGATAATCTGCATGCATACATTGATGATCTGCAATGAGGATAGTGTGATTAGTCAGTGGGATGGTCTACAGAGAGATAGTGTGATGATCTGCATAGAGCCTGTGATGGTTTGTGTAGAGAACAGTGTGATGATCTGCGTTGTTTCAGTAAGATAATCGATATATAAAATGTAATGATCTGCATAGAGTTACTGTGATGAACCACATGCAGATGATACAATGAGCTGCATGAAGATAGTGAGAGGATCTGCAGAGAGGACAATGTGAGGATATACATGAGACAATCTGTAAAATTACAGTGGATATAAAAAGTCTACACACCCTTGTTAAAATGTCAGGTTTCTGTGCTGTAAAAAAATGAGACCAAGATAAATAATTTCAGAACTTTTTCCACCTTTAATGTGACCTATAAACTGTACAACTCAACTGAAAAACAAACTGAAATCTTTTAGGTAGAGGGAAGAAAAAATATAAAAATAAAATAATATGGTTGCATAAGTATGCACACCCTTAAACTAATACTTTGTTGAAACACCTTTTGATTTTATTACAGCACTCAGTCTTTTTGGGTATGAGTCTATCAGCATGGCACATTTTGACTTGGCAAGATTTGCCCACTCTTCTTTGCAAAAACACTCCAAATCTGTCAGATTGCGAGGGCATCTCCTGTGCACAGCCCTCTTCAGATCACCCCACAGATTTTCAATCGGATTCAGGTCTGGGCTCTGGCTGGGCCATTCCAAAACTTTAATCTTCTTCTGGTGAAGCCATTCCTTTGTTGATTTGGATGTATGCTTTGGGTCGTTGTCATGCTGAAAGATGAAGTTCCTCTTCATGTTCAGCTTTCTAGCAGAAGCCTGAAGGTTTTGTGCCAATATTGACTGGTATTTGGAACTGTTCATAATTCCCTCTATCTTAACTAAGGCCCCAGTTCCAGCTGAAGAAAAACCGCCCCAAAGCATGATGCTGCCACCACCATGCTTCACTGTGGGTATGGTGTTCTTTTGGTGATGTGCAGTGTTGTTTTTGCGCCAAACATATCTTTTGGAATTATGGCCAAAAAGTTCAACCTTGGTTTCATCAGACCATAACACCTTTTCACACATCCTTTTGGGAGACTTCAGATGGGTTTTTGCAAAATGTAGCCTGGCTTGGATGTTTTTCTTTGTAAGAAAAGGCTTTCGTCTTGCCACTCTACCCCATAGCCCAGATATATGAAGAATACAGGAGATTGTTGTCACATGTACTACACAGCCAGTACTTGCCAGATATCCCTGCAGCTCCTTTAATGTTGCTGTAGGCCTCTTGGTAGACTCCTATTTAACACGATTTGGAATGTGATTGCTTAATTCTGAACACAGCTACATCCCCAGTTATAAGAGGGTGTGCAGACTTATGCAACCACATTATTTTAATTTTTTATTTTTCTTCCCTCCACCTACAAGATTTCATTTTTTTTTTCAATTTAGTTGTACAGTTTATAGGTCACATTAAAGTTGGGAAAAGTTTTTAAATTATTTATCTTTGTCTTATTTTTTTTACAGCACAGAAACCTGACATTTTATCAGGGGTGTGTAGACTTTTTATATCCACTGTACATGGATTGAGATGATCTGCATGGAGTCAGTGAGATAATCTTCATGGAGTCAGTGATGTGATTTGTATGGAGTCAGTGAGATGATCTGCATGGTGTAAGTAAGATGATCTGCATAGAGTCAGTGAGATGATGAGATGATCTGCATGTCAGGGCAGTGAGATGATCTGCATGTAGTCAGTGAGATGTTCTGCATGTAGTCATTGAGATGATGAGATGATCTGCATGTCAGGGCAGTGAGATGTTCTGCATGTAGTCAGTGAGATGATGAGATGATCTGCATGTCAGGGCAGTAGGTTTCAGGTATTTGATGAAGTCACAACAATAAGACCTGATTATTAAAGATGGATCCGTTTGATTCTAATTCATGTTCCCTTCCCTCTCTTTGTCTCTCTCTCTGTCTCTCTCTTCCTTACGATCTCGTTGCCTCTCACTCCTTCTCTAAAGCCGTCTCATCTATCCAGCTATCGTCACCTTTTGCATCGCAACCCTCACCTTCCCCCCAGGATTTGGCCAGTTCATGGCAGGAGAGGTAAGATGGCACTTAAGTGTCTTAGAATTTTTGCATTTAAAATCACTGGACTTTACTGTAAATGATAAAGTTAATCTCTTAGAGAAACAGTCACATTAGAGCTGCAAAGTGCTTCACTGAGGCCCGTAGAGAGAAAGCCATCACAGCCTCAGCAAAGCATCTCACAGCCCCTGTAACGCTTAGTGCATCTAGGGCAGTGGTGGTCAGCTTGGTCCTATGAGGGCCGACACAGCCTAGGATTTCAGGCTGTCTGCTTCAGCACATCTGAGTTACTCGGATTCATTCTGGGACCAAGCAGAGAGTACCTGAAATTCTGGACTGTTGACTGCCCTCATAGGACTGAGATGCCCACCACTGATCTAGGGGGTATCATGTAGGAAACCTATGAAACCTATAAATTACCATTTTCATTCTACTTGTTTTTCATTTGACCACTTACAATTTGACTTTGTGGATGACTTGAATGGTTCTGAGGGTCATTATGGACCACCTACTGATACCTCTGCATGCTTCTTAATAATTACAATATATATATATACCGTATAATCTTGGCACATATTTTATAAGTTTTTATTCATTTTTAGTGACATATTTTTGTAAGCCCATTAGCAACATGGACCACCCAAATGGGGCTCACTGACCACTGGTGCACTGACCACAGTCTGCAAACCTCTGGCTTAAGCACATTGCTCAGTGTTTACTTCATTCGTTTCTGGTCATATTATTATTATTTCTTTCAGCAGTCACAGTTTGCCCTTGCAGTTATTTTAATCTGATCCTCATTCAGCTAACATGAAAGCAATGTCATAAAGAAGAAAGCAAGACATGTAGGTTTCATAGCACTGAACACTTTATACAACATGCTAAGAGCCTGATTCAGTTGCAAGCCCGCATCTCGCGGTATACAGGCTGTATGTCTGCGGGTGTGCTGCGGGCTCCCGTTCGTATCCGATTCCGGAGCTGTAATTGAACAAGCCCGCAAGTTACGGTCCGGACGCTGAAGCCGTAAACCATGCACTGGTTCGTAGCAGTTCGGGGCGGGAACATGATCAATTAAGCAAACCTGCCATATCGAAACAGCTGTATCATTACGGCAATAAAACATGGAGGTTACATGTCAATCAATTAGGTTCGGGGGTCCAATATGCGATGGGACTCGCAAATCCTCAAAACACAAAATGATAAAAATGAATGCCAATACTGTTCTAGTCCATGTGGGTGGCCTGATATGTATTAACTCATGGATTCCCAAGAACGCTATAAGCCCGAAATTACACATAAAAAAAATATGATTTATTATTGTAGATCTGCGGGCTTGAGACTGTTGTGCAATTAATTCTAATGTCTTACATCGCTTTCCCGGTCATTTACAGAGCATTATTATTATTATTTTTTATTTACAGTGCTACGATCAGGGGTTAAACCCCCTTGCGGGTCCTCTCTAGCTTTTGTAGGACTTTCTCCTACATTTGCCGTTTACCGGTGTGAAAACATTTGCAGGCTTGGGGAATTGGAGCAATTGAATAGCGATTTGCGATTTTAGCCATCGTAACTCTTGCAAACGGGAAAGATCAAACGCTTCGGGAGGCTGTAATTTCCGGGTTTAACCATCGCATAGTTTTCATCCGTAACCGGTTTGGAGCCCGCAAAAAGATGCCGATTGAATAGCAAATCAACTTATGGCCTCACTTACGGGCTCCAGTAACTTATGACTGCTCAATTGAGGCTCGAAGTGTTTTAATAAAATGCTTCGCTGTAGCCCACATTGATCTATGTACAGGTACCAGTGATCCAGTTCTGATTCATTAATATATAGGATATACTGCACTTGGCATCCACTGATCACAGCTGGGAGCCCATGTTGTTACTACTAGACTGCTGGGATTTTATGGATTACTGGATCATTTATCCAAGACAAAGATGGCAGAACCAAGCACTGAACCAACCGTCCGGGTCAGGCCAGAATTTCATCATTAAAATGTGGAACCTCTCTAGAGTAAATCTGTATGGAACAAATAAAGCATGCCCATATTATACTGCATATAAATCCACTATACAAACTAAATATTCCCAATATAAATGCCATGGTCAATATATAATTCCAATATCCAGTTAACAAACACTATGCCCAGTGTATAAATATCCCAATTATATGGCAGTATCAATGGCGGGCCTACTGCTGGTGCTCTGCTATTAGCAATAAAGGAGTAATCTTAATTTATTAGGTACGGATGGCAGATAATTACTTTATAGAAAGGTGATCTGGTTACCATAGGGGTGATCTGATCATCTCAAGGGGGTCCAAGTTATTTTGCACCCGGACTCTCCCTTCACTATCTCTGCCCCTGTCACGTATATAAGCAGTGGAAGTAAACATGGTATATATGCCAAATATATATAGTTGTTACTTTCCTCTTATTCTAGTGCATCATCATCATTATCACACTGTGTTGTTTCTGTTGGGTTTTTATATCTAAACTATAACCCGAGCTCCCATGTTATGTTGCCGAATTTCCCGGCAGTTTTATTATATTGATTACATGAAATTGCAATCTTGGCGGAGACGCAGCCTCATTGATCACTGGGGATGTATCTCCAGCCCACACTCTCAGGGCTGTGATCCTGGATGTCAATGTGACAATTTGATTGAAAGTGGAAAAAGAGAGATGATAAAATCACCAGAGAAGATAACGGTAGCTTTAACTCCTTCAGTGCCCATTAAGAATGTGATAAAGGACCACGTGTCCACAACGTATACAACATTGGGAGCTGAGTAAGCATCAAAGCATTTGCAGAGATAATATTTGTTTTATCAGACTCTGCTACTGCATCGAAGCTGCCATGACAGGCACACAATTGGACAGTTAGAGATCAGGGCAAACAAAGCTTGCAAGTATACTTGCCGCTGCCTTACACTGAGCATGTGGGGAGAGTGGAGAGGTGTCAAAGCTGAAGCTTATCTGAATCCACAAATTCATACCCCACCCAGATAATAAGAATTAGCACAATGCACCGTCTTTGTCTTCAAGGCAGGTTATAAATATAGATTTTACCTAGAATGGCTTTATACCCACAGCTTACACAGATGAGTATGTTAATTTGGTATACGTTCCACAAACATTTTACAGTGGTCCTCTAAAGCCAAGATGGTGCACTCTTCCAGCTGTCTCTCCTGTTACTCGTCTCTTTGCATCTTTACTTGATGTTCTTTTTTTTTGTATTTTGCCTGGCTTTAGCTGTCTCTCCTGGCTGTTCACCTGTCTCTTGCTCTGTGTCTGTCTCTGACAGGCTGTCTGTCTTTCTTTCTGTCTCTTACTGACCCTTCCTGTCCTGGCTATCTCTCACTGCCTGGACGGTCTCACAGCTCATGCCACGGGAGAGCATCAGTGTTCTGTTTGATAACCACACATGGACGAAATATGATGAGAAGATGGCAGTACTTGGGCGCTCCGCGGCCTTCATCCATCCGACCGTCAGTGTTTTCGTCACTCTGCCCCTCTTCTTCATCATGAAGGTAACTTGACATAATGACACTGTCTCATACTGCTCTGGCCAACCACTGGGGCCTCCATGTCCCATATAAGTGCGGGACACCTACCTTTCACAGGACAGAGATAAGATATGTCACCAGACTATGGTCCTATTATATTTTATATAGTTTGTTATCACCTTTTAACATACGTCACAACAGGGTGAAAATGTGTAATAGTTTAGTTCAGCCTGGAACCTAATTCTTGTTCTGGTCAACTTGTTTCCATATGGATCTTTGAATGACTAAAACTGAAAGTGGGTCTAGTGCGTATACTGGTTACCACCCCCAAGATAAACATGTCCTTAATGTGTATGTTCTTAGAAGGAGACTCAACGTAGGATGAGGACGGGATTTTTATAAAACTCAACTTACACATATACAACACATAGCTCTTGCCCTGAGACATCTTCTAGGACATGAACAATTATGGGAAAGAACATCAAATTTATGACTATTTTGAGTAAAAGGAATAATTTGGTATGTATGATGCAGAAACTTGATATACTAAAATTGGATGTACTAAATTGGATAAACTCTCCATTCCTATAATAAGTTATGTGACCTTTGTTCTAAGACTTGACATCTTCAGGTGATGTCCAACACTCCACCTGTAAATTTAAAATTACATTTGCAAACCAACAATTTAGCATGCACACAGATAATATCAAGTCAACCAACTCACATTATATGTTTATTTATTTATTTATTTTTGACCTCTCTGAAAATCAATGTTTTTTTATACATTAAATATTTGCTTTGTTTGATCTACGGCTGTCTGTGTGGGTTCTTTTTGTACTTTAGTCTCTGTTACTTGGCATTCTATGAGGTCAATGGGTCTTAGAAAATGTAACACACATCTCTGATACCATCCTCAACCATCTCCAAACCATGCAACCTCATGAGATATCATCAAGCCGAAAAAGCTGGAAACCACTAAAAAACAAACATGTAACCAAAAACATCTACTAGTAATTTGTCAGAATAATACATATATTATGCAAAGGGGCAGCTTCTAAAATATATTTTTATATGTCCCATAAATTCCATTAACCTGTTAAAATATATTTTTGAATTGTAGCATTTAGGTTAGAAACAGAACCATATTGCCTTGTCGATTTTGACTAGTTTCCCAGCATTTATCGATGGAAAGAATTCCTATAACATGATGCTACCACTGCCATGTTTCTCCATGTGGATGGTGGTATCAGGGTGAAGAGCACTTCTGTGCCACATGTAGCATTTTGTGCAATGGAAAACAGGTTTAAATCTCATTAGAGACCTTCAAGTATCATAGAACCTTCTCCACATCTTTATTGTGTCTCCCAAGGGCCTTTTGGCTAAATCCAAAAGGAATTTGATATATTTTTTGGGGAACATCCCCTTTAAGGGTAGTGTTCTATCAACAGGAGAGTTACTTTCATAGACTGTCTGGAACAAAAGCTTGTTTTTAATAAATGTGTATTTTAAATATGCATCTATTTCGCCTACTTGTAACGTAAAAATGATGCTATTAAATGGATAAGATTGCAGATGACAATATGTTATAAGCGAGTGTTAGAATCCAAAATACCTCTTCTATTATTATGTCTCTTTATGTCTAGTTCCTGATGTCTGTGGTCGCCACCACGATGCCGATACCATGCGGAGCCTTCATGCCGGTGTTTGTACTCGGTGAGAAAAACAGTGGGAAAGCGACACTTAGAGGGCGGTTTAAAACAAATACTTGTGAATTTATAAATCCTTACGCCTTATTTTATATACTTTAAGTAAAAAACTGGCACCAAAAAAATGTATTGATGTATCCCTAACAAAAAGTAATCAGTTGTGGGGTTAACATAAAAAAATATTATTAGAGATAATAAATAGAAAAAAGGTGATATAAATGATATAATACTTGTTCTCATTGATTAAAAGAGATTAAACAAGTTAGTTAAAGCAAACTAAAAAATGCTCAGTGTTTTATAAAATGTAGTCCCAGAAAAGTACTTGTAAATAATTGTAATAAACTTGTAACACAATCTTTAAGTGTGCAATGCTTAATTATTTTTTATTTTTTTCTCTATGTATTGATAACAAATAAAAATGGATGTTTTTGAATTATCAGTGTACTTAAGCACAACAAAAAATATCTTCTAAAATGTAAATTATTATGAGTGTTATTATTTTTAAAGTGCAGTGCTATGTACAAGGAAGAAATACGTTATATACAGAGGGTATGCGGCCATTATCACATGACATAAAAGAGGAAAGGTCCCTGTACTCGAGAGCTTACATTCTAAAGGATAGGCAAATGATACAAGAGGAGCCGGAGAGATGAGTGATCAGTAGCAGTTTGGAGAAGGGGGCTGTGTGTCATGATATCTGTAAGGTGTATGGGTGTAGGTGTGCGGGCTATAGGTGATAGGCTTCTTTGGAAAAGTGTTTTTGTAAAGACTTCTTAAAGTACTTAAAGCTATGGGTGCATCTTATAGAGCAAGGTGGCAAGTTCCAAATGGCAGGGATGGCACAAGAGAAGTCTTCAAGGTTTCAGTGGGAAGAAGTCTTAATCAGTCTGAACGTGGTGGTTCATGGGATACTTGTAGAAGAAAGCAGAGATACAGGGGGGCATCTGGATGTATTCCATAGGGTTGGAGAATCCAATGGAGATATTATCAGAGGTTTGCAGTAGAGGAGGAGTACCAAATAACGTGGATGAATATTGCAGATGGATTTATGATGGGTTGAAGTAGACATAGAGGTTGATGGGAAAGCCAACAAGGGTTGATTTATATTAGGCAATATTAATATCTTGTTTAAGAAAGTGGCAAACTCTGACAATTTTCTTTTAGTGACATCATCAGGATTTAACTAAAGACTTAAAGTGTGGCTTGAAGGAAAGAGCAGAGTCTGAGGTCTGGGAATTCTCCTTTGTAACAGAAAGTTGGGTGTGGGAGTTGTGGCAAAAGGAGGGTACGGTAGGAGTTCTCTTTTTGAGATTTTCTGTAATGTGAGGACATCAACAAGAAGATTACTAGTAGGCCGATGGTAACTCAGGCTGTTAGAGAATGTGATATGTCTGATGAGGAGAGGTAAATGTGGATTACAGATGTCAAAAGCCAGAAGAGAGAGATCAATCTGAAGCTGACTTGCAAAGTCCAAGTTATTCCTCCAAGTTCTTGGAAATCATGCAGGATATAACTTATGATTGAACTGAGATGTCGAGAACAAGAAAGAGAAGGGCTGATATGACAGAAGACTTCAAATATATTATAAAATGAATGTTAAGAAGGAAAGTATTTTCAAGGAAATGAGGAACAAAACATCATGATCTAAAGTTGTATGATGGAAGAATAAAGGATGGAGGCATTAGTTCATTGAAAGTTGATATATAAGTGAATAACCCTTCCAGCAGTAGTTGTAGGGACACATACAGTAAATCAATTCCTTGGTATAGGCATAAACTATCCTGCATATTTATTAAACCAGGCCTTTTAGCTACATATATTGGGTTGCCTAGATGGGGCTATTGGTTCATATTTGCTGTCAAATCTATGTTTCTGGAGCAATGTGATCTGGCTCTAAGACTGGATTCTCCCCCAATGCTTGATCTTAGGTGCTGCCTTCGGCCGGACGGTTGGGGAATTGATGGCCTATCTCTTTCCCAATGGGATTCTGTTTGATGGCATTGTCTATAAGATCCTACCGGGAGGATACGCTGTGATTGGTGATTACCTCTTACTCTATCCTACATGTATGGTTATAATTATCACAATATAGTTTCCATTGCATGGAGAGATCATTTTATTTTACTTACCTATATTATTTTCATAAATCCTATCTGTTTCCGTACAACATAGCTTTTATTTGTTGTTCCCAGTTTCTGACTGTTGCTGTCTCTTTGTCATATTTCTGTACTCTCAGGAGCAGCAGCTCTTACAGGAGCAGTCACACACACGGTCTCCACAGCTGTCATCTGCTTTGAGTTGACCGGTCAGATATCTCACATTCTGCCTATGCTGATTTCGGTTATCTTGGCCAATGTGGTGGCTCAAAACCTCCAACCCAGTCTATATGACTCCATCATCCAGACCAAGAAGCTGCCATACCTTCCGGACCTGTCCTCATGTCATGTCAGGTGAGAAAGGCCTGGCTGGTGCTGCTACTTCTGTAGTTCCTTGGGGTGACCAAATTATTAACAACATATTCTAGCAGCAACTTCCATGCAAGATCCAGACACCCTACAGATGTTCTGCTGCCAGCTCGGGTGACAGATACTGACATTGTGGTGACAGATAGAAGCACCAGGGAGTCCCCTTCCTGCTATTACAGGTGTCAGATAAGACACTGCACATCTGTGCTCATTTCAATTTCCTTTGCACCTCTGTGCACTGACGACCAAGGAAAGAGAGATCTGTGCCTGTGTATGACAGCTATAGCTTGCAGGGATCTCAACCTAACAGATAAGGAAAGAGAGCCGACATGTGGAGCAAGGCAAGCTGAATAAGAGAGGTAGCAGTAATAGTATATCAAATGTACAAAGGACGGCTCCATCAGTGGGAGATAAGCAGCAAGGATGTGTCTCCAAATAGCAGAGGTATTAAAAGGCCAATGTGGTCATTTTATGTTCTAAATGGTCTTATAAATAACTGTCCTTGATAATGGGCATATATGTATGTATATATATATATATATATATATATATATATATATATATATATATATAATATATATAATGCACCCTTTACATCTTTAGCTTATATATTAAATTATTCTTTATGTAGTGCCAGTCAACTGGTTCCAGTTAATTCTCAGCCAATTCTGCTACTATTTTCTGAAAGTGTGTCGTAGTGAACTAATATGCTATTCATCAGCTGTGTTGAGAGCACTGTCAGTTGTAGCTGCCAAATTCCCACAATAGAAACTCCCTGTGTATTCAAAATTTCCTCTCACCTAAGCAGAGACAAAATGGTAGATTGCACTGAAGCGTATAAATGGTATTCATTAATCACTGTTCTTTACATGCTAAACACATTTCCCTTTTTCTATCTGTAGTCATTCACAATAATATATTTTATTATATGGTGACAGCTGCATTATTAAAATGGCAACATTTTTAAAGCAAGCTCTTTTGACAAAAGTCAATGTACATAAAGGCCACATGGTTTAAATGTTAGAATATATACAGGTTTACCTTGATATGTATTGTATGCCAATGCCATTAGTGAGTGCCTTCGTTGCCTTCGTCTATCAGCCTGTTCTAGAGGATTACTTTTCTTTACCTGATTAATCATACATGATGATCTCCGTCCCTGGCATATGATGATTATGGCTCTGTTGATGGCACTTTCTTGATGACATACATGCTTTTTTTCTGGGGACGGTCCCTCTTTCTCCAGTTTTCTTCAGTTGTTAACATATTGACCATGTTTTGGTCTAGTTTTGTCACTTTGGTTAATCAACCACCCTCATTAGTGGATGGAAGTATAGAAAGAAAATAGTGCACATGTTTCCAAAGATTGTCTTTCCCTCTTTGGCCACTTGAAGTTGTGCTATGTACTCTGTGAGCATGGAATGAGTGTACCCAGATATCGCAATATCATTAAAATTAATATAACCTACTTGACCAAGAGTACTAAATTAATCATTAAAATAAAAATAACTAATTTGACCAGAGTGCTTAATTAAATATCAGATGTGGAGATACATACTCTAATGGAACTAAACAATTAATATAATATAAGTATAACCTGGACTATTATTTTAACATATTTTAATTCATAAGAGTTCAATATGTTTATGCAACAACATACAAGGAGCACAATATTGTATGTTAACATGATCAATATATTTTTAGTTACAATAATAACAGTTAAAACACCTTACATTTTACATCTTTATTTACATACAGTCTATTCTGCCCACTGGCTGTTGCATGAGTAATTAAGTGCTGAGTCCATGTGCATTAAGTGAGGCTGTATGGGGGTGATTGATAGCACAGCATTCCCATGGACTCAGGTTTTACTGCACTGACCAGTTAACCCATAGCTTTCCTGTTTTAGTTGAGTACCAGTAACCCAGCCCCTTTCCCTCCTCTCCTCCTGGGCTGCTCTACATAGGTCAAATTCCAGAGGGGCAAGTGTGTAGAAACCTGAAATTTCTGCTGCTAAGACAAAATAAACTCTTTAGAAGATCTAACAAAACTCTAACCATTGACTTGAATGAGGACACACCTCTGACTGGTTGCAATAAAGAAACAGACATGGAGCAGGTTGTGGCCATTCTGTTACACATGTAAACACAGATTTTGTTTTACTTGATTTCTCAGTGAAAAATGCATGTATTTCAAACATTTGAAAAAAAAATTGACATTCTTTTTTTACAGTAATTTGGCCCAAATTAAGCCGAATTAAATGACTCTTTAATATTGTATTTTTCTTAACCCCTTTATTGCGCTAAGGAATATGTTGGCGCGTTACAAAAAAAGTATAATAATACAATTAGTCTTTGGATATGATCAGTTCGTGGTGGTAAAACCATATTTCTTTTTTCCTGACAGCAAATATAATATCTTTGTGGAAGATATCATGGTGCGAGATATCCGATTTATCTATTCTCACTGCACTTACAAGGACCTTCTCAATGTCCTGAAGAGCTGCACACACAAAAGCCTCCCCCTCGTGGAGTCAGCAGGTAGGTGTCTCCATGTGACAGAGACGTGAGCACCCACTAGCAACTCTTTTACCTTTCACCTGCCATGGTCTACCACCATGTCTTTGGTTAGCTATATACGGTCTGTGTATACAATGAGCTGTATCCCCCCGCCCCAGAATTATTCTGGCTCCTACACCCCTGTCTGGGACCCTATTTCTCTGGAACAGACTACAATTTTACAAATTGTGTTTTTAATAAAATTATAATGTAGACAACAGTAGAGTTTGGGGGTATCACACAGGAACTTTAACACCTTCACTGAATCTGCAACCCTAACTAAGTATGTATGCAAAGCTGTGAAAAATGCCAAATGCTTGATATATATTTCCTCCAGAGTGCATGGTCCTACTGGGGTCTGTAGAGAGGTCAGAAATTGCTGACCTGCTCGAGAGAATCCTCAGCCGAGAGAGGAGGCAACGCCTGTCATCTGCCCCATATAAAGGTCAGAGGTCATCAATGTCACCAGGAAAGAGAGACTCTTTCAAATATGTGGATGAAGAAGAGACAGCTGGTGAGGAGGAAGAGAAGAAAGAGGTGAGGAAAGGAGGAGAGAAATGGAGGGTGACATTGTGAGGAGTTGTTAGGACTTAGGAGAGCCATCAGGGCCATCATCAGCAGGTCCTAGAGATACAGGTGGATAGCGCTCCATAAAATGCGGGTAACCTATCTCCATATGCAGTTGAACCTATGAACCTGATAGTCAGTGTGTGTCAGGGGACACTGGCTGTTGAATCGGCCCCCCGTGCACTCACAACACACCACCAGTAAACCATTTAACAAAATATGATGTTTTAATCTTCACCTATATTGAGAGAATATACCTAGTCAATTATACATACAAAACAACCACAAAGACCAGGAAATTAAAACCACTTCAAAAACAGCGATTGGGGTATCATCTCTGATCTTATCATATACAATCGCTTCCTCCACTACGTATAAATAGATCGGTCCAGTTTGAACTATAGTCCATAAAAATGCTCAAAGTAATACTTAATCAAGTGGCCATTTGCTAATTCCAATGAAGTGCAGTTATAATTTAGAGTGGTCATTCTTCCTCTTTCCACAATGTAGTTATGGGAGGTAGTGACAGGTATACATCATTGGTATCCAGATTTTAGGGCAACTAGCAGTCCATGGTACAACTACTTCTCCAGCTACATAATACCTTCAAAGAGTAACCTCGTCCAATCTGCCGCATTAGCTATTGAGAAGCCCCCTTAAATATATTCTCCCGTCGGCAGTGGACATTTGTACATTCCTAATTTAAAATTATTAAATCAACAGAGCTGTGGATGACAAATTAAACCAATGGGTGCCACAAGACGCCAACGCACATTTTACCCCTTCTTCTTCCGGGATCAGGGCATCAGCCAGGCTTTTTGTTGGGGTTTTAAGTTTCTGGTCTGTTGTGTATGATTGATCAGGTCTTTTCTCTTAAAATAGCTGAAGAATAAAATATTATACTTTATGAAATGGTTTACTAGTGGTGTGTTCCTAGTCTATGGGTGACCAATATGTAACCCAGTCAATTTAGCAGAATCCTCCTATTATTGAGTGTTTTTATATAATTTATGGTGTGTGTGACAGAGCAGAGAACACATACTCAAATAGTATTACAAAAAACCTTGGTGCATTGACCTTATTTGCATAAAGTAGTTAGAGGTGTGCACGGACTCAAGTTTTCGGATATTAGAGGACAGGAGATTAAGGTCCATCTTACACAAATACCTAGACCCGCATTAAATAATCTCATTTTCACTTATATACAACTTTCACGCACACATCTTTGTTGTTATCTGAGTAGAAGTCTGGTTATAATTATTGTTTATCATGATCTAGCTTTAAGAAAAGAGTTGCACATTTGTCATAGACAGCTATAAAAAAAAATTGAGTAAAAACCACATTCATTTTGTTTGGAGGGATCTGTATCTCTGGAAGTTACATGAAAAGACTTGTAATATATTTTTCTGCAGGACCTTTTCTCAAAGTGCGATTCATTTTAGAAATACTTTTTTTTAAATGAGTTATTATAAAGTACAATAATAAATAATAAAAGAGATGAAATAGTGGGTCCTTAATTCAGTATAATTTCAAATGTCAGCAAATATCCTAGTTGTGACATACTTTTACCTATAAAAAGAATATGTGCAATCAACAATTATTAAACAATGGAATTACTGCTAGATAATGAACACTGGCTGTGTCAAGGCCATCTCCACATGTCCCAGCATGGTGGGTCCTGGCTCATGTGAGATTTGAATCTAGGACTATGCGCTCACTGCCAGTATCGTTTCCATGGTCAGCCACCAGAAAATGTGTAGACTAAGCGATCAGCTTACACTCTAATTCACTGTGTCCTGGACTTGGTGCTGTGCATTAGTAGTGAATGACCTCCATGTGTGGCTATACCTGGAGCCTATAAATAGGGAGTCAGACGGAGTCTTTGTGCTTGGTCATTGGGATCCTACTCTCAGATGTAGTGCTCAGAGCTTCTGCTATTTTGACCATGGCCTGTTATTTTGTTGTGCCCTTTATCTGCCACCATTTTGTTGTGCCCTGGATTGTCTGATACCTCCGTCATAATCCAGACCTCCTGTCTACTTATCTGGAGCCCTGGCTCTTGTGGACCTCTTGCAGCTTGTTGGCCTAGACCTCCTGGCCTGTGGTCCTGTCCCTCTTGTTCCTGCAGCCTGTCCACTTGGACCTCCTGCCCCCTCGGTTCCTGCTACCTATGGTCTGCTGCCCTGAACCTCATGTTATGTTTCAGTCTGGCAGCTTGCTCTGTACTTTCTGGTTTTCTGGGACTTTCCTAATACTGGGTTCCTACTTGCCCTACCTCTGATTGCCAGATCTTGGCAGAATGTTGCCATATTTAGGCAGACATTAATTTTCAAGGACTTTGTTTACCTTTTCTTAGTTAATTAAGATTCACAGTGAGGGTGGTGGGATTAAAGCAAGAGCATGGCCAATTGGTTGATGATTAAACAAATTGGGTATGCTCTTGTTGCAACCTACAGCCCCCATGTTAGTTATTGACCAGGAAAAGATCCACACAATAGTGAAAAGTAATTACTGCCTAAAATTTGCAAAATTTTATGATAGTGATAAGTATTAATTTGGATATTTGTTCTATAACAACCAATTATAAATTCCATTGTTTATAGGTATTTTTTTATTGCATTATTTCCCCTTACCAGCACACCCAGAACTTAAAAGAATTGTCCCTTTGGTTATTCTTTTTTTATATAGACATTTTTTGTGAACTTGGAATTCATTTTTGATAAATAAACATCTCACCACACTGGTTAAAGGAACATTCCCATTGTCTTTAATACAATGTGATGGAAAAACCTAGTGCACTTTTGATGCTCACTTTTATTTTGTTTAAGATGTCAGAATCTCATGAATTTCATCCAAACTTAGAAATGGGGTCAAAGTCAGAGAAAGAGCTTAAAAGCAAAGTGCCGGGAGTGCAATGAGGGTCAAACTGACAGGACTGATCAACTCAAGGAATAGATGAACAAGTTCAGGAGACCTTGGAGAGAGAGAGAGAGAGAGAGAGAGCAGGGAGAGGGCAAAATGACGCAAACACATAGAGCGCATAAAGATCCAGCTGAGACCGAGAGAAGAAGCGCCGACTCTCTCCTCCTCTGTCTATTTTCAGCCTGGTGAGGAATGCAATGGCCCAATTACCCCAAATAATTCAATGGAGACACCCAGCTCCCCACCACAGCCAGGTAACGGCACAGTGTTACTGCTTGGTGCAGCATGCTGCAATAACACTACTACTACTACTACTACTACTACTACTACTACTACTACTAATCTCACAGTGAAATGGAGTGCCAATACAATAACCTGTTAATACTCACATACTACTAACTATATAATACTTCACAAGTATACTCCCACTGACAATGCCCCATCAACATATATATTGCAAGTGGCTTTTATGTTATACCTAGATAACTTCTTGGATCGTACGAAGCATAAAGACCTCTTAAAGTGATACAGAAATGGTTCCAGTTTATTGTACAAATTAAAGTACACATATAAATAAATATAATTGCAATTGGTTGTTATTACACAATGTTCGATAACAGATTACATTTCTCACGTTAATCATTTTCTTTCATAGTTGGGGTGATACATATGAAGAGTATGCCCAGCTGGTATAAAAAGAATATGATAAGTTATTAAATTGGGTATGCTCTTATGGATTATCGGCACCCACTTTATAATTTATTCTTAAATTAGGCAACTTAAAAGCTTAATTATTATTTTAAATTTATGTGGTAACTGGTACTTTTGCTGTATCATTATAACTCTTATTGGTCTCCATATTGCATGCCATTCTGTAGCTTATCATATATAAGAGGCCACATCCAGCACCAGTGTCCTCTTGTCCTTGGATCCTCACCTACCATAACACCTCACATTAAGGGCTGTTATAACTTGTCTAACACCTCAGAGCCTGTGTATATTCCTTGACTGCTCGTCTCTCCATTCCCAGATAGTTTTTGTCACAGGATTCGCTCAGCGATTAAGAGAATCTTCTGTAGGTCTGAGGAAGTCAAAGCAGAGGAGCCACCACAGGTTAGAGGGGAGTGCGGCTCTGCCGGGGATCCGAGAGGGAGAGATGTGTACGTTGATCAGGGAAAGGCAACCACCATCTTGTTAACCTTATAAAGAGTATTTAACGCTTTGTGGACTTCTGACGTTTACAAGTAAATGTTAATAAATGGGTTCTGCAATGGTACATTGATTTATTTGGATTGCATTCCCATCTTTTTGATGTGCACGTGGGATGTGGCAGAGCAGGTATCTCCTGGAATAGTACTGGAAATGAACAGCTACTCTCATACTGAAGCTCAACCTCTCTGGGCGAAGATCTAGTAGTGTTAAGAAGGAGTAATGTCAGAAAATAATGTGTCTAGAGGTGATCATATGGTTAATCTCATCAGATACTTAAAGATGACAAGATAGGCATATCTCATGAAATGATTGATCTAGTAGTAATATGATTGAATGATGTAAAAGAATGATAGATCTAGCAGTAATACGATGGGGTAATGTTCTAAAATAATGTGTCTAGAGGTTATCATATAGTGTAATGTAATTAAATGATGACTCTAGAGGTGGTCAGGTAGGATAATTTCATTAAATTATGTATCTAGTAGTTATAAGGTGGGGTATTGTATCTAGAATTGATAAGCTTGGGGTATTACCATATTATAATGTATATAAAGGTGATCAGATGGGTAATGTCATGTTGAGTTGTAAAATAATGTGTCTAGAGGTTATCAGATAGGATAACAGGATGAAAGTATGGATCGAATAGTGATATGATGGGGTAATGTAATAGGGTGGTGGCTCTAGGAGTGATACAATGGGGTAATGACACAACATAATGTGTCTAAAGGTAATCAGATGGGTAATGTAATGAAATGACGAGTCTAGAAGTCAATAAATGGAGTCATGCAATGATAGAGCTAGAGATGATTGGATTGGGTAATGTAATGAAATGATGAATGTAGAAGTGGGATAAAGCCCCTCCAAAACCATCTAATTATCGTATGCTATTTTGAAGAAATAGTTTTAATAATAAAAAAATGTTTTTAGTAAAATAATAAAATATAACTTTTTATTCACTGTCTATTTTATGTGATTATTGTTTAGTCGGTTTTGCCCCTTGGAGGGTGATCCTATTTTAGAACTCAATGGCAATTTTATCATCCTGGGTTCTATCCTAGGTGACAAACCAATGGCTACTCTCAGTAAGGCATAATTGTGTATTAAAGGCAGCATATTTCTCATTATCCAGATTGTCTAAATAACAATAGATGTGAATATGAACTTCAGTAGTCAATGTCACAAAATAACTGGTCTAGAAGTAGTAAGATGGTGGTAATGTGAGGAGATAATGGAGAAGTTCACAAATTTATTAAAATATAAAAGTCATTAATATCTTTGTTATAGCAAGTAGTTATATTTTGTGTTTAATTTTCAGTATTAGAAACATGCATTTTAAGAATTCTGTCAAAACATTTGAAATGTTCCATTTCCATATTAATTTGGGAAGTAGTGTAAGGAGGAAAGCTATGCAGGATGGTGACTTTATCCTTATCTCCCGCAGGTATCAGAGCCCGAGGACACCATGACACCAGAAGAGGTGAGAGCCCTAGAAGAAGAAGGATAGGAAATAGTAGAGTACTACAAGGATAATGTTATATGCTCTGCTGCCCTATGCTAAATCTTTAGAGTATCCCTCCTGAGAATACCAAGGGGAAGTACCAAGGGATGGCATGGTGGTGAAAGAGCAAACTGAATGATGGAAATGGCAAAATGATAACAGATGGGATGAAGCTAGGGGAGAACAAGCACATATATGGCAGTGAAGAATAGTTACAGGAGAGAAAACATATGGTTGCGAGATAAGAGGGAGTAGGGAGGATGTAGGTAAGTTGTGATCATGTTAAAGTGGAGCATAGAACAACAGAAAGTATTTGTGAATATGATGCCTTTTAATGGCTACTGAGTAGGTCTGGATTGCTATTGAAAGCTATATAAAGAGACATGTGAAAGTCACAGAAAATGGAACTAAAATGAGAGGAAGATGCCAAAATGGATTCCTTTTTACAACCTCCTATTTTCTTAGGCAATCTTAGTCACTAGTCTTGTTTTTAGGGAAATCTAATGAATAGAGCCAGGAGACTGAGAAGGAGAGGCAAGAAATATATACAAAAAGAACAAAAGATTAAGGGGATAAGAATATTTGGGCAAAATACATTTTTATTATTAATTTGTGCTACGGGACACTTATGGTTACTATTCAGAATTCTCTGTACATAAACATAAAATTACATTTAAAATGTAAAAAAAAATCCTCTCTGGTAGATTTTACCAATTACTTTCTATATACCCAGCTTCAAGCACACAAGTAGGCGCCGTCGGCTTTGATCAAACTTCTTACACAAAAAGCAAAGATGGCTGCCAGCCAAAACCACCTTCCCATTCTTACGAAACAAACCTTATAAACATAATAATCCAAGGAATTTGACAAGCAATGACACAAAAGGCATAAAAAGCTTAGAATACAGCATGTAATTTATAATAGAAATACATAAAACATGAATTGAGTATGGAAGGTTGGTGTGATAATGTATGGAGAACTCACACAGTGTCTTCCGGCCCATGTACCAGCTCAGCTCGACCCCTGCCGCTAAACCCAACCCCAGTCATTAGCCTTTATTCTAACAAATACTACCTAACACACACAAGAGTACTCATTACTTGTTTTTAAGTGACAGTTATAAAATAAAAAATCCCCAAGCACTATGAATATTTAAAACTGAATAAAATGAGTTAAAAAAGAAGACGTTAGGAAAAGTTTAATAAATTAGACTAAATTAAAGGAGCACTCTGGTCACATTTCTTCTATACAGTTCTTTAAATAACTAAACTTGATATTGGACTAAATGATTTTTTTAATTAAAAAAATAAATAGCCATTAATATAGGCAACTTATTTACACGAAGGGCCTTATACGTGGCTTTACATTTATATTATTTTACCAAAATGGTAACATCTCTTTAGGGATGAATTAATTGGTAATAGAGGTATAGATAATAATGAGAAGTAATTAGAAGTACAATTAGTTATTATTTGTTAGTTTTAGAGACGTTCAATGGTCTGTGTATTGTTGAAGAAGAACACGCCGGGGGGCATACGGGAGGTGCCTGAGGGTCACTGCTTTAAATGTTTCATTTTTATGCAACTATTTTCCCTCTTCCTTTATTGGACTATTACTTCCTGTTTCTACCTCAGTATGTAAATATAGTAAACATATAATATACTAGCGAATTGCCCGTCAAAAAATGACGGCAATTAAATTGTAAGGTAGCTAATGCTGTTTGGTGCGTAATAATGAAATATATAATACATTAATAAATGAATATACTTTACCTATTTTGAAGCATTGTGTTGAAGAGCTGACAATCTGTTTTGATGTTGCTGCAGCATTAGTGGTGTGGAGCTGCTATGTAAGCGTAATGAATGTGTGCAGTGTAATAGTGTGCGTGCGCGAGACCAAACCGTTAGCGTACTCGTGTACTTCCGCATTGTCGTAAAATGGCGGGTAATGTGTGGTATACGTCTTAGCGGAATATCCGTAGGTCTTTTGCGAGTTTCTTGTGGTGTTTTGTGAGCTTCTTGTGGTGTTTTGCGTGTTTAGAGTGCTGTAGCCTCGTTTTCGTTTTGTTCGGTGGCCATTTTTTCTCTCGCTTAGAGAATTTTTGAGTGTCTAAACTCTTTTATTTTGAGTTAAATGAAGGTGTAAGTTGCTTTTTTGAGGTCCTGGATGCTTCCTCTTGCTGTAGGTAAGCTTTTTATGTGTGTGTTGTGTGTATTTATTGTGTTTTTAATTTTTTTATGTTCACGGGTTGCAGACGATTTTTGCGAGTTCGTAATGTGTGCTAACGTGTCTCGTATGTTGTTTGCGTCTGTAGCCTTGTTTTCTTTTTGTTCGGCGGCCATTTTTTCTCTCGCTTGGCAAATTTTTTAGTGTCTAAACTCTTTTATTTTGAGTTAAATAAAGGTGTAAGTTGTTTTTTTGAGGTCCTGGATGCTCTCTCTTGCTGTAGGTAAGCTTTTTATGTATGTGCTGTGTGTATTTATTGTGTTTTGAAATTGTTCATGTTCGCGAGTTCCGTCCGATTGTTGTGAGGTCGTAATGTGTGTTAACGTGTCTCGTATGTTGTTTGCGTTGCGAGGTAAAGTTTGAGAGGGTCGTAGTTGGTGTGTCGTGTTGTTTGCGTTGCGCCATAAGTTTGAGAGGGTCGGAGCTATTTAATGGAGGGCTGTAGGGATCAATAAGACAGTAATATATATATATATATATATATATATATATATATATATATATATATATTACCTTTCTGTATGATTAACTATCTGACCCTTTCCCTTAAATTGGGAGTCCCCCTTTACTCCTGTTGTAGAGGGCCCCTACCCTGTTGTGGGCCCAGGTACTTTGCACCGGCCTTGTACAGTATGTACAAGTGCCCTTGCCTATGTCCAAATACCAGATCGATGACACTACTGAAAAAGAGCAGAGGGCAAGTACAAGTAACACCAAATCTAATGAAGTGATTGGGCCAAAGCTGAAAGAACATCCAGCTGCGGATGTGTCTTGAGGGAAAGGAAAGTCGGATGCTGCAAAGATCAGTTCAGAAAAGGAACCGGGAATGTTAGAACTATGAACCAAAGCAAACTAGATGTGGTCAAGAATGAAATGACAAGGCTAAACATTGATATCCTGGGAATTGGTGAACTTAAATGGACGGGAATTGGACATTTCCCACCAGACAACCACCAGATCTTCTACTGTGGTCAAGAATCCTGCAGAAGAAATGGAGAAGCCATCCTTGTCAAACAAAGAGTGGCAAAAGAAGTGCTCGGTTACAACCCAATAAATGACAGAATGATTTCAATTTGAATACAAGGCAAGCCATTTAACATCACAGTGATCCAAAGTCTATGCTCCAACCAAGGATGCTGAAGAGGCTGAAGTTGTCCAGGTCTATAAAGACATTCAACATGTCATAGATATAACACCAAGGAAAGATATTATTGTCATCCTAGGAGATGGAATGCTAACGTAGGAAACCAAAGGGCACCTGGAATAACTGGCAAGCTTGGCCTTGGAGTACAAAATGAAGCAGGTCAAAGATTAGTAGAATTCTGTCAAGATAATCCTCTGGTCGTAGCAAACACCCTCTTCCAACAGCCCCGAGGCGACTAAACATGAACATCACCAGATGGACAATATAGAAATCAGATTGACTATATACTTTGCAGCGAAAGATGGAAGAGCTCTATACAGTCAGCAAAAACAAGACCTGGAGCTGACTGCGGCTCAGACCATGAGCTTCTTATTGCAAAGTTCATAATTAAACTGAGGAAAAGAGGGAAAACCATCAGACCAAGTAGATATGAAATAAATAATATCCCTGTGGAAGTAAAGAATTGATTTAAGGAACTAGACATGGAAGATAGAATGTCTGAAGAACTTTGGACCGAAGTTTGCAACATTATCCAGGAAACAGCAACAAAGAATATCCCTAAAGAAAGAAAAGTAAGAAGTCCAACTGGCTGTCTGAACACGCTAGTCACTTCTTAAAAGTAAAGCTGCCAAAAAAATATATATTAATTTTCCCATATTTATAGTCTAATTTTTTTTTCCTTCTGAATATATGTTTATACATTTGTTAAAAAGAATAAAATGTATCTTAGTCCTAACCATTGCAGTCTAACATGACTAGTTATTCCCCTTTATGAATCAGGCTGGTCCTGCTTTACTGTTGTACCAGCTTGGGTTTGGTGGCCATATTTGTTACAGGAAATGATTGTAGTATGGGTGAGGTGGCCATATTTGTTTCTGGCATGGTGATCATTATGTGTGGAAGATCATGTCAAGCTTGTGCCTCCAAATGCCTCTGCACTGCAGTATTTACATAGGACAGTGTCCCTGGAGTCCAGGGTCATCCATTTTAATATGACTTGATAAGATGATTATTTCAAGATTTTTTTATACTTTTTTCTGGTGTTCACAATTTTAAGACAATCTTTAAATTAATAATACATTTTCTCCTGTGTCCTTTAAAAAAAAATGACACTTTTAATACTAAGGCCTCCATTCAATTCCAAGCCTATCGCTGTAGGCCATATGTCTACAGATGTGTTGCGGGCTCCCGTTTGTCTCCGATTGCAATGCTATTCAATTGAGCAAAGGCGCAAGTTACGGACCGAAGCCTCAAGCCCGTACATCCCTCAAGCCGGTACAAATTTGCGTTCCACCCGCCCATGTGTTAACTGTGTTGTATTTTCTGATGAAGTAGCACGCAGGTACCGGAGTTGGTGGTTGGTTCGAGATAGAGTAGGGGTGTTTGGAGATAAGTAATTTGTGGTTTTGTTCATTTATATTATACTATTTACAATTTTACACTTAATCCTTGATTACACATATTTACAGATTACACATAATTGCAATACACATCATTTAAACAACACACATAGAGACACATTGAGTTAGGTCACTCCATACACTCCCCCCCCATCCCCCACACCCCATCCCCCACCAGTTACTAAATACACATAATACACACATTTTTTTCACATCACACATCATACATATACATCTAAACTTTTTTTGATTTATCCTTGATTTATTTTTGGAATTTTTATGGTGGGAGGAGAGAGGAGGGGGAGAGGAGGGGAGAGGTGTGAAGGAGGAGAAGAGGAGAGGAGGAGAGAGAGGATAGAGAGATGGCCCTGGGGAGTAGTGGTCAAGAGCAGGAGGAGGTGAGGCGTGGTGGAGGAGAGGAGGTGAGGAGTGGTGGAGGAGAGGAGGAGGAGGTGGCGGAGGTGGAGGAGGTGGTGGAGGGAAAGAGGCTAAGGGCAAGCACAGGGCCCACAATTACTCTCACCGGTGCTATCTGTGGCCGCCCTGTGATTCTTGCCCAGGGCTCAGTCTTGGAAGGAGGTAGCGGCTGAGGTGACAGTAGGCACAGCACCAAGGGATATGAGGTCTGTCAAGCACCGGTTTGACAACATCAGGGCCAAGGTGAGGAGGATGATGGATAAGGAGGACAATGACCAGACCGTGACTTATAATGAGTGGGAGAGGGTCGCCAGGGACCTTCTGAGACAGGTGCCCGCCACTGGAGCTACAAGCCTGGTGGCCCAGCAGGACCCAGCCTCCATGTCAGGTGAATATCACATACACCAACATGCCACCACATGTACATCACACACACTACACATGTACAGGATGACCAACAAGGACACTGACATGTCAGCTCCATGGATTTAAAAATGGGATAGATAGATGCATCATTAAATCCATGAAACTGACAAATCACTGTCATTCCTGGGCACAACAACAGTCATCAACTAATAGGTAGTCCATGTATTGGTGTGCCCACTGCAGCCTATGCAGTTATCTACGCAGCCGGAATCAAGATAGCCTTAGGAGACAAGAACGATCAAGACCAAGAGCCAAAGAATAGATCACATCTAGCAAATGATAGCTAATCTGAGTTGCAATTAGGAGAATCATCCAGGTTCAAGCCTAGATGTCAGATAGTTAGGAATACACACAAAACAATGTATTATTCATCATACTAACAACATATACCTTTCTTTCTCTCTTTCAGGATCAAGGAGGTCTGGGTCCAGTGATGAACCAGAGGTGGGGGCGTTGGCTCCGTCAGAGTAGAAAGTGGAGGAGCAAGCCCCTGCCCAGCAGGAACCGGCACCGGGGGAGGAGGAGACAAGCGGAGCCGAGGGCCCTGGTTCGGAGGAGGATGTCATATGGTTGATGGGGCCACCATCCGGCCCTCTGGCGACACCTGCAGGTTTGACCCCACTATCCCGCTCCTCCAAAGACTGAGCATATCGCCAGGGCCCTCCCACAGGAGTGATGACACCGGCCAGCCACCCCCCCCACAAAGCAGTGAGCTGGACTGGCCGTCACCACCACCACCAGGCCCAACCACACCACACCACCTCCATATCTGCAACACCCTCCAGCTGGGCCCCAGTCACTCCCCACTCCCACATCACCAGCTCCTCAACACGTCTCCTCACCACGTCACGCCCCAGGGACCTCCATCCCCAACATCAGGCCAGGCGGAGATGCTGGCCCTCATGCGTCAGCAAGTGGACTGTCTTCAGGGGATCCAGGCCAGCATCTCTGCCAATCATGCAGAGGTAATGTGCATCATGGCAAGGCCCAATAGGCAGTCCTACCTGGCCGGGCAGCTCAGGATTGGGGCGGACCAAAGCGCATTCCAGGGAGTGACTGCGGGGGCCATGAGATGCTCTCTGGCATCCCCCAGCCACCCGCAGCCCGGCGCCTCCTCCCTTCCACCATGCCTCCGCCACTGCAGGTGCCGCTGCCTCCCAGGGGGTCATCACTAACTCCCTCCCCCCCACCACCACCAGCAGAGGATTTGGGCACTGTGCCTAGGCGGAGAAGGACCTAGGGGCTGCGCATCTATTTGTGCCTTCTCAACAGCACTCCTCAGTAACAATCTGTTAATCACAATGTTAACCTAATCTAGCCTGGCTACAGAGCCTTGAATCTTGGCCTATGTGATGGTGATATTTTGTGTGCAGATGGCTACCTCCCATCACATGGTCCATGATCCTCTGTGAAGGCAATGTATGAGGTGTAAGGTTTTTAAAGTGCCTCTCAGGTAGACATTCCTTCAATGACAGCCCCCCCTCCCTTAACATTTAGCTCCCACAATCTTAAAGCTAACATATAGCCAGATATCTAAGACATGATTGTTGTTAGCTGAAATGTAGACTAATACCGCTATGGCGGTGGACTTGCAAAGTCTCACAATGGCATGTTAATGACAGCCAGCATTAATATATGCACTAGTGAAGCATGTGATCCTGACCTCAATATCAGTCTGAGAACAGATCATTGGGTCTGATGTAAGTAACAGTGAATCTGGCTGTTGACCTTTGTGTCCTCTTCGTATTAATGGGTATTTTCCCATATTGCTGATTATCCAGAGACCTAGCTAATAGTTAGTAATGCTTCCAGATGGGAATCAGGTGATTTGGTATATTGTTACAGTTACAGTATTTAGCACTGTACTATACGTGCATGTTAATTCGTTTTTTTTTATTTTCCTCTGCCTTTTCTTAGTTGACCACTTTTTTTCAGATTTTTGTTTTGTCACCACACTTTATGTGTGAAACTGGATTGGATTACACAGTACAGAGGTTGAATCATCTGTTTCATTGAGCAGATCTAGTCAAGTTGTAAGTGCTATGCACATTAATGGTTTCTTCAATTAAATGGAGTGATTTGTGATGATCCTTTTTTTCATCAGATTCTGGTTGCAGTGGTGTAGTGACCACATGTGACCCTGGTAGGTGCTATGCTTCATGATTATTCTGGACTATGGCATTACCCCCTGTAAGTATACCCTTTCCCCCCCACCCAAGCCTTTTGCTCTCCCAGGATCCGCCCACACTATACCCATGATATCAATGCACAGTCTTTTCCATTTCTGATTGTGCTCTGTGTATGAAATAAAGCTTTGTTACACCGTTCTTACTTTGTCAGTGTTTTTTTAATGGTTGGGGTTATGGGACATCCACTTATATCACATGTGTGTCACATTCCTATACCTGTAAACTAATAAGCCATAGTTACTATGCAACAGATAAATACATATAACAATAATAATAGTCATAATAGACTTAGATATTGTATAATAATATATATCATATTTAATCATAATAAAGTATTAATGCACATACAAATGTCGAATTAGTGATATTGTGGAGTATCAACATTCTCCTGAGAGCCTGCTAACAATATGACAGGTGATACTGGAGTGGGTTGCCAGTCCCTTCTCTAGTGGACTGTGATTTATCTGACCTCTCTGCTATGATGTGCCCACCTACAGTGGCCCTACATGGTATAGATAACAGCTTAATTCAGGTACACAAGCCCCTTCACCACCACCACTTAGCAATCCAGAAGGGCTCCAGGGGAACATACACCACACTAATGTAAATTGATGAATAACAAAACATAATGGGGGGTCACCAAATGGGAATGGGTATACATCTTGGCACATGACCATCAGCAATGCCGTAGGACTTTCCAGGATGTGTATAGCGGAGATAATCCCTGACAGCGGTGAGTTGGCCGTTGCTCCAAGTGCCTCTGCACAGCCTCCATGTGTGTTTGCGCACTTCCTGATGGGTTAGAGTAGATTAGTGTGGTGTACGTTGCCCTGGTCCCTTTGTGGATTGCTAAGTGATGGTGGTGAAGGGGATTGTGTACCTGAATGAAGCTGTGAGCTATACTATGTTGGGTCATTGCAGATGGGCAGGTGATCACAGTCCACTAGTAAAGGAACTGGCAACTCACTCCAGTATATTTGGCATGCAGACCTTGTGGATACGCACAGCCAGAGATATTAGTAGTGGTGCTGCAGTCCATAGGGTCACAGAGAGTCGGACACAACTGAGGGACTGAACAACCATATGTGAAATGTTCCCCTGGTACTTGATATGTGCCATCTTGCGGTGTAATTTGGCCACTATTTGCTTTCCCAATGTAGATGTGATGAGTGATATGAATATAGGATGATCTTTGTATTTTTAGGGTCCACATTAGTGCCTCTGTGAGTGTGAAATTGTTAATATGTCAGCCATTTGCATGTATTTGTGTTGCAATTTATGAGGTAGTGTGTCTTTAATAGCTTTCAGCATGTTGCAGCATGGCTTTTCATATTGGCATATGCATGACCATTACAACCTATGAGGAAAATAAAATGTTATTTTTTTCTATTTTTGATATTTGGGAGTTGTTGTGTGTAATTGTAAGGCCTTCCATTGCTTTCCCCATGTTTTAAAGTGCTTTGTTTTTTTTATATTGCCATTTTCAGTATTACAAACTAGTCTGTAAACCCTTTGTGGGTCCTATTTGGAACCAGTAAGCTTTGGGCCACCATTTGGCATTTGTGGGCTTGAGAGTGCGGTCTTGATGGATTTTTGCAATTGAATAGCGATTAGAGATTTTAGCGATCGTAAGTCTTGCGGCCTTGAGAGATAAAAGGCTTTTGGGAGGCTGTAAGTTACAAGTTTAACTATCTCCATTTTCTCAAGGCCGTAACTCATAACACGTTTGGAGCCCGCAAAAAGATGCCAATTGAATAGCAAAATTACTTGCGACCTCACTTACGGGCTCCCGGATCTGCTGAAAGCTCGATTGAATGAGGCTCTAAGTTTTAGGATATTTGTTATAAAACATGTCTAATGTCTCTGTGATGTAACATTGCAAAGCCATCTAAAGCTGTGATATTTACAGATTGCATTGTGGGAAGAGCAGGAACTAGCCAAGGTGGCTAACTTTGACAGCTGTCTGATCGACCCATCGCCATTCCAGCTGGTGGAGAGGACCTCCCTACACAAGGTGTGTTAGAGGGTCCTCCCGTGACTTATTTGTTGTGATCTCAGTGCTACTGGCAGTCTCATTCTGTCTCTCCCCCACAGACACACACTCTCTTCTCACTGCTCGGGATCAGCCAGGCCTACATCACCAGCGGTGGAAAGCTCAAAGGTGTCATTGCACTCAAAGAGGTAAGAGGAGAATAACATCCAGGAGACACCTTGGACTTTAATTCCTGGCCTTATGTTTATTTTCTTTTTATTAAAGAAGTGATGGACATATTTTGGATGCAAAACATAAAATAGATAGGAAAGTATAGGTAAAAATTAGGGTAAAATAATGGAACGGGGAAGAACTCTAAAAGTAGAACTAAAAAACATAAAAAATGTAAATCTAACCCAATTGACAAACTTTTATATCTACCAAGAAAGATAAACTTATGGATAACAAATCTGTATCTTGTTGGGAAGTTTTCATCTGTACATAACATCAGAAGGGTAAAGCATTGTGTTTCATAACATTCCTGGGATTCACTCCTGATTGGAGGATTAGTTATAATAATTTTGACATCATCAGCAGGCTCAGGAAAGGTAACAACCAGGGGGCGGAGTCAGATTTTGGCTATGTTTCTAGCATGGGCAGTTCTGAAACTTTTACTCTGATTCTTCACGTGTAAGAAATGCTTGTTGTATATGTTACATTATGTTTCTTTCTCCTTATGCTGCACTATCCAGATAAGGTAAGGGTATAGTAATAGCATTCATAATACACATAATGTGCCTTTATATTGTGTAATGGCTGCATCACTCACTTTGTCATTATCTTCCAGCTACAAAAAGCAATCGAGGGCACAGCCCAGTCTGGGGTCCGCCTACGACCTCCTTTTGCCAGTTTCCGTGATGCCAGTCGCTCAATGTCTCAAAAGAAGCAGCTTCAGAGAGCAACTTCTAAGACTCCACCTTCCCCTGACCCTTCTCTGCACCCTGAAGACCCCACTGTTATAGTTACACCAGACTCTGAACTAGATGATCTATCAGGGCAAGGGTCAGAGAATGTGTCCCAAATACTCAAAGACTTCCAAGTGCCCTCGGAGCAAAGTGACGATGACGTACCTCTGTAATACATGGTCTTAGCTTCCTGCAGGACCACTGCCAATCAGTATCCATTGGGGACGCCCCAACTACATTTCTTTCTAAGTGAATCTTTATGGAATACAGAATACTATGCTTCCCAGAAGCCATTGAGCTTGGGGTATCAGTTTTTTTTTTTTTTGCCTGATTTAATGGAAACAAGGGAAATTTCCCCATTGCAAAGAGCTTGAGTGTATGTCTAATGAGAAGCTTCCAGTTGTTTTACCCAATATTGCTCAGACAAGACATTGCTTTGTATCTCTTTGGACCTATTACCCAGAACCTCAAAAAACCTAGGAACATCCTCAATCCTTGTTGGGCATTTTCCATTAGTTGGGTAACTACCTAACTTTCCCTGAGAAGAGATCAGTGCCCAGATATGTCTAGCGGACACCATTAATATCCATTCAAGAAATTCTAGAAAATAGAGAGCTATCAAGGTGCATGTGGACATACGAACAAACTAATGAACATTTTGCAACCTAGGAGCCGCATCAAATAATGTTCAAAGACTACAGCTGTGAATTTAATGTCAAGAGTTCTGGGTGACAAAATTCTGTAAAGTGGTAAAGTGGCAGCGAGTCATGACCAAAAAAGCCCTACTTTAGATAGCCTTACATTAGCTGGTGATTAAAATACAAACATGGCAAGAGCAGGAGACCAATTATCTTGAATTAATTATCATGAATTAATTATTGTATTAAGAACCCTTCGTGGAGACAATCCAAAAGAACCTAGACACATATAAAGAGAGAATAATTCGATAAAAACCTATATGTTAATAATAACTGCATTTTAGTCAAATTTAATTAAATGCACAGAATGACTCAATCGTCTTTCATGTTGCCCATGGGGACAGTAAAAACTTCAAATAAAACCTCCCACAAATCAACTGAAATAAAAACTATTACAATAACAATGACGTCACACAATTTGTATCCTTATATACAACATTATGAAACATTGCTTCTCTCTGTTTACAGTTTTAATCCAATAACAATGTGTCTATTTATTAATTTATGGAAATGAAGATCCATGTGCGTCGTTGTGTTTTTAATAGTTTTATGTCCCTGGTGGGAGGTTGGGTAATTTACCTGCTAATGTTATTACCAGCACAATCATTCTAGGACACTAGAGTCATTATATGCAAATTTAATTATATTCTAATAAAAAAGTAGTTTCTCATCAAGTTGTGTCTGCAATAATTACAGCATCTGGATGGTCTCCATTGGGAGAGTTAGGTGCTCACATAATGATTGTTTTCCAGGACTAGTAAATAATAAGGGATGTATTCTTTACAGTGGGTGTCTCCAACAAATAACGCTCCAGATGCTCGCTCCTCAGTGGTGGCAAAACACTACATTTCTTCATCAAAGAGAAACCTGTCATACCACGGTGTGGAAAAACAGACCAACCATCCACAAAGGAGAACTTACCATGTGGTAAAAGAAGCACACCAAAATCCAACCACCCACCCACCACATAGGCACTCATTGTACAATGGTGTGGTAATAGAGTGTACAGTAAGAACACAGTCCAACCACCCACAATAGAGAATGCATGATGTGGTATAAGAGCTTAAGGTGGCAAAGAAGTCCAAACACCCACCCACTATATGGCAATCGTCGTACGATGTGTGGTAATAAAGCTTGCTGTGGGAAAACAGTCCAACCAACCATAGCAGAGAACCTGCTATGCATGATGTGGTAAAAGAGCTTAATGTGGCAAAGAAGTCCAACTACCTACCCACCATATAGACTTTTTTTTCCATAAAACGGTTTGGTAATAAACTTTGTGTTGGAAAACAGTTCATCCACCCACAATAGACAATTCATCAAACCATTGTGGGGTAAAAGAGCTTTATGTGGCAAGACAGTCCAACCATCCGCCATATATAAACCTGGTATCATTGTGTGGTATTAGAGCATGATGATGTGGTAGAACAGTCAATCCATCCTCCAGAGCACTTACCATCATCTGGTTAAAGAGCTTGATGTGGCAAAATGGGGCAACCACTCGTGACAGAGAACACCCACCTACCTTTGTGGCCTACAAGCTGGTATTGCAATCTGCATTTACATTTGATGATGTAATAATGTGCCACTGAGCTATGGGCCAGATTTACTAAGCTCATCACAGGCTGTGAATTGGAACTCTAAAGCTGTTTGCAATATAAAGCCTTCACACCCTCAGTCTCTTAGTGAATCTAGTCCAGATTCCTGCCTTTTCCATTAGTGACGTCTTAATGCTGAGTGCCCATCCCTTGAGTTCTGGGGAAATACAAAGTCTTAATATTTATTGTGTTGTATAAGAGAATTACACAACTCTATGCGTTACTGTAAGGTTTACTGAAGCTGCCAGTCTGCAGAGCCCGGCCAGCACACACCATAGTTCATATTTTTATACAAAAGTACTAATGAGTTTAATAGAATCAAGCACTTATACTATAATTAATACATCTATAATTAATATATAAACTAAAATAATGCTGAAATGTGATGATTCACCTCAAACTCTACATAGAGGTATCTGTAGCGTAGCATTAAAAGCTGGCTGGACTTTTTACTAGTCACTTTTTTCTAAAGTAACTAACTCCAGAGATATTCTCCATTGTTTGTGCACCATTATCATGCAAATAAGAGGATCCACAATACTAATTTGCTATTTTCAGTTTATTAATAGCACGGTCTGCTTGTTTGTTTCTGTGGTGGCAATAAAAAAGTGCCCCAATGTTATCATGCAGTTTGATTATTTTACCCACACTTATCAAGTACTCTGTCCTAAATATAGTATAGTGGAGTTGAATATCTCAGAAATGACTTACTGCAGAGAAAAATGGAGAGTGCACGCATGTATAGCCAGCTTGTGCTCTTGTTGTGAAGGTGACAGGGTACCTTTAATTAGTGACATATGTATCGAACTGTATAAAATGCAGTATAACATTACATGGAAATTAAATTAACTAATTAGCAAACTCTGCAATTAATTATTGTGCCATTCAAGAATTTAATGGCTAACACAATGTATTTACAATATATTTTTTTAAATACTACAAAATTACACATTGTAACTGTTTTAAAGAAATTCCTTAAAGAGACAGATTTTACTGGATTTGATTGGTTCCCACAATTATTATGGGATTTAAAGTGACGCAGAGAAGGTCTCAGCTTTGCAGACATGAAAAATAGAAAAATAAAAGAAACATAATCGCATTTGTTATAAATAAAATGTCTAAGTGGAAGTGCCTTCAAATGAATATAGAACTTATATTATAACTTAAAGCATAGGTAATATCCTTGTCATGCTTATCATATTTTTTACTCCTAGGTGCTAATCTTAATTAATTCCTGTTAATAAGGCCATTACTTCAGAGGATGTTTCTCTGTCTGTTACTTTATACATAAAATAACTTTAACTTCTATATCAATTTAAGACTTATTTTACGTTAATTTTTGTGTATCTTTCATTTAATCAATAAATTAGACCTTTTCTGTGTCACTTTAAGGAATGTGTTTGTAATGTTTAAATCTCATTTTCTTGTCAAACCTGCTGTTTGAGATTGTTTTACACTGTATAATAATGTATAATTGTATTAAAAATGGACAAATCTCTATGAAATGAAGCTGTACATTATTGCAGATTTTTGTGAATAACATACATTTGTATGAAGATAACTTTAATATAATATAGAAATCTATGTATCTAATCTGGGATGCATTAATTGCAATTATCTGGTATCATCCAAATATTAGGTTAAGAAGTTACTTATTAATTTTTTGCATGCTTTTTACGTCTTTTCTTTTTTCACATTTTTGATTATAACAATAATCGTAACTATAAAGAATAAAAGCAATAAATCAAAGTATAATAATGAGAGAGCAAAATATCTAACTCATTGTAACATATAAATGAAATATATCCTCCCAGTAGGGGAAAGAAACAAGGAGGGTAATGGAGAAAAAAGAAAAACATAAATTAAAAGAAATAAAAGATAAAATAAAAATCTGCTGTCTCTTTACCTTAACTTCCCTTCCTGTACCTCCGGGTATGAATATGGATATTAGCAAGTAAAAGTTATATGAGGGATATACTAATTGGATTCATTATCCAGTGTTCCCATGTTTTTAGATACTGGGGGAAATAACCTGATATACCATGGGTTAAGTGTTAATTTATTAGTATATAGTATACTTCTGAAAGGTTTAAGGTCGGTAGCTTCCAGCTATATGAGTTTTGGTCGCCAATGCCATAAGTTGGAGTACCTTGTTTTGGGAAGAAGTTATCAACGTGCATTGGTGGGTCTCTAGGAATCTAGATAGAATAGGAACTTGATATCTTAATGGAACCCTTTTGACATATGATCAAATTCCCTCTATACATAATATTCCAAGCTCAGAATTTTATAATTATCTGAAAATCAGGAATTGGGTGACTAAAATGTCTACAGATATGGGAGCCCCAAAGACATCCTGGTTCTCCCTCATATGCCAAAAGGCCCATTAACAAAAGGGATCATAGGATCACTCAATGATACTTTCAATAGGTCTAAGATGAAAGATTGAAAAAAACAAATTCATAATGCAATGGGAGGAAGACCTGGGACGTGAATGGTAAATAGCTAGGTGGTCAGAAGCCTGCTCAAACTTAAATAGGGGATCATTGAATTATAGCGCGTTGGAGACTTCGATCAAAGTCTTACATAGATCCTATTGTACATTGGCTAAACTACACAAAATGAATCCCCTAGAGGGTAACCTGTGTTTTAGGTGTTGTCAAACTGTAGGGGATCATATACATACATGGTGGTTTTGCTCAGTAGTTCAAAATACTTGGGGACAATTAATTCAACTTGCTTCTGCACTTTTTAACTCCACGATTCCATTGGCAATGGAATCATGTGTATTGGGGATACACATTGATAACTTAACTTCTTCCCAAAACAAGTTACTCAAACTTATGGCATTGGCGACTAAAACTCATATAGCTGGAAGCTACCGACCTTAAACTTTTCATGAAATACAATATCTGTCCCATTTTTTACATATCAGCTGCTAGTGTTTTATAAATGGGGGGGTAATTAGCTTTATACAGGTCAGATATTTTCAAAGTGATATTGACTCCTAAATATTTGATGTGATGTTCGAACCAAATAAATTTATAAGTGGATTTTTAATTCTCTAAGTCATTTTGGGGGATACCTACTCCTAGAGCCTCAGTTTTTTTCTAAAGTTAGTCTAAGACCAGAGATTTTACTAAAATGATCAATTGTGGTCATGAGTGCAGGGATAGAACCACGGGGGTTGGCTAAAGTACATAGTAGATCGTTGGTGAAGAGCGAGCATTTGAACTGTTGAAAACCCGCTCTAAGGACCTGAATTTCTGAGTTCGACCTAATAGCCTGTGCCAGTGGTTCTATCGCAAGTGCAAATAGAATGGGTCATAGAGGCAACCCTGCCTAGTACCTCTCTGGATGGAGATCAAGGCCCTACGCTCTCCAGCCAGTTTGATACTAGCAGTATTAAGTTAATTTAATGTCACTGCTAATTAAATTTAAAGGGACCAGCTCTATATCATCTCCATATATACTGTTCTATATCATTAGACAGAGCACTGGATGTCAAATGAAACATAAAAAGGTTTGGATTTTTAATACCCATGTACATTTCACTGTTTTATAAGAATTTTAATCCTAAAACAATATTTCTTAACAGCTAAGGGTAGACTCACCGGTTCTGAGAGAACCAAAAATCACAAGCAAACCCAAATGGCAATACAATCTGTTATTACTGCAGTGAAGTTAATACATACACATGTAAGTTATGGTCCCTTCAGGACCTGAGTTTCCCTACAAGCTCAGTAAATCATGTGTTTTTGAGAATTTGAGTGCTGTATGTGTAGCACTGCATGATATAAAAACAATAATAAAACAGTCAAATGTGAATTTAAATTTTGTCTTTATATGTAGTGTTTATTGTAATTATGTATTTGTATGTTTAAAAAGAAAAAAAAAAGTCAAATGAAATCATTTTTTACACCTAATCTATTTGATTTTAACTGCTTTATATGATGATGTGATAGTACTCATCAGTTCAGAGTTAATTTTCTGTTTGCAGATATATATATATATATATATATATATAAATATATATATATATATATATATATAAATAAATAAATAGCCTATCTCACCAGGGTCTTCTCAGCAAGAATGAATATAAACATATTTGGGCATCCTGCTACTGGCATGAAACTATGATGAAACGTGTCTGTAAAAATGTGAAATTGACCATTTTCTTCATGGATGCTACACTTTTTGTTATCAAATTCAATGCAATTAGGGCAATAATTTCATATGTGTTGTAATTTTTGTATTTTTACTTGGAGACTCAGTAAATTCAAACATACACAACCTGAGCAGCACACAGAGCATTAATACTATAGGAAGCCTTGTATGTAGTTTTAGGACCTTCATCTGAAGCCCCTCATGTATATGGCACAGGCTGCACTCTGATTGTACTTTAGATTATTAAGAACTGCTTATAAGCTCTAGGTTTACTGCCTAAAATCAAACAAATAGGCCCTGTATGGGTCTGCCCACTGCAGCTCATGAATATACATACTAACCAATCAGAGACCATCTCTCAGCAACATTCTGCAATGTTCTTTAGAGACATGGTCCCAGATAGGCTAGCACACTACACTGCACATCCAGCCCTGCAGGGACTATTTGTTTGATTTTAGGCAGTAAATAGAGAGCTCATAAGCACTTCTTAATAAAATAATTAGAGACTTTTGTTTCAGTTGCTCCTATCAATCAACATGGAAACCTGGACTTGTCTACAATCATAGTAAATATTACCACCTCATAAAGACACATATGATTTATTTTCATTACATCAAAAGAGGGTATTTAATAATGTGTCAGTGTGTTTTCTTTTTGCAGATAAAAGTCTCAAAGCACAAAAACTTACTCAGAAGCTTAACTGCTCTTGGGTCTTTGTCCTCTGCCAGCCAATAAGATTAAAGCATGCTGTCTCCATTTCCTGTTAGTTTCAATAAAGTTTAAGCAGTCTATTTTTTGCTCCACCAGCAGCTGTAGGTCATTTGTGCTGCATTAATTGTAATTATATTTTTTACTAAAGTGCAGCACACTGCAAGCCTACCCCTTAACACCCACCTCTGACTCTCCACAAAAAGAGAATGCTTCAGGCAGGGTCTATGTGTATTGTTTATGTATATGTATTGTTATGCAAATGAAGGGCCTCTTCCAGGGAGGCGCCCCTAGACAACTGCCTTGTTCCCCTAGTTATAATCCGTCCATGCCCATGTGCTAAGGTTTAATACCTCTCATTTCTGACTCACAAACACAGACACTGCAATAAGGCACCGACACCTGGTCCATCACTTCTCTGGTCTTTATTCCGTGCACCCTCCCGCATGCTGTCTGACCGAGACTCACCCAGTATATAGTTACTCCTGCGTGCGTGTATATATATATTTATATATGTATTTACATACATATCATATATATATTTATAAGTCGGGAGCCCAAAGAAGCAGACTGCAAAAAATATGTACAAATAAGAAAAACAAATAAAAAACAGATGGAAAGTCCCCATGAAAAAGGAGACAGTTTAACCCTGTCTCTGCCACAGAAAGCTGCAGAGCATCACACCCAAAACAATTGTAGATGATTGCAACCACAATGATAGGGAAAATGCAGAGCATCACATACACTGAGACTTTGCAGATGGTTGAACATTCAGAAAAGCGTCACAGCTGCAATCGTGAGACCACCTGCAGAGCATCACACCTAAATCAATTACTGGACCAAATTGTATTGAAAACATAAATTATTATAAAAGTAGCAGCAGATTACAGCAATATTCAGATTATTTGTATCCATAAACTCACAAGCAAGAAGTGTCTTAAAAAGTATTAAAAAGATGTCATCAATATAACGGCACCATCACTCAGATTACAATATGTACTAGTCACCTGGCTGTAAAACTAGGAGTAAACCAACGGACAAAGGAAAAACTCCTTTTGCTTTCAATGGGATCCCTTTTCTAATATAAATAAGTTTTACCGATAGGTTTTCATTATTTTTCAGCCATGGGACTTTGACACAATTAATTTGCATTTTCTGCTCATTTTACTGATGTGGCCTAAATGGAGTCATCTACTTACTTGTGTTTGGGTACATATAATCTAACAGCAGATATAACACATTAGGCTCATATATTAGAACAAAGATAGTCAATAATTATTATTATTTTTTTTACAAACAACAAGTTTTAAAAGTTGACATCCAGAATCCATATTTTATATACAAACAAATGTCATTCAAACGGTTTAATGGAGGAAGTTTCATTCTGAATCAAGACTAGGAAAAGAGCGACATGTAACTGATATCACTTGAGATAGATGATACATGTAATAATGTGAAGGAGCAAGCCAGGTGCAAGTACGCCTGTGGACGAACTCTGTATTTTAACTCTACCTACAAGCCTTACCAAGATATTCTTTTTCCCAATAATAATTATATTTCTTAGTGAATTTGTCCGCACCACTTCTGCTGCCTTTCACAAATTACTGTTGAAGATGCCATTCAGACAGGGACGTTTCATGTCTACTGATGACAAAATCAGATGAAACAAGTTCATGGGTCTAATATCGGATCCTCAGAGTCTTGACCATTAACTAATCACACCCAGATAGAACATAACAATCAATGGGGTCCTGATGTCTGATACTTGTGCTGCTCTATTTGTGCAGTTTGCAGACTTTGATCACTGGCAGAACGGCTGCTATTCTTAGAAAAGGGTTTAATTACAGAAGAATAAAAGACTAGAGATTCATTTCACAAAGGGACCCAGCAAGAAAAAATAATTAATTTTACTTCAAATTAAAAAGTCTAAGAGTTGGGGGGAAAAAGACTCTGCTCTCGATAGACAGAGAAATTCACTTAAATAAAAGTCCATCTGGCAGGAATATCATATGATACAAACAGGACATCCAGCACATATGAAACAGCACCGGTGTTATACAGCAAACAGGACTGGTACCGTGCATCACCACTCTTATAATACTATACAATGCAATATATATAAATAAAACACATTGCTCATAGTACTTAGCGCTGATGGTATGCAGAACAGGTGATTTATACAATACTTACATTATACAACACATACTATACACAACTTGTATTGTGCAATCCTGATTTATACATTATATTGCTATTGAATTAGTGTTAATATTAGGTAGAATATGAATAAACCACTAACTTTGCTCATCCTCAATAGCAGGGGCTTAGTTACATGGCACTAATAATATATAATGTTCATAGTGTTGACCAATGATTTAAACAACACTGATATAATATTTATTATAATTATATTACATATTATTAGTGCTATATACCACTTAAATTGTACAATACTGTCCATATATAGCAGCAATAGTGTACAGTACTCATAATATACAATGCTTATATTATATATAATTACAACGATACAATGCTTATATTATACAAGACTCATAATATATAATGTTCATAGTGTTGACCAATGATTTAAACAACACTGATATAATATTTATTATAATTATATTACATATTATTAGTGCTATATACCACTTAAATTGTACAATATTGTCCATATATAGCAGCAATATTGTACAGCACTCATAATATACAATGCTTATATTATATATAATTACAACGATACAATGCTTATATTATACAAGACTCATAATATATAATGCTTACTATATAGCACTGTTAGTATACAGCACTGATATTACTCAATGCTTTTATACAGCACTATTATACAAGGCTTATATTATACAGCACTCATACTATATTATGTGTATTATACAGCACTATTATACAAGGCTTATATTACACAGCACTAATACTATAGGGCACTGATACTACTCATTGTCTATATCATACAGCACTCATAATATGTAATGTTTGTATAACACAGAACTTATAAAATGCTGATATTATGCAGCACGTATATTACGCGGTGGTGATATAATGCAGCACGTATATTACGCGGTGGTGATATTATGCAGCACGTATATTACGCGGTGGTGATATTATGCAGCACGTATATTACGCGGTGGTGATATTATGCAGCACATATATATTTCGCGGTGGTGATATTATGCAGCACGTATATTACGCGGTGGTGATATTATGCAGCACGTATATTACGCGGTGGTGATATTATGTACAGCTTGTACAGCAATGATATATTTATTGAAACTGATTTTATAAAATGTATATATAACAAAGCATTCATATTATTTAGCATGTATAAAGCACTTATCTTATACACCGTTTATATAGTACTCTTAGTATATATTGCTGATATTGTATTATAGATTATATTATACAGAATAAATAGTATATATATAATATACAGTATGTAGAGTATGCAGCACTGATAATATAGTTTGTATTACACAGAGTGCATAGCATCCAATGTATAGTATACAGCACTTATAGTATGCCATGCTGATATATTATACAGAGCTTATATTAAACAATGCTTATATTATACAGCACTCATATTATGCTACATTGATATTGTACAGGACGTATATTACATTGTGCTTAGATAATACAGCACATATGTCATACAGCACTCATACTATAAAATGATATTATGCAGCACTCACATTACACAATGATTATATTGTACAGCACTGATATTATACGCATTGTGTAATAGATTAAGGTATACACAATACAAAGTATACAGCGCCCAGACTATACAGAGCTTATATCATACAGCACTGATATTATATGTCCCTCATATTATACAGCACTGATATTATACAGGACTCTTATTATACAATGCTTATATCATATGCACTGATATTATACAGGACTCTTATTATACAATGCTTATATAGTATAGCACTGATATCATGTAGCACTGATATTATACAGTATTGATATGATACAGCACAGATATCATACAGTGCTGTTATTATGTATCACTGTTATCCACTCCACTGAATAACCCATTGTCCTCTGCTGTTCTTTCTTTACTTATCTCCTGGGTGTATTTTGAATAAATCAGAAGTGAAAAAGACACCCCGGGACATTTCCATTCTATGTCTCTTAAGGTCATTAGATCTATAAACTGCAGCTAAAAAACAAAAGTCGGCCAAGATCTGGGAGGCGAAACGGACCTATGACCCTGCTGGGACCCTTCATGCACTAAATGGCTCAGTTGTGTCCGATGTTTTGTCGCTACGAGCTTTTTGTACCATCTGAATGTAACAACATTATGGCTCCCTCCAGGTCCTGTAACACTGGGGCATGTTGTGATTATGGGGTTAACAATTTGTCAGATTTATTTGCTTGATTTTTTTCTCCTTTTAAAGTGACAGTGGACTGACATGTTTTAGATTTAGGTATTAGATTTAATCGCAGCGGTGGCTTTCTGCTGACCCATCCTCCCTCCTTCTTTATCCGATCAAGGCAAATATAGTTGAATTTTGTAGGAGCAAATAATATTTTCGACTCTTACTTATAAAGCACCAACACGGGTTGACAGTGAATCACGTAGAAAAAGCACATTGTGAGCAAAAAGCCCTTCAAGAAATGCCAGTTACGCAGGATAGTATGCAAGATTTACAGATTTCCACATAAAGATTATATAAAATATACTACTGGATGTTACTGTCTGCACCGCATACAAAGCAAAATATAATAATAAATACATTAATAAATAATAAAAATATACAAGTGCCTTATTCGCTCCCCTAAGACACCATTAAGAAGGGTTGAGATGTTTCAGCACTGTGATCCATTCTTGGTCTGTATTACGAAGCCTTGGAACCAGTAACAGGTGTGATGCTCTGCAGGGCTTTTGGACACATAACAGATTAGTGAACCAATGAAGTTCAGGATATTTGCATAGAAATGGGTTACCAGTGTAAGTTTTGGGGAAGGGATTGCTGGAGAAGGCTGGTGAGTAAGGGTATATTTAGGACTTTGCAAAGAACCAATCGATCGGTAACTCTTAGAAAACAATCATTAGAGTAATTATAACAGGCAATGGGGTGAATGAAACAATGAAGTGATCAGCGAAGGTATACGGATGGAGCAATGCTCTGCAATTTGGCAACAAATGGGTTAATGAAGCAATGCCCTTTTGATCTTTGGCAGGGATGGGTTTAATGTAGTGATGCTCTGCGGGTCTTTGGCAGGAACATAGTTATCAGTTTTCTAGGGTTTTGGCAATGATTTAGGAGGTTTTGGGGAGGTCACTTTAAGGCATGCGAGACCTCCCCAGACAGAGCAGTCTTATCTCCCAAGACCTGAGCCTGACTCTTCACGTAATGTCTCATTCAACAAGAGGAGCTCATCCATGTCTTGATGTCCATGTTGTTGTAGACAGGTTTGAGGTTGCCCTTATCTTACCACACTCTGAATATCCAATTATAGCAAGGGAAGACGCATTGCAGAGACTGCCAGGGGGACACCGCCGGTGGGCCATTCACACTCATACACTCTGAAGGTCATTTATCAAATTCCGTAATTGCGAAATGGAGGTAAAACCAGTTCCATATTAATTCATGAAACTATCTAGTGAAGGTCATTGTCATCTGTTAACCATATACCTGGTCACAAGAGCAAAGAAGCAGCACCATTACTGAAAAGGGATCCCTTTGAAAGCAGTTGGAGTTTTTCCTTTGATATATTTGGTGCTGGTTCTTTGCCCAAAATTTGCACCTTCAATAAACAGCCATTGGCTCCATCCAATGAAATAGTTGTGTAACATACACTTTTTTGATAGGGTAAGTCAACAATATTAGAGCAGCATGGGTGGGATATGGCTCACGGGTAAGCCTTTAACTGTTTTAATGTTACCCGTTGTAGGCAACATGGATACAGCATGGGTGGGATATGGCTCACGGGTTAGCCTTTAACTGTTTTAATGTTACCCGTTGTTGGCAACATGGATACAGCATGGGTGGGATATGGCTCACGGGTTAGCCTTTAACTGTTTTAATGTTACCCGTTGTTGGCAACATGGATACAGCATGGGTGGGATATGGCTCACGGGTTAGCCTTTAACTGTTTTAATGTTACCCGTTGTAGGCAACATGGATACAGCATGGGGTTGTATCAGTGGAAAGGACGCCATACTCTAAAGGGCACTTTTGATATCTCCTGGCTCAGAACTGGGACAATGTCTGTCTCTACACTGGGAAGTTAGATAATGTTATAACAATCAGTATGGCCTCCCACATAACTCCTACTATTGACAGCCACAAAAAGAGGCAAATACACACAATGGCTTTTGCGGAGGAGTTTGCTCCAAATGATTTTGCTATTATAAGGTCTATGTGTCACACAGAGAAGTGACCCACTTGTGCTTGAATGGGACGTAGGATGGAGTTAGATTTTGGTAGCTGGCGACATTTACACAACATGTGAGGATTTGCTACGTCGCACTAGAGCTCTTGTTACGTGACCCTCTCTGTGACACTCTCCAAACTTGGGACTTTAATATAGAGGGACTTTGTATTAAGGCAAAAGTGAAGGTCTGATTTACCTCACTACAAGAATACCTAATAAATGACCCGCAGAGCTTATTCATCACTCACACATGGCCTTGGCTGTCTCTTGCACTCTCAGTTCTCTTGCACTCTCAGGTCTCTCTGACCTCTCAATGACTCTTTCAGTTCTCATTTTCTCTCTCCTCTTCCTCTTCTCCAGACTGTACCCCAGAAGTGGCAACATCTGAGACCTTCCGGCTATGTGGGGGGCTTTCATAATCTTCGCGTGGAGGAGAGAGAGATTGCAGGTCATGACAGACAGCGTCGTCTTCTTCCGACGGAGAGATTTTAGAGTGCAGCATGTGAGGGGCTATTTCACAGATGTTCTCAAGCTGTCTCTCCTCAAACTCAGCTCCGGGATTAGAGATTACACCTCCAGTTGGGGCTGGAGAGACTGTAAGAGACTGCTCACTGCTGGCCCATGCTTCAGAGGAGCCAAGACAGTAGAGTCCCTGCGAGACATACGAGTGAGGCCAGCAGTCAGAGTGTGTCTGTGCAAGGTTATCTGCACCGGGGAAACACAGGACGGTTGAGAGAAAGAGAGAGTGCATATAAGGGAGAGAGAGAGAGAGTGTATGCATGGGAGAGAGAGATAGTTTATATATGGGAGAGAGAGATAGAGCATACATGAAAGAGAGAGAGAGAGAGAGGGAGAACATACATGAAAGAGAGAGAGAACATACATGAAAGAGAGAGAGAGAGAGAACATACATGAAAGAGAGAGAGAGCATACATGAAAGAGAGAGAACATACATGAAAGAGAGAGAGAGAACATACATGAAAGAGAGAGAGAGAACATACATGAAAGAGAGAGAGAGAGAACATACATGAAAGAAGAAAGAGAGATAGAGAGAGAGTGTGAGTGTATATATGGGAAAGAGAGAAGTACAGTGACATGTAGAGAGAGTAAAATAATGGAGGAGAGAGTAGGGAACAAAAGAAAGGTAATCATTAAAAGCAGATATTCAACTGGCATTTCCACTCCTAGCTTCCTCCCCCCCCCCCCCCCCCCCCCATGCTCCGCTTTGTTAGACTATATTTAAGATAACACAGCAGATATCTAATTTGCTCCTTAAAGTGACACAGTAGAGATATGCTTATCAGTAATTAATGATAATAATCCTTCATTAAGAACTCATCCGCATATTGCAGATCAGAGGAGATCTTAAAAGGTTGAACTTGAGGGACTGAAAGTCTTTTTTCAATCTCAATTACTCTGTAACTATGTAAACTATATGAATCTTGGTTTGTGGCGATCTTAATAGCAGACTGACAGAACAAACTTGCAAATTTCAGACTTATTTTACTGTAGAAAAAGACATTTTTTTAAATAATATTTAACTGATAAAGTACTAGTAATGTATCAATTTAACTGAGTGGAGAAAGGGGTCTTGATATATAGGCTCCATAGGAAAAAAAAAACCATATAAGTTGGATGTTTCTGGAGTGTCTCTCTCTTTCTAGATATCTAACGTGGTCTTCCAGTTTCTGGTTTCCCATGACACCTCTCTCTGTATCAGTCTATGCCTGGTGTAGTTTCAGCTCCCCTGATATCTCTTACCCTGGTTTTCTAGCAGTTCCTGGTAAGTTTCGCTCTGTCTCTCTTGATTTGAGTTTACGCTCTCTTCTTCCCCATCCATAGATGACCAGGCCATGAGAGTTGCCTCTGAGATTGCAAACTGTTGCATTACACCTAGGGAGACAATGATAGAGGGAACAATTTATAGAGGTTTACAAGATAGCTGGTGATATAACCAGAGTAAAATAAAGATTGTGATTCTGCCGTTTAGGAGATCACATCCTAATCTGGGGTTAACTGACTGCAGACTGTGAAATCCTGAAGTGGAGTCCAGTCCTCTTTTTGGAACCCACCTGTTCTGTCTCTCTGTATTCTGAGGGTAACGTAACTGTGTTTCTTTAGAGAAGTGTCAGTGTGTATCTTTGAGGGTTGATGCAAGTGTGTGTCTCTGAGTGTTAATGTCAGTGTGGGTCTCTGAGGGTTGATGCAAGTGTGTGTCTCTTGGAGTTGATGCAAGTGTGTGTCTCTTGGAGTTGATGTAAGTGTGCGTCTCTTGGGGTTGATGTAAGTGTGCGTCTCTTGGGGTTGATGTAAGTGTGTGTCTCTTGGGGTTGATGTAAGTGTGTGTCTCTGTGGGGTGATGTAAGTGTGTGTCTCTGGGGATTAATGTACATGTGTGTCTTTGTGGGTTAATGTGTGTCTGTTTCTGAGGGTAGATGTAAGTGTGTCTCTGACGGTTGATGAGTGTGTGCCTCTGCGGGTTGATATAAATGTGTGTCTTTGAGGGTTAATGTAAGTGTGTGTCTCTGAAGGCTGATATACATGTGTGTCTTTGTTGGATAATGTAAGTGTCTGTCTCTGAGGGTTGGTGTAGGTGTGTGTATTTGGGGGAATGAAAGTGCGTGTCTCAGAGGGTTGATGTAAATGTGTGTCTCTGAGGGGTGATGCAAGTATGTGTCTCTGTCAGTTGACGTAAGTGTGTATCTCAGAGGGTTAATGTAAATGTGTGCCTCTAAGGGTTGATGTACGTGTATGTCTCTGGGGGTTGATATAGGTGTGTGTCTCTGAGCGTTGATGTAGGTGTGTGTGTCTCTGAGGGTTAATATACATGTGTGTTTCTGAGGGTTGATGTAAATGTGTGTCTCTGGAGCTTAATGTAAGTGTGTGTCTCTGAAGGTTGATGTAAGTGCGAGTCTCTGGGGGTTGATGTAGGTGTGAGTCTCTGAGGGTTGATGTAAATGTGTGTCTCTGACGGTTGATGTAAATGTGTGTCTCTGAGGGTTGATGTAAGTGTGCGTCTCTGGGGGTTGACATAAGTGTGTGTCTCTTAGGGTTGATGTAAATGTATGTCTCTTGGGGTTGATGTAAGTGTGCGTCTCTGAGGGTTGATGTAAATGTGTGTCTCTCAGGGTTGATATAAATGTGTGTCTCTGCGGGTTGATATAAGTGTGTGCCTCTAGGGGGTTGATATAAGTGTGTGTCTCTTGGTGTTGATGTAAGTGTGTGTCTCTGAGGGTTGATGTAAGTGTGTGTCTCTTGGGTTTGATGCAAGTGTGCATCTCTGGGGGTTGATGTAAGTGTGTGTCTCTGAGGGTTTATGTAAATGCGTGTCTCTGAGGGTTGATGTAAGTGTGTGTCTCACAGGGTTGATGTAAATGTGTGTCTCTGGGGGTTGATGTAAGTGTGTGTCTCTTGGTGTTGATGTAAGTGTATGTCTCTTGGGGTTGATGTAAGTGTGTGTCTCTTGGGGTTGATGTAAATGTGTGTCTCTGAGGGTTGATGCAAGTGTGCGTCTCTTGGAGTTGATGTAAGTGTATGTCTCTTGGGGTTGATGTAAGTGTGTGTCTCAGAGGGTTGATGCAAGTGTGCATCTCTTGGGGTTGATGTACGTGTGTGTCTCTTGGGGTTGATGTAAATGTGTATCTCTGGGGGTTGATGCAAGTGTGTGTCTCTTGGAGTTGATGTAAATGTGCGTCTCTTGGAGTTGATGTAAGTGTGTGCCTCTTGGAGTTGATGTAAGTGTGCGTCTCTTGGGGTTGATGTAAGTGTGTGTCTCTTGGGGTTGATGTAAGTGTGTGTCTCTGAGTGTTGATGTAAGTGTGTGTCTCTGTGGGGTGATGTAAGTGTGTGTCTCTGTGGGGGGGGTGATGTAAGTGTGTGTCTTTGTGGGTTAATGTGTGTCTGTTTCTGAGGGTAGATGTAAGTGTGTCTCTGACGGTTGATGAGTGTGTGCCTCTGCGGGTTGATGTAAATGTGTGTCTCTCAGGGTTGATATAAATGTGTGTCTTTGAGGGTTAATGTAAGTGTGTGTCTCTGAAGGCTGATATACATGTGTGTCTTTGTTGGATAATGTAAGTGTCTGTCTCTGAGGGTTGGTGTAGGTGTGTGTATTTGGGGGTAATGAAAGTGCGTGTCTCAGAGGGTTGATGTAAATGTGTGTCTCTGAGGGGTGATGCAAGTGTGTGTCTCTGGGAGTTGACGTAAGTGTGTATCTCAGAGGGTTAATGTAAATGTGTGCCCCTGGAGGTTAATGTAAGTGTGTGCCTCTAAGGGTTGATGTAAGTGTATGTCTCTGAGGGTTGATGTTAGTGTATGTCTCTTGGGGTTGATGTAAGTGTGTGTCACTGAGGGTTGATGTAAGTGTGTGTCTGTGTATCTGAGGGTTGATGTAAGTGTATGTCTCTGAGGGTTGATGTAAGTGTATGTCTCTGAGGGTTGATGTAAGTGTATGTCTCTTGGGGTTGATGTGAGTGTGTGTCACTGAGGGTTGATGTAAGTGTGTGTCTGTGTCTCTGAGGGTTGATGTAAGTGTATGTCTCTGAGGGTTGATGTAAGTGTATGTCTCTTGGGGTTGATGTGAGTGTGTGTCACTGAGGGTTGATGTAAGTGTGTGTCTCTGAGGGTTGATGTAAGTGTGTGTCTCTGAGGGTTGATGTAAGTGTGTGTCTCTGAGGGTTGATGTAAGTGTGTGTCTCTGAGGGTTGATGTAAGTGTGTGTCTCTGATGGTTGATATAAGTGTGTGTCTCTGAGGGTTGATGTAAGTGTGTGTCTCTGAAGATTGATGTAAGTGTGTGTCACTGAGGGTTGATGTAGGTTTGGACAGTCAGGAGACATCTGAGGATGTTCAGTTTAGGAAGGGTTTTGTTTGGGACATGTTGAAGGTTGCTGTACAATAATATATTGAATAAATACTTATAATTAATGAGGACATTTGACCTTCTCTTGTAAGCGTTATTGCTTGATTGATGTTAGTACTACACTGCTAAATGCTGCCCAAGACAACATCAGCTAAGAAGATGCCTCTCTCCCTGTGATCACATGTATAATACAGTTATTATGGCTTGTTATACCCTAAAACCAGAATACTGGAGGTAACCAGAGAGGACCAGCAACGGAAAGAGTTAATGACATGGAATCCAAGAAAGAGTGAAAAATACAATTACAGTGAGTAATAGTAGCAGTAAATAACACCAAGATGAGGGGGTAGCACAGACCAGAGATGTATCCAGAATACTCAATCTGTTTGCAGTATAAGAGAGGAGCTCCCTGCCATGAGCCACCTACACAGGGACTATAAACTGGCCATGATCTGATGACTCATACGCGTCTGCTGAAGGTCATGCTCAATCTCGCATCAGTTTATTTTTACAGCATTCTGATTAGTTTAGGGATATGCCAGTGAAAGAAGATACGTGTGATAATCTGTTTATACCGAATTACATATCTGCTATAAATGTAACATTCAATATCAACAGACCAGCTATAGAAATTGTTATTATTGCAAAAAGTACCTGTACTCTTATGATTAAATATTATGATCCTTGTGTTAATTGGAAAAGGTAATTATGATGAAGAGAGTTAACATACAGTGCCTTGCAAAAGTATTCACCCCCCTTGACTTTTTACCTATTTTGTTACATTACAGCCTTAAGTTCAATGCTTTATTAATCTGAATTGTATGTGTTGGATCAGAACAAAAATAGTCTGTTGGTGAAGTGAAATGAGAAAAATATATACATAAAGCTTTTTTTTAGAAATAGAAAACAGAAAATTGTCATGTGTGTATGTATTAACCCGCTTTGTTATGAAGTCCATAAAAAGCTCTGGTGCAACCAATTACCTTCAGAAGTCACATAATTAATGAAATGATGTTCACCTGTGTGCAATCTAAGTGTCACATGATCTGTCATTACATATACACACCTTTTTTGAAAGGTCCTAGAGGATGCAACACCTAAGCAAGAGGCACCACTAACCAAACACTGCCATGAAGACCTAGGAACTCTCCAACCAAGTAAGGGACAATGTTGTTGAGAAGTACAAGTCAGGCTTCGGTTATAAAAAAATATCCAAATCTTTGATGTTCCCCAGGAGCACCATCAAATCTATCATAACCAAATGGAAAGAAAACCTTCCAAGAGATGTCCGCCCACCAAAACTCACCGACCGGGCAAGGAGGGCATTAATCAGAGGGGCAGCACAGAGACCTAAGGTAACCCTGGAGGAGCTGCAGAGTTCCACAGCAGAGACTGGAGTATCTGTACATAGGATGACAATAAGCCGTACGCTCCATAGAGTTGGGCTTTATGGCAGAGTGGCCAGAAGAAACCCATTACTTTCAGCAAAAAACAAAATGGCACGATTTGAGTTTGCGAAAAGGCATGTGGGAGACTCCCAAAATGTATGGAGGAAGGTGCTCTGGTCTGATGAGACTAAAATGTAACTTTTCGGCCATCAAAAAAAACGCTATGTCTGGCGCAAACCCGACACATCACATCACCCAAAGAACACCATCCCCACAGTGACACATGGCGGTGGCAGCATCATGCTGTGGGGATGTTTTTCAGCAGCCGGGACTGGGAAACTGGTCAGTGTTGAGAGAAAGATGGATGGTGCTAAATACAGGGATATTCTTGAGCAAAACCTGTACCACTCTGTGCGTGATTTGAGGCTAGGACGGAGGTTCACCTTCCAGCAGGACAATGACCCCAAATACACTGCTAAAGCAACACGTGGGGGGTTTAAGGGAAAACATGTAAATGTGTTGGAATGGCCTAGTCAAAGCCCAGACCTCAATCCAATAGAAAATCTGTGGTCAGTCTTAAAGATTGCTGTTCACAAGCACAAACCATCCAACTTGAAGGAGCTGGAGCAGTTTTGCAAGGAGGAATGGGCAAAAACCCCAGTGGTAAGATGTGGCAAGCTCATAGAGACTTATCCAGAGCGACTTGGAGCTGTTATTGCTGCAAAAGTTGGCTCTATAAAGTATTGGCTTTAGGGGGGTGAATAGTTATGCACATTGACTTTTTCTGTTATTTTGTCCTATTTGTTGTTTGCTTCACAATAAAAAATATATATATATATATCTTCAAAGTTGTGGCATGTTCTGTAAATTAAATGATGCAAATCCTCAAACAATCCATGCTAATTCCAGGTTGTGAGGCAACAAAACATGACAAATGCCAAGGGGGGTGAATACTTTTGCAAGACACTGTAACACTAAGGTGACCAATTGCTTGATTACATGGCTCCTGTACGAAATCTTGAGAGTGAATATTCCATGTAGGGAGCTACATAGCTGTTACTTTCTTCCCCCAACAGACCCTTATAAGTGATCACTAAGTATGAACTGTTCCTTGCTCATTTGGGAGATTTAATCTAAAGTTCTTTTACTTGGCTCCCATAAGAGTTACTGAACATCTTATGTGTTCTTGTAAGACTCTGTGAGTGCTCCCAGTGAGACAAATCCTTACATGTAAACTCAACCTCTTGAAAGAGTAGATAAACTCCTTACAAGAATACTAACAAGACACTTGAGCATAGGAATGCCCCAGTATAAGAAATAAAGTATCCTAAAGAAGCATATTTCAAGACTCCAATGAAAAAAAAATTAAGCCTACAAATCCTGAAGCACAAGAGAAGTCTTTCTAAAGTGTATCCCAGCCCTACGCCACAGTACTAAAGAACAAGCAACTAAATTATAACGTAATAAGTACCTGCTAAGACAATTAAGCACTGACACACAAGTAATGCTAAACGACACAAGCTTAATACAGAGCCCCAGAGGTTAACATCCACCCCCTACCCTATAAATACATTTGGAATTCCCCTCAACAATAATCCTGTCTGAGCATTCAATGTGTGGCCCCTGACATTTAGTATCATGTAATAAGTGTGAAATGAATATATAATGTGATGTGTGCAACCTGCAATGTCCTTGTACAAGAAGAAGAAACTCAATGTTTGGGTGGGAAATCCATAGCGATGTTGCAAACTTTACTGATGTTCTTTAACTTTACTTGGGTTTCCACATGGGACGCTAGTCTCTGATTTACAAGTTCATACTCACATAAGGACCCTTGTGAGCACTCGCAGGCTATTTCACTTACATGACAAACCCCTTGGCTACGTATGTAAGTTCCTATGGGACATATCCAGCGGGAGCCAAGTAATCGTTACTTATATTCCCCATAAGAGCTCTATACGAATAAGACTGGTGGGAGGTCCTACAGGAGCCATGGAATCCACTCCAAGTCAATGCTAAGTATCCACCAGTTTGCCACATAGAACTTGAATGAGTCATGGGATTAATCCAATTGGCTCTGTGATTGATCCAGGGCACACCAGCCAGGATTTCTGATCCTTTAATACACCCTGTATCTGGAAATCTATTATAATCTGGATAATTCTGGATAATTATTATTAAAGAAAATTCACCAAGCCAATTGTACATGTATAAATGATCCATATTTATTTAGGGATATATTTTATTACAATGAAGTTTAAAAGAAACCACAAAGGATAACATAATGAAGTAAAAAAGACAAATACATGAAAGGACCACTATATGAAAGGATGTTTTTTTTTAAGGGATACTACACCAGAATTTAGGATATAAAAAAATAAATAAAAGTACTTATTTGTATCCCCTGTGACTCCATTTGCAGCTCTGATCAAGCAGTAATGTCCTCATTTTCTGCCGAGTCACTGTAGGAGGCGTCCATGTAAATTATGGGGGTGCATGGCTGTGCAAGGAACTGGCGAGAGCCTGGAGTGTACACTAACACCCCCATAATGTACATGGAAGCCTCTTAAGGTGGCACTGTAGCTCAGGAGGTCATGTAGTGCTTGCAGCCTGCTCATGGGTTAATATGGATTCCAAGTAGCAACTAACTTTGAATCAAAATGAAAAACAATAATTTAGAAAAGTGAAGTTGGAGAGGAGCAGAATATGAAACATTTTATATCTGGCGTCACCTCCATATTTTAGACCTAAGAGACAACTTCACTACAGACCAGCATTTGTTTCTTCACCTTCCAGGACCTTATTGCAAGGAGTTTTCCAACAAAAACAGGATTCCTTATTTTTACCTCCGATAGCCAGAGGATCATTGAAGGGTCTCTATAGTTACATTTACAATATGCCTTTGGAATAACTTCACTTGATAATAGGCAAAATCTTTTTAAATAGTAAAAAAAAAATTATACTGCAGTGGAGCCTACCGGTTTCGTTCCTGCTGATCCAGGAGTAGGAGTAGCAAAAAAACTGTCTTTAAAAAAATATATATAAGTGTAATATAACTTGACTTGAAACTTATTTCAAACAAGATTTACCCACAAAGATGCCCTTCCTCTGGATCAAACCTTATCACATATATATTTGTGGATATTTGCGCTATTCGTGACGTTTGCAATGTTGGTAATGCAGTTGCATCCTTCGGAAAGCGAGGGCGCAACCGCGAGCCTCACAAAGCGAGGTGAGCCAGCAGCGCTGTCAATATGCCTTTGGAATAACGTCACTTGATAATAGGCAAAATATTTTTAAAAAGTAAAAAAATATTATACTGCAGTGGAGCCTACCGGTTTCGTTCCTGCTGATCCAGGAGTAGGCAAGTTAAGTCCTGGAGAGCCACACACAGGCCTGGATTTCCTTTCTGTGCACAGGTGAGTTAGTCAGGATGACTGGAGTAGCGATGGTCTTGCCTGTACAAAGCAGTGATATCCTCAAATCCTGGCCTGTGAGTGGCTCTCCAGGACCAAACTTGCCTACCCCTGTGCTGATCTATTACTACAAGTGTGAGTGCAAAGGAAGCTTCTACTTGCTATAATGAAAAAGTCATGTAAAGCAAATTATGGTTACAAGAATATAACAAAAGAGCAGCTGATAGAAGAAGCTCAGTAAAGATAATGGAGTCCCACAGCAAATTCACATTAAAGGCAGATATTTAAAGGCTGCTTTAAAAAAATTGGCTTGAAAAAAAAATATAAGTGTAATATAACTTGACTTGAAACTTATTTCAAACAAGATTTACCCACAAAGATTAAAACATGTATAAAAAATATAACACGCTCACACACAGCACAGGGGGAGACGCAGGAAGCCTGGGAGTGAGGTTGTAACCGAATTACACCCATATTTGGCGTTTTTGTCACGCGAAAATCGCCTAAGCAAGGAAAAAAATGGCAGACGAAAAACGCAAAATTTCAGAAACAGCATGAAACGAGGCTCAGCAACGCCAGGTTTGCAAAACGTACAAAATACACGACGCTCAAGACAGTAACACTTACAACAACAACACCAGGCACAGGGGACTTGGAAAATAAAACCAACGGCAGTCACTGGGCGCCACGCAAACATTCAGCAGACACACAGCGGAAAAAGACACAGGGAAGGGACAGGGGGAGATGGTGGGAAGAGACACATGACCTTCCCAAGCACTAAACTTGCAGGTTAACGCACCCTGCAATGAGCGGCCCGTACAGTAGGTGAGAGGAAAGGCTTGCAATGAGCGCCAAAGGCGATCATCACGGGGCTCACAATGAGCACCGCGAGCGTGAGGGGCTTGCAATGAGCGCAGGCGAGAGGAAAGGCTCACAATGAGCACCGAAGGCTCTCATCGCGGGCCTCACGATGAGCACAGCAAGTGGAAGAGGCTTGCAATGAGCGCCGAAGGTGCTCAGAGGACCAAAAGCCTCACATTGTGTGGCAAACAGCATTTTTAATCCCGTCATTTTTGACGGGCACGTTCCTAGTCTAATATGATTAATGAACTCTCACGGTGGGGGTGATGAGTTTGAGGAGCATGCCCAATTTTATAAATCAGAATAATAACAGTTGCTTATAATAAAACCTCTGTCTCTATTCTTATTTTTACCAACTGCGCATAGCTAAGAAATGAAAGCTAGTTTTTTTGTTTTTAATAACTAGATTCTGTTTGCCAATTAATTTTCCCTCTTGTGCTATTAGAAATCATAAAATATTTTAACTGATACTTCTCCCAGCCTAAATAAAAGATAACTGAATCATTACTTTAATCCTGTACAATTAATACTGCAGAATCACACAAGAGCTAAGTGTCGCTCGCACGCCCATATCTTGTTCTCTCTCTTATTAAACGCATCTATAATAAGAGGTAACAATCAGTGTTTTCTGTAATATGATGTAATGTTGTTTACCAGAAAATATTCAACAATGAGCTTCTCCTACAAAATATAACTAATAATATACAAATAAATAAAAGGGGTCAGACGAGAGAGGAACATTATACAGAGAGTGGTAATTATCAGCCTCATTAAATTGGGGCGATGTTTTAAAACGTAGCCGTAACTCCGAATGTATGTGTTACGGGTATTAAATTAGCCCTGTATCGTTGCTCGCAGCGGGCTTTGCGCGTTAACACACAGGACGGCCAGGAATAAGCTACGTGCTGAGCAACGCTGAACTTCATTTGATCTGTCATGCCCGTACTTGTTCAATTCAGCTATTAAAGTGCAACGTGGTCACAAGCCCGTAACACGCAAATGGAGGCTAAAGCCCAACGTGTGCTCGAGAGCACCCGCAAGTGGGGTAAAGTCCAATACGTAGCACTTCGTAGGTAAATAATAACTCACTACTGTACATTTATTATAAGGGAAAGTGATGTTAGGTCTTAGAATTAATAGCACAACATTCTCAAGCCCGCAAATCAGCCCCGAAAAATACTTTATGTCATGTTTATATTTTGTGTTATATCAATCCCGGCAATTAATGTGTTACGACATATACTGTAACTCACATGTAATAGAATATCATATTTACTGCTTTATTAATATTGCATTATATCTGGAATGTGGGTCAGATCACAAACTGTAATTGGAGCACGTAGGACTTCGAAATCTACCCTCCCCCTTTTTCAGCGACGTAACGCTAACAACCTCTTTTTCCATTGGCTCCATCTGTACTCGTAACTACGTGCTTGCTTAATTGTTTGCGTTCAAGCACGCAACTCCGACGGCCGATAACTGGTTTATGAAATAGCGTCTCACGCTCGTAGCCCTTTCTAATTTAATAGCGACGTAAAATGGCCAAATTTCAAGCACGCAGCCCTTACGTGCTACACGTTGGACTTTAATATGGCCATATGTCTGCAAAAAATGTGGGGGCTTTGCCCTGGACCTGTACAAACACAGAGCTACAACATATATACATTACTAAACTAATACATGTACAAGGCTGACCATAGTGCAAATAACAAGGTGACCAGATCTCCCATTTAGTGGGATATTCCATGGAAAGTTCTGATCATGGATTGATGGGAAAGTCTGGTTATAGTTAAATGGGAAGGTATTATCATGCATTAATGGCAAGGTCTGGACATGGATTGCTGGAGAGATATAAGCTCAATGGGGAAGTCTTGTCATGGATTAATGGAGATATCTAGGGATTAATAGAGTGGACTGGTCATGGATAAATGGGGAAGTCTGTCATAGATTAATGGAGAAGTCTGGTCATGGATTAATAGGGAGGTCTGAGATTATTGGGGTGTTCTTGTCATAATTTAATAGAGAGGTCTTGACATGGATTAGTGAAATGGACTGAGATTAATGGGGAGGTCTGATCATGGCTTAATTGAGAGGTCTAGAATGAATGGAAAGGTCTGGCCATGAATTAATAGAAAGGTCTGGGACTAATAGAGAGGTCTGACTAGAGAGGAACATTATACAAAGTGTGCCAATTATGTCTGCAAACTCGGACTTGCTGGGGTATTTCCATTTTTTGGGGCGTTGCCCTGGACCTGTACAAACACAGAGCTGCCATGTATATGCATTACTAAACTAATACATGTTTCCAAGGCTGAGCCAAAACACATAGAGCAAATACCAAGGTGATCAGACCTCCCATTTAGGGGGAGATTCCATGGAAAGATCTGATCATGGATTAATGGGAAAGTCGGGTTAAAATCTAATGGGAAGGTCTGGACGTGGATTACTTGGGAAGTCTCACATCATTGGGGAAGTCTGATCCTGGATTAATGAAGAGGTTTGGGAATAATAAAGTGGTCTAGTCATGGAGTGATATGGTCATGGATTAAGGGAGAGGCTTGGTCATAGATTAATGGAGACGTCTAGTCACAGATTAATGGAGAAGTCTGGTCATGGATTAATGGGAAAGTATTGCTATGCATTAATGGCAAGGTCTGGACATGGATTGCTGCAGAGATATGAGCTCAATGGGGAAGTCTGGTCATGGATTAATGGAGATGTCTGGATTTTATAGAGTGGGCCGGTCATGGATTAATGGAGAGATCTGGTCATGGATAAATGGGGTGGTCTATCATAGATTAATGGAGAAGTCTGGTCATGGATTAATAGAGAGGGCTCACCATGGATTAATAGGGAGGTGTGAGATTATTGCGGTGCTCTGATCATAATTTAATGGAGAGGTCTTGACATGGATTACTGGGGTGGATTGAGATTAATGGGGAGGTCTGATAATGGATTAATTGAGAAGTCTGGAATGAATGGAAATGTCTGGTTATGAATTAATGGAGATGTCTCAGACTAATTGAGAGACTGGTCATGGAGAGGTCTGGAATTAATGAAAAGGTCTAGTCATGGATTAATGGGGATGATTGGTCATGAATTAATAGCGAGGTATAGTCATGGATTGATAGAGAGGTCTTATTACGGATTAATATGGAGGAATGAGATTATTGGGGTGTTCTAGTAATACATTAATTGAGAGATCTTGGCGGATTACTGGGAAGCTTTGAGATTAATGGAGAGATCTGCTTATGGATTAATGGAGACGCCTGGAATTACTGTAATAGAAAAATCTGGTCATGGAGAGGTCTTAAATGTATTGAGTTGTTGGGTCATGAATTAATGGAGAGGTCCATGTCTAATACAGAGGTCTGGTCATTGAGAGGTCTGGTATTAATGGAGAGGTCTGGTCATGGAGAGGTCTGGTATTAATGGAGAGGTCTGGTCATGGAGAGGTCTGGTATTAATGGAGAGGTCTGGTCATGGAGAGGTCTGGTATTAATGGAGAGGTCTGGTCATGGAGAGGTCTGGTCATGGAGAGGTCTGGTATTAATGGAGAGGTCTGGTCATGGAGAGGTCTGGTATTAATGGAGAGGTCTGGTCATGGAAAGGTCTGGTATTAATGGAGAGGTCTGGTCATGGAGAGGTCTGGTCATGGAGAGGTCTGGTATTAATGGAGAGGTCTGGTATTAATGGAGAGGTCTGGTATTAATGGAGAGGTCTGGTATTAATGGAGAGGTCTGGTCATGGAGAGGTCTGGTATTAATGGAGAGGTCTGGTATTAATGGAGAGGTCTGGTCATGGAGAGGTCTGGTCATGGAGAGGTCTGGTCATGGAGAGTTCTGGTATTAATGGAGAGGTCTGGTCATGGAGAGGTCTGGTCATGGAGAGGTCTGGTATTAATGGAGAGGTCTGGTATTAATGGAGAGGTCTGGTCATGGAGAGGTCTGGTATTAATGGAGAGGTCTGGTCATGGAGAGGTCTGGTCATGGAGAGGTCTGGTATTAATGGAGAGGTCTGGTATTAATGGAGAGGTCTGGTCATCAGTATTCTTATTCCTAATTATCTGCTTTGAAAGGCTGCTCAGGGATGCTCCCTCTTGTCTTCCAAAGTATATAGCCCCCCCCCCCCCCCCCCCCCCCCAACTACACGGATATCACTTTGTATTCATGTAGCTATTGCCGTGGTCTCTATTTTACTGCGTGTTACAGTTTTGTTTTATCCAACATAACTCTTTTATATATTTTTTGCTTTGTTACTGTTTCCTTTTTTTCTTCACTATCCCTTCTATTTATTTATCTTTATTCTAAGTTTTAAAAAATGCTACAAGGAAGCTTAATGAGTACTTATGCTGCTATAACATTTAATATTTTTTAAGTATTACCAAAAAGAATTTGTAAGCAAATGAATGTGTTTAATCTGTAAATGTTATAATAAATAATATATAAATGAGTCTGGGGGTTCAATATATGCATCAAATTATGATCTGTCAGCTATCTCTACTCAGTTTGATATCATGGGCACCTAGTGACCCGCTGTCCTGGGGAACATTGTCGGACATTTCTATCAAATGATGGTAACTGTCTCTTAAATAATCGTTTAAATGGCTGGTAATGTCTCCTGCAATGTTCTCTGGTTCTTTTACAAGTGTTATTTAAGGTCCTTGACTTTCTAAGAATGGGACTGCTGAGCTCAGGTCTTTCTCCGCCCCAGTGCAGAGCTGCCTTCCATATGGATTTGTGTTTGGTTTAAATTACTCTGAGTCCTACAGAAAGCTGCAGCTCTTAAAACTCGAACCTTTAGCGCAACAAAAATCTCATCTTCTTTGGGAAGGGAGGAGGCCGGTTGGAAAACCCTTCACTGGCCCACCCAGAGGTAAAAGTCTTCTTCAATGGAATTTTACTAATATAATATATTATAATATATTTATTTATTCTTGTTTTAAATGGTTTATATATTTATTTATTTTTAATTCCAAGCTTAGATTAAAGTGATATATTGGAGGCACTGAGGTTTTCCGTCACTTGACACTGAGGCCTCTCAATTGGATTACGTCCCATTACGTTCCTTGGCTACTGGTAAACATGAAACACTTGGTGTGACTTTTATAGCTTGTTCTAGGACACATAAACAAGCTCAGTGCGGCAAGAAGGATGGGCTGACCACAGAGATGGGCTGACCACAGAGATGGGCTGACCACAGAGACGGGCTGACCACAGAGATGGGCTGACCACAGAGATGGGCTGACCACAGAGACGGGCTGACCACAGAGACGGGCTGACCACAGAGACGAGCTGACCACAGAGATGGTCTGACCACAGAGACGGGCTGACCACAGTGAGGGGCTGACCACAGAGATGAGCTGACCACAGAGACGGGCTGACCACAGTGAGGGGCTGACCACAGAGATGAGCTGACCACAGAGATGAGCTGACCACAGAGACGGGCTGACCACAGTGAGGGGCTGACCACAGTGAGGGGCTGACCACAGAGACGGGCTGACCACAGAGACGGGCTGACCACAGAGATGGGCTGACCACAGAGACGGGCTGACCACAGAGACGGGCTGACCACAGAGCCGGGCTGACCACAGAGATGGGCTGACCACAGAGATGAGCTGACCACAGAGATGGGCTGACCACCGAGGCACAGTGTAGCACTGGAAGTCGGACAGCTTTATATACAAATACATATACACACAAAGTACAAGTGGATCTCCTCAACACCAGAAGCCATCGCAGAATGCCTATGTCTTCTCAACATTGCGTTAGGACATCCCCAGGCTCAGGCACACAGATAATTCATAGAAATATAACAATGGTGGCTCCCATTACAGCATCATTATCTAATCAAATAAACAGTTCAAGTAAGGCCATGTCTGCCTACAATAAAGATCAATTACAGTTTATAACTTAAAGTCTGTGTAGTTGTATTCAAGAATCACATTGTAACTTTGGGCCTATAATGGTTTATTAAAGGGACAGTGAAGTGTTATCATCAAGTATAATGTCTTTATAAGAATATGTTCTAAACATTACATAATAGATAAAGTGTTACAATGATTTAAACAAAAATGCCTTGAATCCCTTTAAAATAGATTCAGACATCCCACTGACTAATAATCACATATATAGTTGTGAGCGTACGAGTTGTTGCTAATGCTTGCGGGCACGCGCAACGTGCCGCATGCTGGCATTGAGCGCCGATGGCGCTCCTTGCCAGCAACTGCGACCCTCGCAAACTTTACGTCGCAACGCAAACAACACGACACACCAACTACGACCTTCGCAAACTTTACCTCGCAACGCAAACAACATACGAGACACGTTACCACACATTACGACCTCGCAACAATCGGACGCAACTCGCGAACATTACAAAATTCAAAACACAATACATACAAACAGCACATACATAAAAAGCTTACCTACAGCAAGAGGGAGCATCCAGGACCTCAAAAAAACAACTTAAACCTTCATTTAACTAAAAATAAAAGAGTTTAGACACTAAAAAATTCGCTAAGCGAGAGATAAAATGGCCGCCGAACAAAACGAAAATGAGGCTACAGCACTCTAAACACGCAGAACACCACAAGAAACTCACAAAATACCACAAACGGCCTACGGATATTCCACTAAGACGCATACCACACATTACCAGCCATTTTACGTCAATGCGGAAGTACACCACTACGCTAACGGTTTCGCCTCGCGCACGCACAGTATTACACTGCACACATTCAGCATGCTTACACAGCAGCCCCACACCACTAATGCTGCAGCAACATCAAAACAGATTGCCAGCTCTTCAACACAATGCTTCAAAATAGGTAAAGTATATTCATTTATTAATGTATTATATATTTCAGTAGTACACACAAAACAGCATTAGCTACCTTACAATTTCATTGCCGTCATTTTTTGACGGGCAATTCGCAATTCGCTAGTTGTGAGCAGGCGGGTTGTTGCTAACGCTGCAGGCTCGCGAAGCGAGGGCCGCAGTTGCTGGCAAGGAGCACCGAAGGCGCTCCTTGCCAGCAACTGCAAACCTTACGAGAAACAAATACGAGACGCGGAACTTAGGAAAAAAAAACATTACAACCTCGCAAAAATACGGCCTTACCACCTGAAACTAGTGCACATGAAAACATTAAAAACACAATAAATACACACAAGAAACACATGAAAAGTTTACACACAGCAAGGGGGGGGCGGCACCCAGGATCTCGGAAACTGAAGTTACACCTCAATTTCACTCGAAATACAAGAGTTTAGACACCCGAAAATCCCCTAAACAAGAGAAAAAATGGCCCCTGAAAAAAACGAAAACGAGGCTACAGGACTCTAAAGACGCAAAACATCACGAAACACATACAGATTTTCCAAAAAAGACGGACGCGATCCAAGAACAAGGGCTCCAAATCAGCCACAGACGCGTACCACACATTAGGCGCCATTTTACAACACTAACTTACACAAAGCGGAAGTACACAGCTACCCTAACGGATTTGGCTCGCGCACGCAGACTATTTACACTACACACTGCACACATTGCTGACACTTACACCTCAGCTCAACAGCCCTCAATACACACATTGTACGCTGCAGCAACATCAAAACAGATTGTCAGCTCTTCTGCACTATGCTTCCTGCATATATTACTTCAAAATAGGTAAAGTATATTGATGTATTATTTTATTAATTATTTCATTACCATTAGCAAAAAAATAAAATGCTCATAGCACACAAACAATCAACAGCCTCACAATGAGCGCCGAAGCATCTTAGAACACCAACAAAATTTACCGCCCTTACAATCCTAATGCCGTAATTTTTTGACGGGCAAGTCGCTAGTAATTAGTGTTTGTGAGGGCGCTGCACCTTTTGAGTTCTGGAGCTTTATGGAACAACCGGATTCTCCCTCTACTGGCTGGTAAAATGAATTACAGAGAGAGGTCCTACCTTTGCTCCAAAAGCAGTTTGTTCAAATAGATTCAAGGAACATTTCTAATACTATTCATGCAAAGAAATACTTTCATAATATATAAAACCTATTCTTTTAAATGTAACTTTTGTAACTTCATAATCTTTAATAGACTCTACTGGTGTATTACTGGACCAGAAAGAAGTCTGAGCGCCGTAGAATTGATGCCTTTGAATTGTGGTGTTGGAGAAAATTGCTTAGAGTCCCTTGAACTGCAAGAAAATCCAACCAAAATATACTACAAGAAATTAAGCCAAACTGTTCACTGGAAGGTCTGATCATGAGTCTAAAGCTCAAATATTTTCTATGTATCATAAAAAGACAGTATTCCCTAGAAAAGACTCGATTCAGTTGCCCAATTCGTAAATTTATACTCACTTAAAATCACTCTTAATATTGCTACATATTCGGCAAATATTACTTATTGGCACCAATGAATTCTTAAGTCAATAGAATGCATATAAACACCCAAAGCCACAGTTATGAGTTCAAGGCATTTACAAGTAGCTAATTGAATAAGGCTAATAGACTGGGAAAGGAGATGGAAATATGATATAATTGAAGTAATGAACAGGAACTTGAGGGAGCTCAGAGGGGCAGTGGCTGACAGGTGTGCTGCAGTCCATAGGGTCACAGACAGTTGGACATGACTAAATAACTGAACAAATGGTTCTTATTCTTCTCTACGGACACAAACACCACAAAAAAGTCCAATCTCAGCGGGGGGAAAAAGCATTGAGCTCACCAGCAAGGAACCTGGCCTCCTTCTCTCCATCACTCAGGTCGGAATAGGCGTCACTGTCCATTCTAGTGCTCTCACTGGATGGGGGCGGTGGTTGACCCCAACTCTGCCACTCTATCATGTGAGCAACACGGCCAGAACCTAAAGCTGTCGGCTTGGTCACTTTATCCTTCATCGATCGAGAGATACCTGAAGGAGACAGCAAAGGAACAAACACAGATGAACATCACTATGCGTCCATGCAGTCAGAAAGTAGACAGTCTGTGCCGTGGTCATCTCCACACCAGTTTCTGAAAGAACAAGTCGGGGTACAGTACCTTTGACAGAGGATTTGGCGAGAGCACCAATTCCGTAGGCATTAGAATGTCTCTTCAATCGAGGAAGGATCGAAGTAGTATCTTCCATGGACAGCTGACAGACAGACCCAAAGAGAGAGGAAACAATCGCTCAGAGAGAGAGAGAGAGAGAGACAGAGACAGAGTAAGAGAAAGAAATAAAAAGAAAGAGGGAGATGGCAAAAGAAAGAAAGTAGTGTGGGGATATAGAGCGGGGAACAGGAGAAGGCATAGATAATACATGAACAAAGAAAGAAAAGACTGCTAAGGCAGACAGAGACAGTCTAATGATAAACGGAGGAAGAATACAGTACATAGAAAAACAAAGACTGCTCCGGTACAGACAGATAGACATATAATGACAGACTGAGAGACATACAAGGATGATGTTGATGAGTGACAGCAATGTCAAGGAGTGAGGGTCTCATAAAAAGGACAGCTATAGGACAAAGAGACTGTGCAGACAAACAGAGAGCTAAGATGAACAGACGAGAGACTGGAGATTTCTGAGAGACAGATAGATTGGGTAATCCAAGCACCTGCCAATGACACTTAGTGTAATGGTGCATCCAGGTGACAACCTAGACATTGCACCATGGGAGTCCCATACATGGCCAATATGAGCATGAACCTGACCCAATTCACCATCATTCTTGTGTGAACTTTACAAGATATATTCAAAAAACTGAAAATGTGCACATCCGACCCTTAACAAGACTCTATCACCCCAAAATCATGTTGTTGTTCTGTAATTCTACATTGTATTAGACACATATTTTCATAATAAATGATGCATGATATATTTAGCGTTGTTTGTGCTGCATTATTATGCAAATGGTTGCGTCACAAATAGCAATTAGCTGCTTTGATGTGCTAATTAGAATCACAACTTCCAGATACCTTCTGTTCTAGAACATTTTGGGATACTCTTGATTTCATTTTATAAGGCAGGGCTCAAATAATATATAATAAGGTATGTTCAGGGCCAGTCTTTGAGTCGGGCAGTATAGGCAGCTGCACATGATAAATAAATAAATGTTTCGTTTTAAATCCATATAAATATATATATATTTTTTATTGTGGATAATGATGGAGACATTCAAAGTTCACTAAAGATTGTGGTGAATTTTGGAACGTGCAAGAATATACAATTTGCACCTAGATGTGCCAGACTCCGAGTTATCATTTACAGACTTCTTCCTGCAGCCAGATGCCCCCCGCCCCCCATGTCCTGTGGGTTTTATGGAGAACTTGACTGTAAATAACGTTTCTGAGACTCTAAAAGCAGACAAATTAATGCAGTAAAATAAATCAAAACCATGAGAAGGTGCAAACCAGTCGGAGATTGGAAATAGAGGTTCGTTTCAGTTCCTTGTTAATGACCACTGTAGTCTTATATAAAAAATATACTGTTTTGAAGAACTATGATTGATTTAGAAATTAAAGTCTTTAATTAATTTTATACAAATGTATTATATGGAATTATGCTGCCGTGGAATCTGCCGTTTTCGTTTCTGTTGAGGAAATAGAAGCTTATTCTGCAGTCAGAAGGCTCTGAAGACAGAGGAAGCTTCTATCTGCTAAATTGGAAATGTTCCAGCAAACATGCCAGTGCTTTCAACAATACTAATGGAAAGCTCATTAGTTTACACACTCTGCTGGGAAAGTAGCTGCAAGAACTAGCACAGTAAACGCAATGGAACATCATAGTAAATGGCATATAAAGACTAACAGCCTTATTAAATTGTGATTCGGCCAATTGAATAGGGCTCTATATAAGCACAGAGCATATTTTTTTACAGAAGATTTTAGTTAGTGAAGACCTTGCATTTGGATTGATACAAAATATGCTCTGTGCTTATATAGAGCCCTATTCAATTGTCCGAATCGCAATTTAATAAGGCTATAAATATTTAAAAGAAATTTTTTGCTTTCTAAACTCTTTCTGTCAAATTTAATTATTTATCACCAGATCAAAAAACAGGATTACAGTGGACCTTTAAAGAGACAGTACTAATAATATTGGTGGGTCTTCTGCATTGGAAATAATTAATATTAATAAGTAATTCTGATTGTTTTTTACATGGACGTAACTTATATCTCCTAACCAATGCTTCTTATTGGCACCACAGGACTCTGAAATAGTATGTATATATATATATATATATATATATATATATATACACACACACACACACAGCTCCCTTTCAATACAAGAGAGAAAAGCACTCTCTAGAGCAGGGGTGGATGGGCAAGATCAGTCCTGGAGAGCCCAGCACAGTCCAGGATTTGAGGATTTCCCTGCTACGTCCAGGTGAGTCAATCGCTTCTTCGGTCATTCTGATTGGCTCACCTGTGCACAGAAAGGATATCTTCAAATCATTGCCTGTGTGGGGCTCTTCAGGACCGAACTTGCCCACCCCTGCTCTAAGGGATACAAGGAGTTACTGTATTCCTTGTCATAAGATCTGGATTTCAGGCTGAAGAAATAACTATGAACGATTGCTTTTTAGTAAATAACCTGACATTTAAGTCACGGAGACACTTTGGTGATGGGGAAACCAAATTTAACAATATTACAAAAGCAAAATAATATTTGAATTAATCATAACCAAGTCCATTATGTTCTGCTCCATTTCAGAGTGTTGCTCATGGCCAGTCTAAGACGTTCCTAAGCATGACCTTGGAGATGGACAGACATCTAACTGAACCTTCTAAACACCATATTTTATTATATGTTCCTGACATCTTTTGTCTCCACCCTACAAATGTCATCACTCATCTTCCTTATGGGCTAAATTAATTGTGTGAAATCAATACACAGGGAGTAATGGAGCCTGACACTCTACATCAGGATTATCAGGAGTGATCGGGAGGTTTATTGATCCTTATTTGGATGTACTGACCCCTGAAGACCATGTACTGACCTGCCATTGTAAGGTACACACTCACCTGCAATTGTAAGGTACATACTGACCTGCCATTGTAAGGTACACACTCACCTGCCATTGTAAGGTACATACTCACCTGCCATTGTAAGGTACACACTCACCTGCAATTGTAAGGTACATACTGACCTGCCATTGTAAGGTACATACTCACCTGCCATTGTAAGGTACATACTCACCTGCCATTGTAAGGCACATACTCACCTGCCATTGTAAGGTACATACTGAGCTGCCATTGTAAGGTACATACTCACCTGCCATTGTAAGGCACATACTCACCTGCCATTGTAAGGTACATACTGAGCTGCCATTGTAAGGTACATACTCACCTGCCATTGTAAGGTACATACTCACCTGCCATTGTAAGGTACACACTCACCTGCCATTGTAAGGTACATACTCACCTGCCATTGTAAGGTACATACTCACCTGCCATTGTAAGGTACATACTCACCTGCCATTGTAAGGTACATACTCACCTGCCATTGTAAGGTACACACTCACCTGCCATTGTAAGGTACATACTCACCTGCCATTGTAAGGTACATACTCACCTGCCATTGTAGGGCACATACTCACCTGCCATTGTAAGGTACATACTCACCTGCCATTGTAAGGTACATACTCACCTGGTTCACTCATAGGCAGTTAACAAATATATATACCTAGTAACATCCAGGAGCTTTCCATATCCCTTTAAGTAAATAGTAATGACTTGCCTGTGTCTGGGTTTAGCAGCAGAGAATAATTCAATACTAATTAGAGAAAGCAATAAAAAAGCTGCGAGCTCTGCGCTCACTAGCGCACGCAGTGTCGTAATACACAGCACAGATACAATATAGTATTTGATTTACTGGAAGATAAATAAATACAATTTAATTTATAGGAAAAAACTGATCAGGTGATGTATTATGACTGCGTCCATTTACTGAGCACAACAAATACTTAATTGGCGTGGTCAGGGTCACACAAGGTCACACATTAATTAACAAGTCTGTGAAATAACTGGTTTGCAGATTCACATTATTTTGATTTCTGATGCCTTATTGCTGTTTTGGGATTTTTTTAATGAGCTGGAATAAAATATCACTTTAATGCTCTCATTGACCAAACTGAATTAGTTCAAGGAAATGAATGACGTGATTGGTCCAATCCATCTTTATGGTTATGTGATGAAATAAACCCAGAAATGTGTCTTAGTAAATAGAAACTTAAAGGAACAGCGTTACAGAAGCTCCTTCCAATCTCAGTATAAAGAGTAGAATAGTGATAGTGAAAAATGTGTCATATTTGCCCCCCCCCAAAAAAAAAAAAAAAAAAACATTTTAAGTATGTTTACTCACTTTTTTTTCATTTCCTTGCCTCTAGGGCTAACTCATTTTAGTGTCTCTGCCTGTTTCATTCTTCACCCTCTAGTGTGTCATTATGTGTTACATTGTTTACTTGGGGGCACTGCTTTAATCTAGCACAGTGTCAATGGGAGTGAATATACCTGGCTCCAAAGACTCCTATTTGCACTGTGTTGGAGCAAAGCAGTGCCACGTGTCCCCACAAGTAAACAATGCAGCAGATTATGATATACTAGCCGGGACATAATCTGTTACATTGTTTCTTCGAGGATACTGCTCAATTCTAGTGTCAATAGGGCAAGGTTTTGGGAGTCTAGCTCCAAAGCTCTATTATATGCCCTGGGTTGGAGCAAAAGCAGTGCCACATGCCCCCACAAGTAAACAATGCAGCAGATTATGATATACTAGCCGGGACATAATCTGTTACAATGTTTCTTGAGGATACTGCTCAATTCTAGTGTCAATAGGGGCACGATTTTGGGAGTCTAGCTCCAAAGCTCTATTATTTGCCCTGGGTTGGAGCAAAAGCAGTGCCACATGCCCCCACAAGTAAACAATGCAGCAGACTATGGTATACTAGCCGGGACATAATCTGTTACATTGTTTCTTGAGGATACTGCTCAATTCTAGTGTCAATAGGGCAAGGTTTTGGGAGTCTAGCTCCAAATCTCTATTATTTGCCCTGGGTTGGAGCAATAGCAGTGCCACATGCCCCCACAAGTAAACAATGCAGCAGATTATGATATACTAGCCGGGACATAATCTGTTACATTGTTTCTTGAGGATACTGCTCAATTCTAGTGTCAATAGGGCAAGGTTTGGGGAGTCTAGCTCCAAAGCTCTATTATTTTCCCTGGGTTGGAGCAAAAGCAGTGCCACATGCCCCCACAAGTAAACAATGCAACAGATTTTAACAAACTTGACGGAGCGGAAAATCAAACAAGCCAAGATACTGAAAATGTAACCCTAAAGGGAAGAAAAAAAAGGAAGTAACATTTTTATAATAAAAAAGGGAGTAAAATATTTAAAATGTTTGGGAGGATACGGCTTTACATTTTTTACCATCATTACTCTAATTTATACTGAGATTAAAAAGAGCATCTGTTACAGTTTCCCTTTAAATGGACAAAGAAAAGGCAAATGTACCTATCCTCCCATGAAGTGGTCGTGTGAATAATGGGCAAACATTTTTTAATATAAAAAACATGCTGCAAATTGCGTTTTTAAAACTTACTTTGAAGTTCTCTGGCCAGAAAGTGCGGTATCTGCTGCTCCCTCCGCCCAAAGCCCTTGTCTGCAAAAAATGTCAAGTGCCTCTTCACTCATTACCCGGGTAGGGTAGACATCATGCAGCATCTGCATTGTGGTCCGGTGCATGCACGCAGGCCCAGTCATGCGCTGACATCATCGATGACGTCATAGATATATCCTCTACAGATATATCTCACATGGCAACACTTAACCCTGAAGATGCCGCAGCGCAGGATGAGAGCTCCTTAGATTTATACATTATCCTCCATACAACCCTTTGGTGCCACTGGTGATGTTCTTGGCTTGGCTGCTCATGCGCACATGCACAAGGCAACAATATAGACCTCTCCCAATGTCTTTCCTCATTCCAGAAAGAAAGTTTTAAAAGCTCTTTGTTTTTTTATACGTATAAAATGTTTGGGCATTATTTACACTAGCCCTTCTCGAAAAGCATAGCGTAAATTTGTATTTTATATGCGCCTTTAAAGGGAAACTCCCATCAATGTACATTTACCCAGTGACTCAATATTGGCCAATAACTGATTATCTGAAATGATTGTAAGGTGCTGGCACAGTCAACACTACAGAAAGTGTAGATAATCAAATACATATGGTTAATGAGTCAGTGGGTAAGTTAAGTAATAATACTCAATGGAGTTTCCCCTTTAAAAGGAAAAATATATTGTTTATATATCTGGTAGTGCAGGTCCTGGTGCAAACAATGGTGCCAGGCGTCTAAACCGAAATTGAAATTAAATGTGCAAGAGACAGACAGAGGGAAAGGACAGACACAGGTTGCACTCACATTAATCCCGTCCCAGGAGAAGTCTGTGCGGGTCTGAGAGAGAGGGAGAACAGTAAGACATGAGACACAACACAACAACACAACGAGAGGAGGATAAAGAGAGAGAGCCGGAGAGAGGAGGCTCGGAGACATGTGATGCTCTCAAGGGGACACTCAGAGCCATGTGGGACTCTCAAGGGGACACTCAGAGCCACGTGGGACTCTCAAGGGGACACTCAGAGCCACGTGGGACTCTCAAGGGGACACTCAGAGCCATGTGGGACTCTCAATGGGACACTCAGAGCCACGTGGGACTCTCAAGGGGACACTCAGACCCACGTGGGACTCTCAAGGGGACACTCAGAGCCACGTGGGACTCTCAAGGGGACACTCAGAGCCACGTGGGACTCTCAAGGGGACACTCAGAGCCATGTGGGACTCTCAATGGGACACTCAGAGCCACGTGGGACTCTCAAGGGGACACTCAGACCCACGTGGGACTCTCAAGGGGACACTCAGAGCCACGTGGGACTCTCAAGGGGACACTCAGAGCCACGTGGGACTCTCAAGGGGACATTCAGAGCCACGTGGGACTCTCAAGGGGACATTCAGAGCCACGTGGGACTCTCAAGGGGACATTCAGAGCCACGTGGGACTCTCAAGGGGACATTCAGAGCCACGTGGGACTCTAAAGGGGACATTCAGAGCCACGTGGGACTCTCAAGGGGACACTCAGAGCCACGTGGGACTCTCAAGGGGACACTCAGAGCCACATGGGACTCTCAAGGGGACACTCAGAGCCACGTGGGACTCTCAAGGGGACACTCAGAGCCACATGGGACTCTCAAGGGGACACTCAGAGCCACGTGGGACTCTCAAGGGGACACTCAGAGCCACTTGGGACTCTCAAGGGGACACTCAGAGCCACGTGGGACTCTCAAGGGGACACTCAGAGCCACATGGGACTCTCAAGGGGACACTAAGAGCCCCATGGGACTCTCAATGGGACACTCAGAGACACTTGATACTCACAAGAGGACACTCAGACCCAAGTGGGACTCTCAATGGGACACTCAGAGCCACATGGGACTCTCAAGGGGACACTAAGAGCCACATTGGACTCTCAATGGGACACTCAGAGCCAAGTGGGACTCTCAATGGGACACTCAGAGCCACGTGGGACTCTCAATGGGACACTAAGAGCCACATGGGACTCTCAATGGGACACTCAGACCCACATGGGACTCTCAATGGGACACTCAGAGCCACTTGGTACTCACGAGAGGACACTCAGACCCACGTGGTCTCTTAAGGAATACTCAGACCAACTTGGTATTCATGAGGGGACACTCAGACCCATGTGGTCTCTTAAGGGACAGTCAGACTCACATGGTACTCTTGAGGAGACACTCAGAGCCATATGGTACCACTAAGGGGAGACTAGGAGCCACATCATAGCAAAGAGATAACATCAGTAGTTTCAGAAATAAATAAAAATATTTAGCATTTTTCAAGTGTGATCCTCTGAGATTGGTAGACAGGACAGCCCTTCTTCTTTACTGGATCACAGTGGGACCCTCTGGGGGTTGTAGTCTTGGCCTACTAGGTTGTAGAACTGCTGACCCAGAATGGAAACCACTTTTATATTCCTCCACTTTTATCAAATGACACAAGGTAAACAGTAAAGCCTGCCTTGTGTCTAAATAAAATAAATTAAATGGTCTTTAGCTAATCACCAAGTATCACCACTTGTCCTCTACTTTTAAGATGGCAGAATCAGGGCAAGATTTGCATCTCCAGCGCCCCTAGACATAGCAGCTTCCTCCCTCTTGTAACCCTCTAGTTCCAGGTCTTCACCGCCTAGAAGCGAGTCTGTGAATTGCTGTATTTCCTTTTTTATGCCATTTTGAAGTGTGAAATGATGTATCCTTCACAGAAAGCGCCCATAGGCGGCTGCCTAGTTGGCTTAAGAAGAAGTCAGCCATTGGTGGAGTATAATATTTACAAAAGGTTCAGAGCTTTTTGAAACAGAAGAAAGAGACAAATGCTAGTGTTGAATTATCTGTACAGAATATTATAAAGGTAACCATTTTTAATTAACTTGAGTCAAATTAAAAGTTAGGTCGCTTGGTCTTCCAAGGTTACCTCTTTGTGTTGCTCTGTGGAACTCAGCAATAATCTGCTGCCATCTGAGATAAACAGAGGCCAAAAATAAATAATAAGATGTAATGTCCAAGAGAAAAGTGGAGAAATGACATAAAGCCAAGGTCCACCAGTAATCCATACTTGTTTGGGATTGCCATGTCCGATTTGAATAGTTTTAAGCATTAATGACAGCATTGTGCAAAAACGTCTTGGAACACCCAGAAAGCTGGCTCACCAAGAAGACAGACTGCCAGAAGAGCCAACTGTTCTGCATAGATGGAGATACAAGGACCTGAGGCTGCCGGCATGGTGGGCCAAGAGAGTGACAGAAGTTGCACAGCCAGAGCCGGAGCTAATGCATTATGGGAATGTACCGATTGGGCTTTGACCCATCATCTCTCCGTGCCAAAGACGCTTAGGCTGGGCAGGCACTGTATACAAATTCACCATAAGTGGAAGTTTCCTGGCAGCAGTGATCAGCCATGAGTGTTTGTTGAGAAGCGAGATAAGTCTGAGGGTAATTTGGATGAGCGATACAGGGTTATCTCCCAAGGCAGGTGAGCTTTAAAATATTTAAGTAGATACGAGGTGAGCAATTTTGGTTTAAAATTAAGTTCTGAGCCTAACTAGGCCAATACTAGAGCTATGGACATCTCAAGGAGTGGACAAAAGGAATTTATAAAGTGACTGCTAAAGACAGGTAGGTGGATGAGTATCCTTCCAATAGACAAAGATGATAATGGATGTGAAATGTACCTTATACATGCGTAAGACTGTCCTGACAACTGATTAAGCCAAAAATGGTTCAGGTAGACAGAAAAGACAGTCTGGATGGACCTATTGGTTTTTATCTGCTCTCAGGTCAATGATTCTGGCATAAAGCTGCAAAATACTGACAGTCCTTCCATTCTGCGCCATGTTATTGTCCACCAGTTATATTACCATATATTTATAGTTTTTAGTTAAATTCACATTTTTACCAGTTTATACCAATGGAAGCAATGACGCGTCTTTCTGTCTTTCTTGGACCAATCTGAGACATTTTTAGTGATCTCTATAAAAGTAACCAAGTGAATATAAAATATATAATAAACATTTCCTTTCTACGCATTACACAATATCTTCTGTTCTCAATCTAAACAACTCTGGAGACATTGCTGAATCCATCTTACTAACACCTCCCTGATAAGATGTCTGGCCTTCTTCTCTATATTACAGTTTCATTCTAACATATATTTAAAACATAATCCGTTATGGTCCCATCTGATACAAATGCACATTCATTATTTTGTCTCTACAAATGATAGGAATTTGAGCAATGCTGTTTATTTTACTTATCAATGTAACAGTCTAATAATATAAATATATATATATATGAGCATGTCCGGGGCCTGCAGTGATCAGTATGCAGAGCAGCGCTGTGCTTCTCAGGCAGCGCCCCCAGCCCTGGCTTACACGCTGCAGTGTGCTCTGCAGTCGGACGCGCAGCTTTGAGTTATGTGCTGATACTAATGCTTCAAGCGATGCTATTAACATCCTGATATTGCTCTGTTGGCCAGTGTCTGAAGCCTGGCCTGGGAGCTGGGTATGAGGCCGCCGAGGCCGCCTGCACTGCTGGAGTCTCCTCAGGGTGCCTTTGCTCCTGCAGAGAAATCAATCAATCCAATGAGCTGGGGCTGGGAGTGCTGGTCCAGCCCTATGTGTGCAGCATTAGCCAGAACCTCTCCGGATAAACACCGTGCAAATCTGATAGAGAACAGCCACATGGGATATATAGGAGGTCTGGTCACGGGGGTATATAGATATAATACAGGGTGACCCACAAGGGGCCAGAACCTCTCCGGATAAACACCGTGCAAATCTGATAGAGAACAGCCTCTGAGATATGGGATATATAGGAGGTCTTGTCATGGGGGGTATATAGATATAATACAGGGGAACCCACAAGGGGCCAGCGCCTCTCCAGATACACACAGCGCAGATCTGATACAGAACAGCCTCATGGGATATATAGGAGGTCTGGTCACGGGGGGTATATAGATATAATACAGGGGAACCCACAAGGGGCCAGCGCCTCTCCAGGTACACACTGCGCAGATATGATACAGAACAGACTCATGGGATATAAAGGAGGTCTGGTCATGGGGGGTATATAGATTATAATACAGGATAACCCACAAGGGGCCAGCGCCTCTCCAGATAAACACAGCGCAGATCTGATACAGAACAGCCTCATGGGATATAAAGGAGGTCTGGTCACGGGGGTATATAGATATAATACAGGGTAACCCACAAGGGGCCAGCGCCTCTCCAGATAAACACAGCGCAGATATGATACAGAACAGCCTCATGGGATATATAGGAGGTCTGGTCACGGGGGGTATATAGATATAATACAGGGTGACCCACAAGGGGCCATCGCCTCTCCAGATAAACACAGCGCAGATCTGATACAGAACAGCCCTATGGGATATATAGGAGGTCTGGTCACGGGAGGTATATAGATATAATACAGGGTAACCCGCAAGGGGTCAGCGCCTCTCCAGATAAACACAGCGCAAATCTGATACAGAACAGCCTCATGGGATATATAGGAGGTCTTGTCATGGGGGGTATATAGATATAATACAGGGGAACCCACAAGGGGCCAGCGCCTCTCCAGATACACACAGCGCAGATCTGATACAGAACAGCCTCATGGGATATATAGGAGGTCTGGTCACGGGGGGTATATAGATATAATACAGGGGAACCCACAAGGGGCCAGCGCCTCTCCAGGTACACACTGCGCAGATATGATACAGAACAGACTCATGGGATATAAAGGAGGTCTGGTCATGGGGGGTATATAGATTATAATACAGGATAACCCACAAGGGGCCAGCGCCTCTCCAGATAAACACAGCGCAGATCTGATACAGAACAGCCTCATGGGATATAAAGGAGGTCTGGTCACGGGGGTATATAGATATAATACAGGGTAACCCACAAGGGGCCAGCGCCTCTCCAGATAAACACAGCGCAGATATGATACAGAACAGCCTCATGGGATATATAGGAGGTCTGGTCACGGGGGGTATATAGATATAATACAGGGTGACCCACAAGGGGCCATCGCCTCTCCAGATAAACACAGCGCAGATCTGATACAGAACAGCCCTATGGGATATATAGGAGGTCTGGTCACGGGAGGTATATAGATATAATACAGGGTAACCCGCAAGGGGTCAGCGCCTCTCCAGATAAACACAGCGCAAATCTGATACAGAACAGCCTCATGGGATATATAGGAGGTCTGGTCACGGGGGGTATATAGATATAATACAGGAGAACCCACAAGGGGCCAGCGCCTCTCCAGGTACACACAGCGCAGATCTGATACAGAACAGACTCATGGGATATATAGGAGGTCTGGTCACGGGGGGTATATAGATATAATACAGGGTGACCCGCAAGGGGCCAGCGCCTCTCCAGATAAACACAGCGCAGATATGATACAGAACAGCCTCATGGGATATAAAGGAGGTCTGGTCACGGGGGGTATATAGATATAATACAGGGTGACCCACAAGGGGCCAGCGCCTCTCCAGATAAACACAGCGCAAATCTGATACAGAACAGCCTTATGGGATATATAGGAGGTCTGGTCACGGGGGGTATATAGATATAATACAGGGTGACCCACAAGGGGCCAGCGCCTCTCCAGATAAACACAGCGCAAATCTGATACAGAACAGCCTTATGGGATATATAGGAGGTCTGGTCACGGGGGGTATATAGATATAATACAGGGTAACCCACAAGGGGCCAGCGCCTCTCCAGGTACACACAGCGCAGATCTGATACAGAACAGCCTCATGGGATATATAGGAGGTCTGGTCAGGGGGGTATATAGATATAATACAGGGTAACCCACAAGGGGCCAGCGCCTCTCCAGGTACACACAGCGCAGATCTGATACAGAACAGACTCATGGGATATATAGGAGGTCTGGTCACGGGGGGTATATAGATATAATACAGGGTGACCCGCAAGGGGCCAGCGCCTCTCCAGATAAACACAGCGCAGATATGATACAGAACAGCCTCATGGGATATAAAGGAGGTCTGGTCACGGGGGGTATATAGATATAATACAGGGTAACCCACAAGGGGCCAGCGCCTCTCCAGATAAACACAGCGCAAATCTGATACAGAACAGCCTTATGGGATATATAGGAGGTCTGGTCACGGGGGGTATATAGATATAATACAGGGTGACCCGCAAGGGGCCAGCGCCTCTCCAGATAAACACAGCGCAGATATGATACAGAACAGCCTCATGGGATATATAGGAGGTCTGGTCACGGGGGGTATATAGATATAATACAGGGTAACCCACAAGGGACCAGCGCCTCTCCAGGTACACACAGCGCAGATATGATACAGAACAGCCTCATGGGATATATAGGAGGTCTGGTCACGGGGGGTATATAGATATAATACAGGGTAACCCACAAGGGACCAGCGCCTCTCCAGGTACACACAGCGCAGATCTGATACAGAACAGCCTCATGGGATATATAGGAGGTCTGGTCAGGGGGGTATATAGATATAATACAGGGTAACCCACAAGGGGCCAGCGCCTCTCCAGGTACACACAGCGCAGATCTGATACAGAACAGCCTTATGGGATATATAGGAGGTCTGGTCAGGGGGGTATATAGATATAATACAGGGGAACCCACAAGGGGCCAGCGCCTCTCCAGATAAACACAGCACAGATCTGATACAGAACAGCCTTATGGGATATATAGGAGGTCTGGTCATGGGGGGTATATAGATATAATACAGGGTAACCCACAAGGGGCCAGCGCCTCTCCAGGTACACACTGCGCAGATATGATACAGAACAGCCTCATGGGATATATAGGAGGTCTGGTCACGGGGGGTATATAGATATAATATAGGGTGACCCACAAGGGGCCAGCGCCTCTCCAAGTACACACAGCGCAGATCTGATACAGAACAGCCTCATGGGATATATAGGAGGTCTGGTCATGGGGGGTATATAGATATAATACAGGGTAACCCGCAAGGGGCCAGCGCCTCTCCAGGTACACACAGTGCAAATCTGATACAGAACAGCCTCATGGGATATATAGGAGGTCTGGTCACGGGGGGGTATATAGATATAATACAGGGTAACCCACAAGGGGCCAGCGCCTCTCCAGATAAACACAGCGCAAATCTGATAGAGAACAGCCTCATGGGATATATAGGAGGTCTGGTCACGGGGGGTATATAGATATAATACAGGGTAACCCACAAGGGGCCAGCGCCTCTCCAGATAAACACAGCGCAGATCTGATACAAAACAGCCTCATGGGATATATAGGAGGTCTAGTCATGGGGGGTATATAGATATAATACAGGGTAACCCGCAAGGGGCCAGCGCCTCTCCGGATAAACACAGCGCAGATATGATACAGAACAGCCTCATGGGATATATAGGAGGTCTGGTCACGGGGGGTATATAGATATAATACAGGGTAACCCACAAGGGGCCAGCGCCTCTCCAGGTACACACTGCGCAGATCTGATACAGAACAGACTCATGGGATATATAGGAGGTCTGGTCACGGGGGGTATATAGATATAATACAGGGTAACCCACAAGGGGCCAGCGCCTCTCCAGGTACACACAGCGCAGATCTGATACAGAACAGCCTCATGGGATATAAAGGAGGTCTGGTCACGGGGGGTATATAGATATAATACAGGGTAACCCACAAGGGGCAAGCGCCTCTCCAGGCACATACAGCGCAGATATGATACAGAACAGCCTCATGGGATATGGGATATAAAGGAGGTCTGGTCACAGGGGGTATATACAGTGAATATAAAAAGTCTACACACCCCTGTTAAAATGTCAGGTTTCTGTGCTGTAAAAAAATGAGACAAAGATAAATCATTTCAGAACTTTTTCCACCTTTAATGTGACCTATAAACTGTACAAGTCAATTGAAAAACAAACTTAAATCTTTTAGGTGAAGGGAGAAAAAAAAAAAAAAGAATGAGGTTGCATAAGTCTGCACACCCTCTTATAACTGGGGATGTAGCTGTGTTCAGAATTAAGCAATCACATTCCAAATCTTGTTAAATAGGAGTCAGCATACGCCTGCCATCATTTAAAGTGCCTCTGATTAACCCCAAATAAAGTTCAGCTGCCTTAGTTGGTCTTTCCTGAAATGTTCTTAGTCGCATCCCACAGCAAAAGCCATGGTCCACAGAGAGCTTCCAAAGCATCAGAGGGATCTCATTGTTAAAAGGTATCAGTCAGGAGAAGGGTACAAAATACTTTCCAAGGCATTAGATATACCATGGAACACAGTGAAGACAGTCATGATCAAGTGAAGAAAATATGGCACAACAGTGACATTACCAAGAACTGGAGCTACCTCCAAAATTGATGAAAAGACGAGAAAAAAACTGGTCTGGGAGGCTACCAAGAGGCCTACAGCAACATTAAAGGAGCTGCAGGAATATCTGGCAAGTACTGGCTGTGTGGTACATGTGACAACAATCTCCTGTATTCTTCATATGTCTGGGCTATGGGGTAGAGTGGCAAGACGAAAGCCTTTTCCTACGAAGAAAAACATCCAAGTCAGGCTACATTTTACAAAAACACATCTGAAGTCTCCCAAAAGCATGTGGGAAAAGGTGTTATGGTCTGATGAAACCAAGGTTGAACTTTTTGGCCATAATTCCAAAAGATATGTTTGGTGCAAAAACAACACTGCACATCACCAAAAGAACACCATACCCACAGTGAAGCATGGTGGTGGCAGCATCATGCTTTGGGGCTGTTTTTCTTCAGCTGGAACTGGGGCCTTAGTTAAGATAGAGGGAATTATGAACAGTTCCAAATACCAGTCAATATTGGCACAAAACCTTCAGGCTTCTGCGAGAAAGCTGAACATGAAGAGGAACTTCATCTTTCAGCATGACAACGACCCAAAGCATACATCCAAATCAACAAAGGATTAAAGTTTTGGAATGGCCCAGCCAGAGCCCAGACCTGAATCCGATTGAAAATCTGTGGGGTGATCTGAAGAGGGCTGTGCACAGGAGATGCCCTCGCAATCTGACAGATTTGGAGTGTTTTTGCAAAGAAGAGTGGGCAAATCTTGCCAAGT